>JAHRHZ010000048.1:9243806-9308169 GCA_024137785.1 Ginglymostoma cirratum | reverse complement strand
GTCAAGCTTTCCTGCTCCTATGATGCTGCTTGGCCTGCTGTGTTCATCCAGCCCCACACCTATATATCAAACTAGTCAGCTTTGGATTTTGAAAATGTACAGGTTTGACAGGACACATGACTAAAAGAGCTTTCCCCTTGTTTGAAAACTGACAAGTGGAGGCAGACCTTTACACATTTGAGCTAGATTGGCCAAGGATGATTTTAGGGAGAAGCGCTCCACTTCGAAACAAGATCATTACACTGAGGCAGCTGAAACATTGTCAGACAAAGAGTCTGAGTAGCAATCACAGTCAGAATGCCACCCCACTCCTCCTTTATCATTTTAAGAAAACGCTCCGTATTTATGGCAAGAAATTCCGACTACAGTTCCTGCAGAAATGAGGAGAATACCTTAAATCCGACTGTGCCCTGGTTGTGCATGATAGTCATGGGAAAGGAAACCATGACCTTTTTCTCTGTGGCCGTGGTGGCTGCATTCTGATTGAAATGACCTACAGCATAGGTAGCCGCTCTTACAGCTCCTGTATCCTGTAGAATCCCCACAGTGTGGAAGCAGGCCATTTGGCCCAGCAAGCCCACACTGATCCTCTGAACAGCATCCCATCTAGACCCACCCCATTCACGTAACCTTGCATTTCCCATGGCTAGTTCACCTAACCTGCATATCTTTGGAGTGTGGGAGGAAACCGGAGCGCACAGAGGAAACCCCCACAGACACGGGGAGAAAGTTCAAACTCCACACAGACAGTCATTCGAACATGGAATCAAACCAAGGTTCCTGGCTGCTCTGAGGCAGCAGTGCTAACCACTGAGCCATCATGCCAGGTGGGAATGGTGCCAGGTAAGTAGGGTGCCAGGTGGGTAGCATTGCCTGGAAGGCATGGGGAGAGAGGTTCAACTGAGACATTCAAGATTGCATCAAATGATTATTTAAATACAAAGAATATTCAGCATTACAGGAAACAGACAGAAGAATGTGACAAAATGCTGAAGAATGTGACAAAATGCTCATTCAGAAAGTTGGTGTAGACATGATAGACCAAATGGCTTCTTTCTGTATTGTAACATTTCTGAAATTCTGCCCAAGTGGCCTTTCAGATCCAGTGATGGTCTCTAGAGTCTATCTCAAAAATATGCCCCAGGCCAAATCTTTGTAATATTACCATTCTTGTACACACTTCCTACACAGCCCCTATTCCAAAGCAAGGATAAAGTTTGCCATTCAAGAAGAATGAGAACCTTTTGTTTCTGATTTATGCGAAAAGTTGTGTTTGTAACCATTCAGTTCGTTCATTCAGCCCACTGACACAGTGGCACACTGTCAGTAATTCCTCTCCATAATCGTCCCTACGTTTAGCCTGGCTATTGGCAGGAATTAGGCTTCAAAGACCAGAAAAGACAGAAACATTCGAATACAATGCAACCCATGCCAACTTGGGTTGGCACTTTGGCAACTGGATCAATAGAAATGTTTGTGGCCACATTAGAGCTAGAATGTCCAAGAACGATGTCAAGGGGCACTTCTTCACATGAAGGGTAGTGAACCTCTTTGGTCCAGAGAGCCATTGAAGCTGGATTGACTGGAATTTAAAAAAATTGAGACTGAATGAGGCATCGGTAAGCTTTGCATAGTCAGGCAAAAGAGATCACATTCAGAGTGGGACTACAGCCCAAATGAGTATATAGTTTGGGAAGTTTGGTGGCAACATGGGAATTCAGTGTGGAGGGGGAGAGGCTTTTTTGGCTTGCAGTCTTTCTTCGGCTCATAACTTGGACAGCTTTCTTTTAAAAACAGGATAAATCGAAGCCCAGGAACAGTGACTAGCACAGAAGAGTGACATCACAGGTAAACTATAAGTTCATTGGTTGGTGGTAGCTACTAATTTGACAAGTTTTAGGTTGAAGGCAAATAGGAGTAATACTTACACGGTACAAACTAAAAGACAAGTGCAAACTTTTTAAAAATCAAATTAAGTGCTAAGTAATTAAAATAGAGATGCCCGAGCCAGGTGATTTGCTGAATTACATGATGTGAGAGCTGGTGGGCCCCATGGTGCCTCAGAGTGCGGGTAAGTGGAGTTGAAATGCCCATCAGCCATGATTAAATGGCGGAGTGGACTCGATGGGCTGAATGGCCTTACTTCCACTCCTATGTCTTATGGTCTTATGGTCTTATAGTGACCACATCTGTAGCAAGCACTGGTTGCTTCAGTTGATGAGCTAGAGTCTGAGCTTCAAACAATGCGACACCTCAGGGATGGGGAGAGTTAATTGGACACTGTGTTTCAGGAGGCAGTCACACTCCTAAGATTAACTACCTCAAATTTGGTCAGTGATCAGGGACAGGATGGTGTGGCTACCAGTGAGGCAAGGAGAGAAATCCAGGAGTTAGTGCTGAAGCTTGCCTAACAGGTTTGAGATTCTTGCTCCCTGTGTGAATGAGAGCAGGGGCTGTAAGGAGAATGAGCAAACTGGCCATAGCACTGTGATACAGGGAGCCATTCAAGAGGCGGGGAGAGAGACGAGAAATAGAGTTATAATCTCGATAGTATAGTCAGGTGAATAGGCACTGTTCTCTGTGGCCAGGATCGAGAGTCTCAAAGGCTCTGTTGCCTGGGTTCAGGATACCTCATCTGAGCTGCAGAAGAACGTGGAGTAGGAGGGGAAAGATCCAATTGTCATGGTCCATGTAGGAGCAGAGTAGGATGGCATGGTAGCGCAGTGGTTAGCACTGCTGCCTCACAGCGCCAAGGACCCGTGTTCGATTCCACCCTCGGGCAACTGTCTGTGGAGTTTGCACATTCTCTCGGCGTCTGTGCGGGTTTCCACCGGGTGCTCTGGTTTCCTCCCACAGTCTCCAAAGATGTGTAGCTTAGGTGGATTCGCCATGCTAAATTGTCTATAGTGTTCAGGGATGTATAGATTAGGTGGGTTACAGGGGAAAGGGGTCTGGGTGGGGTGCTCTTTGGAGGGTCAGTGTGGACTTGTTGGCCCAAAGGGCCTGTTTCCACACGTAGGAATTCTACAAAGGTGCTAATGATATAGGTGGAAAGAGGCCCAACAAAGGGAATATTAGGAGCTAAATTAAAACGCAGAACCAAAAAGGTAATCATCTTTAGATTACTGCCTGCAGTGTGAGCAAATTGGCACAGGGTCAACAAGAGGGGAAGGAAGCAGCTGTTCTGATGGGATGGACTCCACCTGAATCATGCTGGGACTGGAGTCCTGGTGAATCACATGACTAGGGGTAGTGTGGAAAGGGCTTTAAACTAAATAGTTGCTGGGAGAGGAGCAGGGGTTCAGTTGCATGGAAAATATTATGGACAATGTTGAAGGAGGGGAGGCCTCAGCAGAGGTCATTAAAATTTCCAGAACAAGTAATAAGGCAGAGAGTATGGAAAGGCACAGGAGTCTAACTTCAGGCGCAGCAGATAAGGGGACAACTATGAGATGGGGGCAGTCAATGCAGGACTGAGGGTGTTGTACACACAGTACACAAAACAAGGCAAATGAGCTTGTGGTGCCAACTGAAATTGGCAGGAATGAAGTTGTATGCAGCACAGGGACGTGGCTGCGAGGGGATCAGGGCTGGGAAGTAAATATCCAAGGATACATGTCCTATCGAACAGTCAGGTAGATGGACAGAGGGGATGGGGTTGCCTTTTAGGTAAGAAATGAAATTAAGTCAAAAGTAGGAAGCAATTAAGAGTTAGAAGGAGTAGATTATGTGTGATTCTGTGGGGAGTTGAGGAACCACAAAGGAATAACGACCCTGATGGGAGATAACAAGCATGGGGCTGGATGAACACAGCAGGTCAAGCGGCATCATAGGAGCAGGAAAACTTGATGTTTCGGGCCTAGACCCTTCATCAGAAATGGGGGAGGGGAAGAGGGTTCTGAAATAAATAGGGAGAGAGGGGGAGGCAGACAGAGGATGGATAGAGGAGAGGATAGGTGGAGAGGAGGCAGACAAGTCGAAGAGGCGGGGATGGAGCCAGTAAAGGTGAGTGTAGGTGGGGGGGTAGGGAGGAGATAGGTCAGTCCAGGGAGGACGGACAGGTCAAGGGGGAGGGATGATGTTAGTAGATAGGAGATGGGGGTGTGGCTTGAGGTGAGAGGAAAAACAGGTTAGGGAGGTGGAGATGAGCTGGGCTGGTTTTGGGATGCGGTTGGGGGAGGGGAGATTTTGAAGCTTGTGAAATCCACATTGATGCCATTGGGCTGCAGGGTTCCCAGGCTGAATATGATTTGCTGTTCCTGCAGCCTTCGGGTGGCATCACTGTGGCATTGCAGGAGGCCCAGGATGGACATGTCATCTGAGGAATGGGAGGGGGTGTTGAAATGGTTCGCGACTGGGAGGTGCAGTTGTTTGTTGCGAACTGAGCGCAGGTGTTCTGCAAAGCGGTCCCCAAGCCTCGCTTGGTTTCCCCGATGTAGAGGAAGCCACAATGGGTACAGCGGATGCAGTATACCACATTGGCAGATATGCAGGTGAACATCTGCCTGATGTGGAAAGTCTTCTTGGGGCCTGGGATTGGGGTGAGGGAGGAGGTGTGGGGGCAGGTGTAGCACTTCCTGCGGTTGCAGGGAAAAGTGCCGGGTGTGGTAGGGCTGGAGGGGAGTGTGGAGTGGACAAGGGAGTCGCGGAGGGAGTGGTCCCTCCGGAAGGCAGATAAGGGTGGGGAGGGAAAAATGTCTTTGGTGGTGGGGTCTGATTGCAGATGGCGGAAGTGTCGGAGGATGATGCGTTGGATCCGGAGGTTGGTGGGGTGGTATGTGAGGACGAGGGGGATTCTTTTTTGGTTATTATTGCGGGGACGGGGCGTGAGGGATGTGTTCCGGGAAATGCGGGAGACACGGTCGAGGGCGTTCTCGACCACTGTGGGGGGGAAGTTGCGGTCCTTGAAGAATGAGGACATTTGGGATGTACGGGAGTGGAATGTCTCATCCTGGGAGCAGATGCGGCGGAGGCGAAGGAATTGGGAATAGGGGATGGCATTTTTGCAGGATGGTGGGTGGGAGGAGGTGTATTCCAGGTAGCTGTGGGAGACAGTGGGCTTGAAATAGACATCGGTTTCTCGGTGGTTACCCGAGATGGAGACAGAGAGGTCCAAGAAGGAGAGAGAAGTGTTGGAGATGGTCCAGGTGAATTTCAGGTTGGGGTGGAAGGTGCTGGTGAATTGGATGAACTGTTCGAGCTCCTCGTGGGAGCACGAGGCGGCGCCGATGCAGTCATCAATGTAACGGAGGAAGAGGTGGGGTTTAGGGCCAGTGTAGGTATCTCTGATACGACCCTGATGGGAGTTATGTCCAGGCCTCCAAGCTGCAATCAGGGTGTGGAGAAGAAAATAAGTCAGGAGATGGAAAAGGCAGACAAGAAAGGCACAATTACAATAATCATGGGGGACTTCAATATGCAGGTGGACTGGGAAAATCAGGTTGGTAGCAGATCCCAAGAAAAGGAATTCGAGGAAGTTCTACGAGATAGCTTTTTAGAAAAGCTTGTGGTAGAGGCTACTAGAGAACAGAGAATTCTAGATTCAGTGATGTGTAATGAGGCAGATTTGATTAGGAAGCTTAAGTTGAAGGAATCCCTAAGAGACAGTGACAACAGTATGATAGAATTCACCCTGCAGTTTGAGAGGGAGGAGCTGGAATCATGTGTAATGATACAGTTGAATAGATGTAAGTAAAAATGTTATGAGGGAGTAGCTGGCCAGAATGGATTGGAAGGGAGGCCAAGTAGGGAAGGCAGTGGGGCAGCAACGGCTGTTTCTTCTTTCATAGAATGCATTTCTACTGTGCCTTCCAAATTACCCCCAGAAACCCGTAATTTAGGAGTTAAGTAGAAATTCATCCCAAGGGGAGGGGGGAAGCACAGTGGCTCAGTGGTTAGCACTGCAGCCTCACAGCACCAGGGACCTGGGTTTGATTCCATCCTCGGGCAACTGTCTGTGTGGAGTTTGCACATTCTCCCTGTGTCTGTGTGGGTTTCCTCCAGGTGCTCCAGTTTCCTCCCACAGTCCAAAGATGTGCAGGTTAGGTGGATCGGCCATGCTAAATTGCCCATAATGTCCAGGGATGTGTAGATTAGGTGGGTTATGGGACGATGGTCTGGGTGGGATGCTCTGGGGGTCAGTGTGGACTTGTTGGGCCAAAGGATCTGTTTCCACACTGTAGGCATTCTGTGGATTCTATGGAAGAAGAAACTTACAAAGGGGAGGATAAGGCAACCATGGCTGACAAGGGAAGTCAGAAACAGCATAAAAGCAAAGGAAAAAAAGAATACAATATGTTGAAGAACTGTGAAAAGGCAGACAACTGGGAAGCCTTTAAAAAGAAGCAGAAGATAACTAAAAAAAGCAATGAGAGGGAGAAGATAGAATATGACAATAAGCTAGCTAGTGAGGTAAAAGAAGATTGCAAGAGAATTTTTTAAGATAGCTAAACAGTTAAAAGAGAGGTAAGAGTGGACATTAGATCGCTGGAAAAGGAGGCTGGGTCAGCATGGTGACTCAGTGGATAGCAAAGCTGCTGCCTCACAGTGGCAGGGACCCAGGTTCGATTCTAGCCTCGTGGGGCTGTCTGCGTGGACTTTCTCCCTGTGTCTACATGGGTTTCTTCTTGGGTACTCTGGTTTCCTCTCACAAAGGTGTGGAGGCTAGGTGGATTGGTGATGCTAAATTGCCCATAGTGACTGTGGATGTGCAGGCCACGTGAGTAAGTCATGGGAAATACATGGTTACAGGGGTGGGTCTAGGGGAGATGTTTTTCAGAGGGTCAGTGTGGACTGGATGGGCCGAATGGCCTGCTTCCTCGCTGTAGGAATTCAATGAAATCATCATAGGGAACACAGAGATGGTGAGGAACTGAATAGGTACTTTGCATCAGTTTTCACAGTGGAAGACATCCACTGAAGGCCGGAACTTCGAGAGATTTGGGAGGTGCGGGGCGGGGAGGTGAGTATAGTGGCCAATCTTAGGAGAAATTGCTGAAGAAGCTGAAAGGTCTAAAAGTGGATAGATCACCCGGACGAGATGAGCTACATCCCAGAACTCTGAAGGAGATAGCTGAGGAGATTGTAGAGGAATTGGGGGTGATCTTTCAGGAATCACTGGAGTCAGAAGATTGGAAGGTGGCTAACGTAACACCCCTGTTTAAGAAGGAAGGGAGGCAGAAGACAGGAAACAATAGTTTGGTCAGCCCAACCTCAGTCATTGTTAAGATTTTAAGAGTTCATTATCAAGGATGAGATTGTACCATATTTAGAATTGCACAATAAAATAGGGGTGAATCAGCAAAGCTTCATCAAGGGGAGGTCCTGTCTGACAAATCTGTTCGAATTCTTTGAGGTGACACGTAAGTTGGACAAAGGAGAGCCAGTGGACATGATCTATTTGGATTTTCAGAAGGCCTCTGATAAGGTGCCACACAAGAGGCTGCTAAATAAGATAAGGGCCCATGGTGATAGGGACAAGGTTAGAGGAATGGGTGACTGGCAGAAGGCAAAGAGTAGGGATAAAGGCATCTTTTTCAGGTTGGCAGCCAGTGACTGAGTTCCACGGCGGTCAATGTTGGGACCACAACTACTCACATTATAGATTAATGATCTGAATGAAGGAACTGAGGGCATTGTTGCTAAATTTGCAGATTTCACAAAGCTAGGTGGAGATGCAGGTAGTGCTGAGGAAGCAGGGAGGACTTGGACATGCTAGGTGAGGGAGCAAAGAGTGGGCAAAGTTGGAATACAATGTGACAAAGTGTCAGGTTACACATTTTGTTAGGAAGAGAAAGGGGGAGGGGCTTCAGAAATCTGAAGCGCAAAAAGGACTTGGGAGTCCTCGTTCAAGATTCTCTTAAGATTAACATGTAGGTTTTGTTGACTGGTGGGAAGGCAAATGCAACGTCAGCATTCATTCCAAGAGGACTAGAAGACAAGAGCAGAGATGCGTTACTGAGGCTGTGTAAGGTTGTGGTCAGACTGCAATTAGAATATTGTGAACAGTTTCGGGCCCCATATCTAAAGAAGGATGTGCTGGCCTTGGAGGTGGTCCATAGAAGATTTACAAGAATGATCCCAGGGATGAAGGGCTTGTCATAAGAAGAGCAGTTGAGGATTGTAGGTCTGTACTTGGTGGAGTTTAGAAGGATAAGACGGGTCCTGACTGAAACTTACAGAATACTGAGAGGCCTGGGTAGAGTAGAGGTGGAGAAGATGTCTCACTAGTAGGAGAGACTAGGCCTTAAAGACACAGACTCAGAGGGAAAGGGCGACCCTTTAGAACTGAGTTGAGGAGTAATTTCCTTCTGGTGGATCTATGGAACTCACTGCCAAAAAGGTCTATAGAAGCCAGGTCATTCAGTGTATTTAAGACAGGGATAGATAGGGTCTTAATTGGTAAATGGATCAAGGGCTACAGGGAGAAGGCAGGTGAATGAGGTTAAGAAACACTTCAGCCATGATAGACTGATGAAGCTGACTCGATGGGCCGAATGGCCTAATTGTTATCCTGTATCTAATGGTCATATGCTGAGCAGAAGTACTGCAGGCTACATCATTAAGACAGCTTAAAATAGAGATTAGCCATGATCCAAATAAATGGCAAAACAAGGCTGAGAGCCTGAATATCCTCCACCTGACCCCAGGATGTCTTAGTGGGGTTATCAAGTGGTGGTGCAAACATCAACAAATAACAGGGGCGGAAGGTCCCATGAGGATCTCCATCCTCAGAGCTGAGAATACGAATTCAGAAGACATGGCTGAAGCATTTGCCATCTTCTTCAGCCAGAAATGCCAAGCAGCTGATCATTCAAGGCTCCCTCCACAGGACACCAACATCACAAGCATCAGTCTACTCTGGGTGACAGCAAGAAGTAGTGATTGCACAGCAAAGGCTATGGACTCGGACAACGTCTGAACTGAGATGCTGAAGATCTGTGCTCCAGGACTGACTGCACCCTCAACCAAATTGTTCCAGCAGAACCGCAACAACATTGGCATCCATGTGACAACGTGGAAAATTGCCCAACTTTGGACTGCCCACAAAAAGCAGGAGAAATCCAATGCACTAATCAAACACTGCTCCATTGATACACTCTTAGTGAGTTGCAGTGATGAATGATAGTGTCAGCACGCTGTGTTTAATAACTTTTACACTGATGCTAAATTTGGTTCTACAAAGACATTCAGATCCCATCACAAGCACTGGCGTGGCAAAACTATCTGAACTCCAAGGTGGAGGCGACAGTGACTGCCCTTAACACCAAGGCAGCATTTGACCAACTATATAATCAAGGAACCTCAGCAAAATTGTAGGCAATTGCAATTGGGAAAGATTTACTCAGCTGTTGGAGGCAATCATCTCTGTCCCAGGGCATTTCTTCAAGGAGTTCTTTGAGGCTATCCCCTTAGATCAACCTCCATCATAATGTAGAAAGTGGGGATGTTCACTACCAATGGCATAGCATTCAGTTCCATGCACAACTCCTCAGATAATAAAGAAGTCTGTGTCCACATTCAGCAAGATGGAAGTTAAAAAGCAACAAATATTGGCCCAGACAGCGATGGCCACACCCCACTGGAAAAGGGGAGCGTAGGAGCAGGAGTAGGCCATTCAGCCCCTTAAGCCTGTTCTTCCATTAAATAAAATCACGGATGATCTGTGGCCTAATTCCATATACCTGTCCTTGGCCCATATCCCTTAACACCTTTGCTTAACAGAAAATTGTCTATCTCATATTTAAATTGACAACATCAGCTGCTGTTTGAGGGACAGAGTTCCAAATCTCTACCACTCTTTGTGCAAAGAAGTGCTTCCTGATGTCTCTCCTGAACGGTTTGAGTGAATTAAAAAAAAATACAAGGACAACTTTCAGGCTTGGGTCGAAACGGTAAGTAACATTCAAACTACATAGAGACAGTAAGAACTGCCGACGCCGGAGTCTGAGACAACAGAGTGTAGAGCTGGATGATCACAGCAGGCCAGGCAGCATCAGAGGAGCAGGAAAGCTGACGTTTTGGGTCTTCAGAAATGGGGGACGGGAAGGGGGCTCTGAAATAAATAGAGAGGAGGTGCGGTGATAGCGGATAGATAGTGGAGCGGATAGGTGGGAGAGAAGACGGTAAGGTCAAGGAGGCAGGGATGAAGCTAGTAAAGGTGAGTGTAGGTAGGTGGTGGTGGGGATTGGTCAGTGAGGAGGGAGGAGCGGCTAGGTGGGAGAGAAGACAGACAGGTCAATGAGGTGGGGATGAGAGGGGTGCTGGTCTTGGGATGAGGTCAGGGGTGGGGAGATTTTGAAGTTAGTGAAGTCCACATTGAGACCATTGGGTTGCAGGCTCCCAAGGTGGACGTTCATCCAGGGGGTGGGAGGGGGAGTTGAAGTGATTCGCGACTGGGAGGTGTTATCGTTAGTTGTGAACCGAGCATAGGTGCTCTACAAAGCGGTCTCTGAGCCTCTGCTTGCACTTACATATATGCCAGACAATTACTGGTCCATCAAAGAACAGTCTAATTATCTCACTTTGACATTCAATGGTATCACGATCTCTAAATCCCCCATGAGCAACAACTTACAGGGTGTGTAGGGGGAGGGGGAGGAAAAGCTGAACTGCGTCTGTTATATAAATATTGTGGTGAGAACAGCAGTTACGAGGATCAGGGTTCTCCAATGAGTAGCTCACCTCATGCTCATTATCTACAGGGCACAACTGGAAGTAGGCAGTGGAGTAAGGGTAGTATCACTGGACTAGCAATCCAGCAGCTCGGGTTAATGCTCTGGGTCATGAGTTCAAATCCCACCATAGCAGATCATCGGGAATCAATATAGCTAAAATGGTGACTATAGTCATAAAAACTCATCTGATTCACTTATGCTCTTTAGGAAAAGAAGCCTGCCATCTTTACCTGGCCTACACATGACACCAGATTTTTTTGACCCAAAAATGGCCAAGGGCCAATTAGGGTTGAACGAAAAAAAGGGTGGCTCGGCCAATGAGCCCACATCCTGTGAATAAATGAAAGAAGTCTGGAATGAGATGGAATTCCCTCCACTTGGCTGGATCAGTGCAGCTCCAACCAACTATTAAGAAGCTCAATAATATCAGGCTTGATGGACCACTGACACAGAGTGGGTAATAAAGTTATTACCCAGAAGGTGCCCCATAGCAACTCATCAAGCAGTCTTTAATGGCACTGTCCAAACCGGCAACCTCTGCTCCCTTGATAAAGATACCACCACCTACAGATTTCTCTCCACGTCATACAACATCAAGACTTGGAACTATATCACCATTCGTTCAACATCACCGGGTAAGAAGTTTGGAATTCTGTCCGGAATAGCACTGTGGAACAAATGGACTGCAACCTTCCAAAAAGGTGGCTTACCAGCAACACCCACATCCTTTGAATGACTGAGAAATGGTCATTTTTCACTATTCTGAATCTCACAAAGAGGTGAAGTGAGACAACCTGAAAACAGTAATATCGCTAACTGCGCACTAAATTTATAACCAGAACTAAACATCTAACAAACTTCACGCGAATACCTCAGACTGTGGTTTCAGCACTTAATAAGGCAAAGGAAACCACTATACATGGAAAGACCTCAGAAAGCACAGAGGATCAGAGGGACCTTGGTGTGCAATCCCAAAGATCTTTGAAGGCAGCAAGGCAGGTAGAGAAGTTGTTTAAGGAGGCATATGGGACTCTTGCCTTTATGAATCTGGGCAGTGAGTACAACAGCAGCGAGATTATGATGGAGCTATAAAAAGTGTTAGTTCGGCTATTGTTGGAGTACCCTGTGCAGTTCTGGTCGCCATACAATACGAAAGATGTGATTGCATGAGAGATGCTGCAGAGGAGATTCACCATGATGTTGCCTGGGCTCGAGTGATTCAGCTGCGAAGAGAGACTACATAGGCTGGAGTTGCTTATCTCAGAGCAGAGAGGGATGACCTGATTGAGGCCTACTAAATTATGAAGGACGTAAATGGGATAGATAGGACAAAACCTATCCCTTTTGCAAAGCAGTCATTACCTGAGGGGGGGGGGGCAGAGATTTAAGCTCAGGGGAAGGTGGCTTAGAAAGGATTAAAGGGAGAATTTTGTCCACTCAGGGGGTGGTGGATATCTGGAACACATTGCCTGTGAAGGTAGTAGGGAGGGAACCCTCAATATTTCAGAAACACTTTGATGGACATTTGAAATGTCATGGTGTACAATACTACGGGCTAAGTGCTGGAAAGTGGGTTAAGAGTAACAGTTGCTTGGTAACCGGTGCGGACATGATGGGAAGAAGGGCCTGACGTCATTCTGTAAAATTTTGATTCACTGCTCCATTATTATAAACAATAAGGAAAAAAATCTTACCCCAGAACAGCAGGAGATACCTCAAAGAGGCAAAGTATAACACGAGTGTGCAGACAGCGAGCACAGCACAGGCAAGTTTGGAAAGGAACGGGACTGACCAGTTGAAGGTGCTGAAAGATTCAGAAAAATGAATATTAACATTAAACATGCAATTCACAGTGATACAACCTTCGCACACAGCTGTGAAGTCAAAGACATTTACTCTCTTAAGTGGTAGTAGGAACTGCAGATGCTGGAGAATCTGAGATCACAAGGTGTAGAGCTGAATGAACACAGCAGGCCAAGCAGCATCAGAGGAGCAGGAAGGCTGACGTTTTGGGTCTAGACCCTTCTTTTCTAGACCCGAAATGTCAGCTTTCCTGCTTCTCTGATGCTGCTTGGCCTGCTGTGTTCATCCAGCTCTACACCTTGTACTCGTTTAAGTTCCTCTTTCCTTTAGCTTCAATAATGTAATAGAACGTGTAGAAAGTTGAATACGTTTAAGGGAAGGATTGAAATAATGCAGGAAATGATAAAACCAATCGTCTGAGGGCATTTCATAAACCTTACTAACAATGCAAGCTCTGGAAATACTCAGCAGGTCCGACAGCATCTGTGCACGGAGAAACAGAGGTAATGTTTCGACTCGAATATGACTCTTTTCAAAGCAGAGTTTTGTTCATCTTGAAACGTTAATTGTCTGTTGCTACACAGTTGCTGCCAGACCTGCCAAGTATTTCCTGGACTTTGTAATGTATTTCAAGAAAGCACGACAACATCTCTACTTCCTCATGAGGCTAAGGAAATTCGGGATGCCAACGAGGACTCTAACCAATTTTTATAGGTGAACCATAGAAAGCATCAGATGCTATCCAGATGTATCGCAGCTTGGTATGGCAAATGCTGCGCCTAAGACTGCAACACACTACAGAGAGTTGTGAACATAGCCCAGTCCATCACGCGAACCAGCCTTCTATCCATTGACTCCATCCATACTTCCTGCTGCCTCGGAAAAGCAACCAACATAGTCAAGTCCCCTCCCACCCCAGTTATACTCTATTCCATTCAATTCCATCGGGCAAAAGGTATAAAAGTTTGAGTACACATTTGACCAGCTTCTCCCCCGCTGTTATCAGACTTTTGAACGGATCTCGCAAACGTTAATTCTGATCTCTCTCTCTCTCTGCACCTTCTCTGTAGCTGTAATACTGAATTCTGCATCCTGTTCTGCTACCCCGATGCACGTGGTATGGTATCATCTGCCCCTATAAGCATACAAAATAACACTTTTCACTGTATCTCGGTACATGTGAAAACAATAAATCAATCGATATTTCCAGTATCCGCAACATTCTGCTTTTATTTTACTGCCTCCACTCTGCACTTTTCCCAGATGAACTCACTTTGCTTACATAATTATTGATTTGTAAGTATTATTATGACAAGGATTGTGTATATTTCCATTAAAGGAACACTCTAAGGAGCAGCCTATAAAGATGCAATTCAAACCCTAACAGCGATACAGGGTTCCAGACTAAAATTGTAATGTTTTCTTGCTGCTGTTGCTAATTCCTGCTTTAACCATTGATACTATTAGCCTCCATTTCCCACTGCGCGCTTATTTATTTTGACTCAGGGACCATAAAATGATAAATTTGCTTCATCAAGCTTTTCCTGCCATTACATTTATAAGAAATACTAGGTTATAGCACAGAAATGTTTTCTACATCTCACAGAGTCATTGAGTCATACAGCACAGAAACAGACCCTTTGGTCCTACCAGTCCATGCCAACTATGTTCCCAAACTAACCTTCGTCCCACTTGTCTGTACTTGGCCCTTATCACTCCAAACCTTTCCTATCCACGTACTTACCCAAATGTCTTTTAAACATTGTAATTGTACCTGCATCTACCACTTCCTCTGGCAGTTCATTCCACACACAAACCATTCTCTGTGTAAAAAAGTTACCCCAATGTGTCCTTTTTAAAACTTTCTCCTCTCACCTTAAAAATATGCCCCCTTGTTTTGAACTCTCCCACCCTAGGGAAAAGACCCTTGCCATTCATTTTATCTATATCCTTCATGATTTTATAAACCTCGAAAAGGTCACCTCTCAGTCTCCCGCGCTCCAGTGAAAAAGGTCTCAGCCTATCTTGTCTAAACTCTGCATTTCCAGCAACATCCTGGTAAATAGTTTCTGAAGCCCCCTCTAGCTTGATAATATCCTTCATGAAGCAGAGTGACCAGAACTGGACACGGTACTCCAGAAGAGGTCTCACCAACTTCCTGTACAACCTCAACATGACGGTCCAAGTCTAGTACTCAAAGGTCTCAGCAATAAAGGCAAGTGTGCTAAATGCCTTCCTAACTACCCTACCTACTTATGATGCAAATTTCAACGAATTTTGCACCTGAACTCCTAGGTCTGTCTGTTCTACAGCACTACCCAGAGCCCTACCATTAATTATATAAGTATTGCCCTTGTTGTTTTCCCAAAATGCAATAAACCTCACATTTTTCCAAATTTAACTCCAGCTGTCATTCCTCAGCCCATTGACCCAATTGATCAAGATCTCTTTGTAATCTTCACTGTCCACTTTACCACCAACTTGGCGTTATCTGCAAACTTATTGACCATGCTTCCTATATTCAATTATGTCATTTGTGGTAATTAGTTGCCAAGGAAGCAGCTCTGAATTAAATAAAATAGACCACATCAACAACATAGGTCTACTTCATGCCAACGGTACTGAAAAATAGGGACAGTAGTTGTGGAGGGGAGAAGCCTCGGGTTGGACGCTCCCTCACTCCAGATTTGGGTTCGGCATGTCAAGTTGTGGATTCATCTTACTATAGCCAAATGAAGTAACAGTGCCTTGGCTCCATTTTCAGCATTGGGAATCAATCTAACTGGAAACACCAGGGGGTAACATTGATCCCAAATAAATGGGTGGGTTTGGATTGTACGGGAGGTGAATATTTCAGAAGTCTCAACCCAACACCAATCATCTTACAAATGGCCTAATGATCCAATGGAATCCCTCTGTCCAGGAGCCAGAGCAAAATGGCCCACTTGTCTGTGTCTCAATCACCACAGGGCTGATGTCCATTGCAGAGCAAGGAACACAACCAAACAAACAAATCCTGTCGATTGTAGCTGAAGCATTACCTAAGATGCCGTCTAACACCAAGGTCATTTAGTCCGGAAGATCTGAAGGGTCAACATTCAACATAGAAACTGAATAGAACACTGGTAGGAAGAGGTGTAGGGACGGAAGAAAATAACTTCTGCTCTTAATGGAGGAAGAAATCGTTTGGAAAGGGGTGTTATGGGAAGATGGTAGAGACCAGCCTGCTTCCAGGAGACACACTGTTTAATTAAATATCATAATTCAACATTGCCATGGGAATTTTTTTATGTCCCCTACAAATGTGGATGGTGCTTCTGTTAACCGAGTGTCACTCTGTACGGCACTTCATCAATACAGTGCAGGAGTATCTGCCCTTGTTCGAGACCATCATTCATCCTCTCCATGGATCTCCAAGTTAAATGCTCTGCGTTGTCTCCTAACAAAGCCTTCAGTGGCTGGAATGTTACAGAATTAATATAAGTACTGCTAACGGAACACAACCTGCTCCACTGACAGGGTAAATTACTGAAAGATCTTTTTCCCTAGATTATCACAACTAGCCTTCCAACTTGGATCTTTCTGCATCTTCTGAACAGTGAATGATCCTCCTCCGTTCAATCTTTCATGTTCCAACAGCTGCTTGAAAACAAACACTTTTTAGCCGAGCTGATTTTTATCAAAGTGTAACAGGAACCACAATCCTGAATGTGGCTCGCATGTCGATGTAGAATTAATCCTCTCTTGTATAATGACTGGACTGAGAATGGCCTGAAAAAACCCACCTACTTCGCATAAAACTGGAATTTTATTAATTAAAAACCCAGAGTGACATGGTGTAATCAAACTTTAATCATTTCACATTAATATATGCATTTTCCAATGAAAGAATCATAATACTAATTTCTTGTGTTTGAAATCCCAGAAACCCCAGGGAAATACATCCGATAACATGATCACAGCCTCATTATCACCCTTGTGAGGTACACAACAATGCAGCTGGGACAAGGCTAAGGAGAGTGTACTAAATACATTATGATTATGAGGATGCAGCCTCCTTTCTATTTGTCAATAAAGTAAGCAATAATTAATTACTGCTCAATAATGTATTCCAGGATTAATACAGGTACAACATAAAACACAATAATGATGTGCAAACTCAAGATTGTTGTCAGATCAGATTAAATTCTTGTGACAAGGTACCACTCTATCATTTTCTGATGAGTTTTGATGTGTGCACAAGCCTGTTACTAGACAGTTTATTGAAATAATATGATCTGACTGGGCTGTTCAACAAGTTAGTAGTATTCCTCTGCAACAGTGTACAAGTTAAGGGATTAGTCTACATTTCAGAAATATGTTCTTAAAGGTCCCAAGCACCAAATACATTTCTATCGACTGTGGTGTGAAAACATACAGGTTCATGGGTTCACCTATGGAATCCTGCTTTATTTAGTGATTTGTCTCAACTTCAGGTTGTGATCAGCTTTTGAGCCTTTAGTTTAGAGTTCCAGGGTCAAAAGGAGTGAATCCAGCTGAAATGTTAATAAAATTACCTTTCATGATCTCAGGAGCTTGCAAAGCTCTTTACAGCCTATGACGTATTCTTGACATGGAACAGTAAAAGTGATACAGTCAAAGTCAAACTATTGCACTGTGAGAAACAGAGCAGCAAACTTGTGCACAGCAAGCTCCCACAGTTAACAATGTGAGAATGGCAAGATAATCTGTTTCAGGCATTGTTTGAGGGGGATACCAGATAGAACTCTCATAGATTCATAGAATCCCTACTGTGTGGAAACAGGCCATTCAGCCCAACAAGTCCACACCTACCCTCTAAGAGGACCATCCCACCCAGACCCATTCCCCTACCCCTGTATTTCCCATGTCTAACCCACCTGGACCTAAACATCCCTGGGCACTAGGGGCAATCTGGAATGGCCAATCCACCGACACTGCACATCTTTGGACTGTGGGAGGAAACCGGAGCACCCGGAGGAAACCCACACAGACACAGGGAGAATGTGCAAACTACACACAGACAGTCACCCAAGGGTGGAAATTAACCCAAGTCCCCAGTGCTGTGAGGCAGCAGTGCTAACCACTGAGCCACCGTGCCGCCCCTTTTCTTGGAAACAGTATCTTGGGATATTTTACATCCACCTAGATTTCAAGACTAGGGGCAATACTTTTGAAGTGAGAGCAGAAAGATTTAAAAAAGATATGAGGGGCAATTTGTTTTTACGCAGAGTGGTTTGTGTGCGGAAGGAACTTCCAAAGGAAGTCGTGGATGAAGGTACAGTTACAACATTTAAAAGACATTCAGTTAAATACATGAATAAGATACATTTGCAGGGATATGGGCCAAGTTCAGTCAGGTGGACTGGTTTAGTTTGGGATTATGGTCGGCGTGGACTGCTTGGACCAAAGGGTCTGTTTCTATGCTGTATCACTCTACATCATGTATGCCAAATAGTAAGGGGATCCTCATGTTTTGTAGCAGAAATGTACTCACTCTGACTTAAAACGGTATCAGAGATAATAGGTACTGCAGATGCTGGAGAATCCGAGATAACAAGGTGTGGAGCTGGATGAACACAGCAGGCCAAGCAGCATCACAGGAGCAGGAAAGCTTGACATTTCGGGCCTAGACCCTTAAGGGGAGACCTCACCCCCCATGCCCTTAAGGGTCTAGGCCCAAAACGTCAAGCTTTCCTGCTCCTATAATGCTGCTTGGCCTGCTGTGTTCATCCAGCTCCACACCTTGTTATCTCTGACTTAAAAGGTCATGGTGTGAATGGGTCAGTTAGCTGGATGGCTGATTTGCAATATAGAGCAACACCAACAGCACGGCTTCGATTCCTGCATTGGTTGAGGTTACCTTGATGGACTCTTCTCCTCTATCTCTTCCCCCTCACCTGATGTGGTGACCCTCAGGTTAAACCACCACAGCTGTCTCTCTTTAATGAGAGAGCAGCCCGATGGTCCAGTAGGAGTATGGTGACTTTATTTAAAAAGAACACTTCACACATTGTTCAATTACTAATGATAGTGATTAGGATATTAGAAAGAAAATGACCTACATTAATATAGTGCTCTTGGGAAAGCCAAATGTCTCAAAACTTCTGACAGCCCACAAGAAGTAACGTTATAATGAGCGGGTAATCTGTTTTTCCATGTCAAGTGGATTGGGTGGTAGATATTGACTGGGGAACAGCGGACAATTTCCCTACTCTTTGTCCAAATAGCACCGCGGGATCATTTCCATCCACCTGAACAGGCAGATGGGAGGCTGTCGTTAACATCTCATCCAGAAGACTGCACATTTCGACATTCCCTCAGGAGAGGAAGATTCAAAATCTGGCCTGGGTTAGCTGATCTCACCCAGGACAGCGCCGATGGCTTCCTGCTAAGGTAGACTCTCGTTTCCTGTGGTCTGGAAGGGGCCACTGGACGGTTCTGTTCTTTATTACTAGCTCATTAACCCAGTTTCAAGAGCATGTCTTTGAGCTTCTGGTTAGAACAAGACGAGGATTTGTTATGATAGTCTCCAGTGTGGTATCAGTCCTGGTTCATAGAGACCTGGCTGTTTCAGCAAGGTAGCAGGCTGACTGAGAACAGACAAGCGCTCACAGAGCAACAAGGACTCAACCACATTGAGGGTGGAGAGAAAACAAAACGGGAAAGATTGGAGAAAGGAAACGGAGAACCACTGATGTATGTTTTGAGGATGAGATGGACTGCTCACGAGTGGAATCAGATTAACACTTTTCACACGACAGGAATACACGTCGAATTACAACAGGTAGATTAATCAAGCTGTTCGGATGTGTTCATAGGATTATAAAATCCCTACAGAGTGGAAGCAGGCCATGCGGCCCATCATGTCCACACCGAACCTCTAAAGAGCATCTCATCCAGACCCACCCACTACCCTACCTCTGTCAATCTGCATTCCTAATGGCTAACTCACCTAGCCTGCACATCCCAGGACACTATCGGCAGTTTAGCATGGCCAGTGCACCCAACCTGCTCATCCTTGGACTGCAGGAGGAAACCAATGCAGACATGGAGAGAATGGGCAAACTCCACACAGACAGTTGCCCGAGTCTGAAATCAAAACCAAGTCCCTGGGTTTGTAAGGCAGCAATGCTAACCACTGAGCCACTATGTTGGCCCATGTTATGGCAGACTTGAACTTGGACCAGCTCACCCAGTGCAGAGACACTATCACTGTGCCACAAGAGCTCTCAAAGGTAGATTAAACAGACTACTTCCATCTGGTCAATAATGATAAAAGAGGGAATTTATTCCAGACCTCAAGGTCTAGCGGTTTCAAATCTACGGTTGACTGCTCCCTTGCACATGTGATCACCATTCACACAGACACTATAAAACCCTGTCTAGTTTGATCCATCATTCTGGTTTAATCTATACATCCGACTCCCTCGGATCCCGAATACAGTGATTACCTCACGATACATGGTTAAATGAGGGAATGCATTTCCTTACCACTCCCGTTCCTTTCAATTCAAGGCAAAAGCTTCCAAAGTACTTTTTTGCCTCCCTCTCATCAAAAGACACAAAAAAAAATTCCTGCTTCCCCAATATTCTGAGTGAATTGTCATTTCAGTGACAGTAGGGAAGCCCCTGTAGGTGTCACTGCCAGTCCATTAACTAACTCTGTTCTCTGTCTTCAGGACATTGGCAACGCCGGCGTAACTTTAATTACTGCCCATTCCTAGCTGCCTGAGAAAGTCAACATGTGGATGAGACCAGTTTGAGGACAGCCATTTTTCAAAAAAAGGCACTGAACACTTGCAGGAGAAGGAATTATTACCTGAGTGCAATTATATTAGCATTTATCATAAGGAGAGAGGAGATAGTCAGCTCATTGGCTGGATAGCTGGTTTGCGAATGCAGGGTGATGCAACAGAATAGGCTCAATTCCTGCAGCGGTTGACGTGACCAGGAAGGACTCTCCTTTTCAACCTCTCCTGTTGCCTGAGGTATGGTATCCCTCAGGTTAAACCACCACCAATTGTTTCTCTTGAATGAGACAGCAGCCCTATGATCTGGTGGGACTATGGCGACTTTACATTTTTTCATACCATGATATCACAAGAGTCATAGGGGCTTGCTCTCACTGGTGTTCAGACAGGTGTCATATTTAAATTGTTTAATTGTTAGATTGTCAATTCTTGAGAGCCTCTGGAGTTGCATCAGAAGCCTTCACATTCAAGGGAAGTTGGTAACAGCAATGTATGTGATGACTGACATTCTACTGGTGGGATTCTCATACTTTGAACAGGATTCGGCTTTGCAGATATTACAAATTTCAAGCTACCAAGCCCAATGTGAGTTCCTGCATCAAGCTCCTGATCCTAACGTGACTTTCCCTTGACACATTATCACATCACTACGTGCTACATTATTGGCCATTCTTGCATAAGCATAGTTTAATAGAACTGGTGCTTGGTGTCCCCGTTAGATTTTGCCTTCTATCTTGCCTGTGACACTTGGATCTAAGACTTGATGTTGTAGAATCTACACATGTATTTGCTGTTAATGTAATGAACTTACAAGATCTAAGACTGTGTACTGTGTACAAAACAGAGACATAGCTCCTTTAGGAGACAGCCAAGAGTTATTCACATTTATCCACAGCAGCTCTATAGATCTGATGAGACTGGGAAGATTGTGGTTTCACACACAAGCCCTCTTGTGTGATGGGAATGTTTTACATTGACCTGATCTGTGGTTCAACATGAAGTGAGCTAATCTGCTTAGAGGGAATTCCAATCCATCTTTTTAATCCATCTTTGTAAATGACAGATTATAAATTGTCAAGATGTTCGACAAGGCTGATTGATCACCTAATGAATGTTGAAACAAATGATTGAGGTTACATTGATTGAATATTCACATATTGTTGTCTGGTATAACATTTATATTTCTTGAATGCTGGAGAAAAATATTGCTAATTGATATATGCTTCCAATCTGTGTTGTGGGTTCTCACACTGTCGATAAATTCCTAATGCTATTGCAAAATATAAAGACTAATAGATGTGATTATGCACAAAAATCAATGACTACAATCTACTTGTAGCTGATTAATTCACAGCGATATATGATCACTGAATGATAAATTGTGTTTGTGTATATTTACCAGCTACAATTAGCAACTAAGTGCAAGGAAGATTATATGAAAGTACAGGAAGAATATTTTATTGAAGTCAGGTTCACTCTTTCACCAAGGTGAATTAACATACTGTAAATGTATTAAGCAGCAATGCTTCAGAACATACTGACAAACATACACAAAGTCATCAAAGGAGTTATCCCACTCAACAATAAGTCCTATGTAAGGGCAGCAGTATTTCAGTCCCAATTTCCTGACTTTCATCCACTTCAGTGCACACAAATTCCAAAGAATGCCAGATACTTCAGTTTTAATCATGCTATTTGAGTGAAATTTTGTTACAACTTTTAGTAGGTTGGTTTCCGGGCTAAATTAGATTTTGCACTCAAAGCCACAAATGGAATTTATCACTATGCATTAGTTCTGCAAAGAAAACTGTACCATTAGGAAAAGGGATTCTAATGCAGACATATTCTTAAAAAACGTAAACTTGATTTTAATGGGCATTGGCTGCGCATTATTAAGAAGTTATTCAATCTGCTTATGGTACTTTTCATCTAGCTTGGGGCTTCTTTTTAGCTATCCATTATTAAAAGACTTCTCAGCAGTGTTCACGTCCAAATTACAATCTTTACTTTCTGTAGTCATGATTTCTAGTCAAAACTTGGACACCAATTTTCGTTGCCAGTTCAGGGTCATAGAGTAGGAAGAAGCCTTAGCCCACAATTCTGTTCTTTAAATATTTCAGAATGTCCAAGACCAGTAGTCTCCAACACTTTACACACAAGATCACTATTTGGATTTCAGTGCAAGCCAGGACCTCTACACTGGAGAAAGTATCAAATAAAGAGTTAATTTTTACTGCTATATAAATCTAAAATAATTCATCCCGCCTTCTACTCACAGTGTGACACCTCTGACTGCACATTATCTGCCAGTGCCTGGAAGTCTGGGCTAATAGTTTGAGGATGTTAGTCATACACAGCCCAACAAATGAGTATCTGAGAGGCTGAAGCAAACGAGGATATTTGACTCTCTTCATTTGGGAGAACACTGTCTCACAGGGGTGTGTGGAACCAAAGTAAGTTTTCATTTTAAAAGCACAGGATGAAAGGAGTGGATTTTTTTTTTAAGAGTCTCCAAAAGTCACTGTCCGATAGTCTGATTTTCAGCTCTATATTATTTTGCATTGTAATTACCTCTGTATAAACTTCATTGCTTCATACACCAAACATTGTTTGGAATTTGGCTCTGATAAAGAGTTATCTAGACTCAAAACATTAACCTGCTTTCTCTCCATGGATGCTGCCTGACCTGTTGTGATTTCCAGCTTTAAAGAGATAAAAGGTACTGCAGATGCTGGAGAATCCAAGATAACACGCATGGGGCTGGATGAACACAGCAGGTCAAGCAGCATCATAGGAGCAGGAAAACTTGACGTTTCTGGCCTAAACCCTTCATCAGAAATGGGGAAGGGGAAGAGGGTTCTGAAATAAATAGGGAGAGAGGGGGAGGTGGATAGAGGATGGATAGAGGAGAGGATAGGTGGAGAGGAGGCAGACAAGTCGAAGAGGCAGGGATGGAGCCAGTAAAGGTGAGTGTAGGTGGGAGGGGTAGGGAGGAGATAGGTCAGTCCAGGGAGGACGGACAGGTTTCCAGCTTTTCCTGCTTTCAGTACAGATTCCAGCATCTGCAGAAATTTGCTTCTACATCCGTTTGGAATTTGACAGCAAACACACCAATGTCTACTCGAAGGAATGGATTTGAAACAAACATGACACTTTGTTCCATCACATCTAATTCCTGAAATGTCTTGTTGTTAAGTTCCTTAAGTGTGTGCAGAGATGTTTACTGTGTGGAAGCATTTTTCTTTGTCTTTGATTTTATTTATTCCAGTTGTTTTTCCAGACTCAGAAAGTGTTGCAGCATTTCCCTTTAAATTGGGAGGACCATAGACCCAGTTTCAATACGAATACCTTCATAACATTGATGTATGTGTTAAGTCTCTGCCCTTCCCCTGCAGCTCAGAGTTCAGCAAGTTCGGTTTTGACATTGCATTTATAAGAACCACAAAGTTGAGTTGCCACGTATTGTCTGACAGCTCACTGCACACTTCATTTCTCGATTTAAGAAAAGTGATGATTTCAGGCATCAGTCCTGAAACTCCTGACGGAACTGTCTCTCAACTTAACCACCTCACATCGGCATGAAGGATTAGTTCACTGTAGGCAGCATGAGCTTGTTGAGTAAGGATTTAAACAAGCAGTAATGAAGGGTTCTTGCTTGAATTGAATTCTTAACAACAATTGTCATTACATGAGAAAAGTCCAGGGCTTCACGCATTGATGCTTGCTATTGGATAATACAGTGGTAATTGACAAAAGAGGGAAATCAGAATAATTTTTGGAAAATGCCATAAAACCGGCACTGTGTACCATTATAGGAACCAGTTTCTTGATTAGAATTTTTTTCTCAAGCATGTATCTTTTGAATTTGTTGTTGATATCCTCAATGTTGTTCTCTCTTTAAGGGGCAAAAGGGTGAGAGGATCCACTTCAGTTGTTAAGTTCGTAAAAACCATGCACATAAAAGCAACCAACTGAACTGTGTTGGCATGTCAACAGATTCATCAAACTGCAGTGAGAAACATTCACAGTCCTTCAGGTCCTGCTGTACTTGCTGAAATGGACAAACATTCCAATTGTTTTGATACGGTGGGAGTTCCAAGTGATGTGGCTTGTGTTTCTTTCTTGTTCATTCTTAAAGTCTTTGAATAAAGGTTCAGCACCTACAGGCAATGCTTCCTTAAGTATTTTGCCATCTCTGAATATTTCTCACGTTTTCCAGGAAGGTGGCAAATGAAACTGATGTGTCAGTGCAGGCCTTACTTTCAGTGCAGAGGGAGCTGGCCAGAGCTGATTGGAAGACGAGCCTAGCAGGGAAGGCAATGGAATAGCAATGGCAGGTGTTTCTGGGGGTAATTTGGGAGGCACAGAAGAAATTCATCCCAAAAAGCAGAAACATACAAAAAGGAGGATGAGACAACCACGTCTGCCAAGGGAGGTCAGGGACAGCATAAAGGCAAATGAAAAAAGACAGAATGTGTTGAAGATTGGTGGGAAGTCAGAGGACTGGGAAGCCTTTAAAAACAAGCAGAGGATAATCAATGACGCAGTAAGTAGGGAGAAGCTGGAATATTAGAGTAAGCTCGCTAGTAATATAAAAGAAGATTGCAGGAGCATTTTTTATAGGAGTCTAAAAGGTAAGAGAGAGGCAAGAGTGGACATTAGACCATGGAATATGAGGCTGGAGAAATCGTCATGGGGAACAAAAAGATGGTGGAGGAACTGAATTGGTCCTTTGCACCAGTCTTCACAGAGGAAGACACCAGCAGCGTACCAGAACTTCAGGAGAGTCAGGGGACAGAGGTGAGTGTAGTGGCCATCACTAAGGAGGTGCTGGGGAAGCTGAAAGATCTGAAGGTGGACAGATCACCCAGACCAGATGGACTACACACCAGAGTTCTGAAGGAGATAGCTGAGGGGGTGATCTTTCAGTGGAGTCACGGAGGGTCCATGAGGATTGGAAACTGGCTACTGCAACACCCTGTTTAAGAAGGGAGAGAGGCAGAAGACAGGAAACCACAGGCTAGTTAGCCTAATCTCGGCCATTGTTAAGATTTTCAAGTCCATTATTAAGGATGTGATTACAGAGTACTTGGAAGTGCATAGTAAAACAGGGCTAAGACAGCACAGCTTCATCAAGAGGAGGTCATACCTGAAAAAATCTGTTAGAATTCCTTGAGCAGGT
This sequence comes from Ginglymostoma cirratum, assembly GCA_024137785.1. NCBI lineage: Eukaryota > Metazoa > Chordata > Chondrichthyes > Orectolobiformes > Ginglymostomatidae > Ginglymostoma > Ginglymostoma cirratum. The sequence goes on along the minus strand of JAHRHZ010000048.1, from coordinate 9,282,736 downwards.
AACAAGCAAGTCAGACAAAGTCAGTGGACATGATCTATTTGGATTTCCAGAAGGTCTTTGACAAGGTGCCACACGTGAGGCTGGCAAATAAGATAACAGACCATGGTCTTAGGGGCAAGGTACTGGCATGGATAGAGGATTGGCTGACTGGCAGAAGCAGAGAGTAGGGATAAAGGGGTCTTTTTCAGAATGGCAACCAGTGACTAGTGGAGTTCTGCAAAGATCAGTGCTGGGGTCATAACTATTCATGTTATACATTAATGATCTGGATAAAGGAACTGAGGGCATCGTTGCTAAATTTGCAGTTGACACAAAGATAAATGGAGGGACAGGTAGTGTTGATGAAGCAGGGAGGCTGCAGAAGGGCTTGGACAAGCAAGGAGGGTGGGCAAAGAAGTGGCAGATCAAATACAATGTGGCAAAGTTTGAGGCCATGCACTTTGGTAGGAAGAATAGAGGTGAATAGAGGTTCCCAATGGGGAAAGGCTTCAAAAATCTGAGGCAGAGAGTCCTAGTTCAGGATTCTCTTGAGGTTAACATGCATGTTCAGTTGGCAGTTGGGAAAGCTAATGCAATGTTGGTGCTGCCTCCATCCAGGCAAATAGACAGCATTCCATCTCGCTGTTTTCTTCTGCCTTAGAGATGGTAAACTAGTTCTGTGGAGTCACAAGGTGAATTGTTCACTGCATTTTGCCCCATCTCTGTCCTGTTCTTATATCGATAATATTTATAGCACGTCCATTTTACTTTCTGGTCAATGGTAATCCCCAAAGTGGTTTAAATTGAAACGGCGAGCACAGGAAGGCAAGGTCACCCCCATGGACAGAGCAGACATGCCCTGCAAAGCAAGTCAACAAGTCTGTATTTGTTCTTGACAACGTAAAGGAGCCCACACTGTAAGCAGTGAACACGGTAGAGTAGATTGAAAGAACTATCAGTAAAACGCAGCTTCACCAAGGAAGTGTGTTTGGGGTCTTGGTCAGTGAGGAGGGAGGAACTGAATGGACAAGTGTTTTGGCTTCTGCGAATGACATTTCAATAAACTACTTTGCTCTCAGGCTAACATTTCTCTGCTGGGCTTGTTGCAATGTTCTGATGAAGCACAATGCAAGCTGAAGGAATAACACCTTACTTTCCGCTTTGGAATTTTACAGCCTTGAGGTCTCAATATTAGTTTCCGTAACTCACAGGGCAGCACGGCGGCTCACAACATCAGGGACCCAGGTTGGATTCCAGCTCAAGCAACTGTCTGTGTGGAGTTTGCACATTCTCACTGTGCCTGTGTGGGTTTTCTCCAGGTGCTCCAGTTTCCTCCCACAGTCACACAGATGCGCAGGTTTGGGTGGATTGGCCATGGGAAATGCAGAGTTACAGGGACAGGGTGGGATGCCATTCAGAGGGGTGGTATGGACTCGATGGGCTGAATGGCCTGCTTCCACACATCGGGGTTCTATGATAACTTCAGCATTATGTCTGTTCTCCATTTTTCTTAGATTCTTGTCCCCCACTGTTTTGTTTGTGTGTCTTGCTCACTTTGCTCTCAGTAGGGGGGGATCCTCACTTCAGATCATCTCTTTCACCAATCCTACCAACTCTTTTGTCTTCTGCACTGAAATTCTGTAAAAGTGGATTGTTCCCCGTTGTGGACCAACAGTCATGTTTTCACACATCTACATCCAGCGAATGGCCCTGATATAAGCTTTGGCTTTGTGTTACAGCAAAAAAAAGGCCAGCAACATGGAGTAGCATCCAGAAACATTTTAAATTAATTCATGGGATGTGAGTGTTCATGGTGGGGCAGCTTTTATTGCCCATTCCTTGCTGTCCTTGGGAAAGTGGTGGTGAGCTGCCTTCTTGAACTGCTGCAGTTCACGTGCAGTAGGTAGGTCCATAAAGCCATTAGGGGGGAGTTTTGATCCATTGACACTGAAGAAACAATGATGTATTTCCAAGTCAGATGGCTGTTGGATTACAGGGGAACTTGTCATTGTGATGTTTCCACGTACTTACTGCTCATTCCTTCTAGATGGCAGTGGTCATGGGTTGAGAAGGAGCTGTGTGTGGAGCCTTAGCAAATTTCTGTAGCACATTTTGTTGACAATATACATCACTGCCACCCAGCATCATTGATGGCACTGCTGAATATTTTGCTTATGCAATGTCAATCAAGTGGGCTACTTTGTGCTGGATGGTGTCGAGTTTCTTGAGTGTTGTTGGAGCTGCACACATCTAGGCAAGTGGGGACTACTCCATCACATTCCTGACTTGTGCCTTGGAGATGGTAGATAGATTCTGGGGAGTCAGGAGGTCAGAAGCCTGCTGCAGGGTTCCTGTTCCAGGATTTTACCCAGAAAAAATGAAGAAACGGTGATATATTCCAAGTCTGGATGGCGAGTGGTCTGGAGCTGAACTTGCAGGTGGTGGTTTTTCCCTGTATCTGATGTCCTCGTCCTTCTAGGTGGTAGTAGTTGTGGATTGGGAACACTGTCTAAGGAACTTTACCCCAATTATAAAGACTCTCTCTCTCTTCAAAAGTGATGCCAAGTTCTGCAAAAATTGATCAGTACTGAGAGAAAAAAGACTGTGATCTGAGATCTTTCAAAAAAGAATTGAAATTTATTACAGGATGTCTCCAGAAGAATCACCATTTTCAATAAACTGACTTCTTAATTCTGATTAGTTCAAGGAGATCTGGCATGTTTTTTGCAGATTTAAATTATGCTCAAGTGTGAAAGGAATAGGGCCAAAATTGCACCATTTTCAAAATTCAGTAATCATTGTTTATACCAACCGCAGGACTAAGAGAGGAATTTACTCAGTCCCCCAAACTTTGTTGTGACAAGATGAAATTCACAAAAAACAGAAAATGGTGGAACTTATTTCAAGGTCAGAGGTCACATGACACCAGGTTATCGTCCCACAGGTTTATTTGAAATCATAAGCTTCCTGGTCGCTGCTCCTTCGTCAGTTGGAGGAACAGCGCTCTGAAAGCTTGTGATTTCAAATTAACCTGTTGGACTAGAACCTGGTGTCATGTGACTTCTGACCTTGTCCACCCCAGTCCAACACCAGCACCTCCACATCATGGCTACCAACTTATTTCAAAAGGAAGGAAATGTAACTTGATCATCACTTTAATATTTCACTGGATATTAACCATTAGTTGATAAATATCTAACTTTTGTGATATCATCAAATATAAAATCAGGTATGGTCAGGTTGATTGATCAATAAATGGTAGCTTTGTACAGCTCAAAGCCAACAACAATACTTACTTCTTGATTCTTTCACCAAACGATGCTGCTGTGTCCAGGAAATTTTGAACTGTAATAACAATGTCTTGAACCCTGTGGATCTTGCCTATCAAGCCTTTTTTCTCAGAGTCCTAGAAACAATAACATACACACTATCAGGACAGCAAAGCAGGTAGATAAGGTGTTAGTATGTGATTGATGTAGCAGTTATGTACAGAGCACTATTACCCACAACAATATCGACTTCTACCACAGGACATTGTGGTGTTGATAAGTTAGGAACATTCATGTCAAAGGCCAAATTTGTCTCTACATAGAAACCTCAGACAACAGGTGTTCCTTCCAGCCAGAGGTCTGAGGAAGGGCTTACACTATTCCCTTTAAGCACAAAGTATCTTGTGGGTTTATATGTTTCTCTGATAGCTCCTTTTGAGCTTAAGGAATGAGAGCGAGAACAAGAGTGACACTGACATAATGAAGTAACGTACAACAAACCATCACATAGAGATCAATAATCAACGAACCCTGAACTGTCATAACTCTATAGTGTAACATTGCTTTTGTTCACATATTGTGTAAAAACTCTGTTTTTTCCTTTCGCGGCCTAATACACAGAACTGTGAACCGTTTATTCCACTGCATTTTTGAGTCAAACAGAAAAGCACAAAAGGATATGGGCCATAACCAGTTGCCAAAATTAATATTTTGCTTCAGTTCCTGGGTTCCTAATCCATTCTCAATGAACACTTTCACCATTCACAGGCCCCTTCCCCACTCCCTGTGGTCACACACTCTGTTCCATAGACACATTACCCATTCCTATAGACACACACCCCATTCCATAGACACACACCCCATTCCATAGACACATACCCCATTCCTATAAACACATTCCCCATTCCTATAGACACACACCCCATTCCATAGACACATTCTCCATTCCTATAGACACATACCCCACTCCATAGACACATTCCCCATTCCTATAAACACATTCCCCATACCTATAGACACATACCCCATTCCATAGACACAAACCCCATTCCATAGACACATTCCCCATTCCTACAGACACACACCCCATTCCAGAGACACATTCCCCATTCCTATAGACACATACCCCTTTCCATAGACACATTCCTCGTTCCTATAGACACACATTCCCCATTCCATAGACACACAGCCCATTCCTATAGACACGCACCCCATTCCAAAGACACATTCCCCATTCCTATAGACACACACTCCATTTCTTAGACACATTCTTCATTCCTATAGACACACAGTCCATTCCATAGGTCCCTTCTCCATTCCCTATGGACACACTCCATTCCAAAGACATATTTCCCATTTCCTGTGGACCCCAACTCCATTTTACAGGCACATTCCCTATTTCCTATGGACACACAGTCCATTCCACAGGCCTCTTCTCCATTCTCTACAGTCACACTCTTCATTCCCTACAGATGCTTCCCCATTCAATAGAGACCTTTCTCTTTACCCCTTTGAGTATATCAGACATGTTCACCATTTCCCACTTGCACATTGGGGTACATGTCAAATTAAAAATGTTTAATTAGAAATTAAGATTGTTTCAAAACAGTCAGGAGGATAGAACCAGAAGATACAAATTCAATTGGCGAAATCTAAATCTAAACCTGATCCTTCAATACAAATAAATTCTTTAGGCTGATGGCGATAAATACTTGAAATAATTTGCTAATGGAGCAAAAGGTTGAAATTGTGTAATGTGGGAATCTGAGTGAAAGAGGAATGCACTCTGTTGGATCCAATGACCTTTTCACAGGAGAGGAAACAGACAAAAGGTTGAGAAGGCTATGCAGGCGTTTGTATCAGTCACCGTGCCATCTTAAACCAGCATGTACGGTTCTGGTCACTCAGCTATAGAAAGGATACTGTTAAAATGGAAAGGGTGCAGAAAATATTTACCAGGATGTTGCCAGGACTGGAGAGTTTGAGTTATAAGGAGATGTTGGATAGGCTGGGACATTTATCCCTGGAGCATAGGAGGTTGAAGGGTGACCTTATGGTGATTTATAAAATCATAAGCGGTGTCGATAAGTTGAATACCAAAAGTCTTTTCCCTCGAGCTGGGGAGTTCAAAACTACGGGGCATTATTTTAAGGTGAAAAGAGAAAGATTTAAAAGGGGCAACTTTTTCGCACAGAGGATGTCGCATTTATGGAATGAACTGCCAGAGGAAGTGGTAGATGCAGGTACAATAGAGCATCTGAAAAACATTTGGACAGGTAAATGAATAGGAAAGGTTGAGAGGGATATGGGCCAATTGCAGACAAATGGGACTATTCTAGTTTGGGAAACTTGGTCAGCATGGATGAGTTGGACTGAAGGGTCTGTTTCCATGCAGTATGATTCTGTGAATATGGACATTCTTTCATCGTGCAATTAAGCCTTCCAAAATTGAAAGTTCTCTTGCAAACTAAAAATTCTTTGTAAATATAATTCTATAGTATAAATGGTAACAGCACAAGTAGGTTCCGTTTTGGGTATTTAGCATTGTTTAATTCTAATTTACTTTTTCATATTCTGACTATTAAATATCCATAAGGCTGGACTGTACACAATGACAGAAGCCCTGTGATAATGACCATTCTGAGACTGCTGAGACATAATCAGTTGGGAGTCATTTTAATTTTTGACTACAGTCTGAAATCGATGAATCAAAATCTGCTGCTTGATGTCAGTGGGGAAGAAAAAACTCCAGGAAGACTTATATTGGATGACCAATCAAAAATTATATTCTTACACCCAGTCAGAAATTAAAACAATACAAAGCACTATTACTCACAATGAGATTGACTTCTACCACAGGACATTATGGTGTTGATAAGTTAGGATCACTCGTGTAAAACAATTGCCTCTCAAATCTTTTCTCGACCTATGTCCTCTCACCTTAAAAATGTGCCCCCTCATCTTGAAATCTCCTAAACAAGGGAAAAGACATCTGCCATTAAACCTTTCTATACCAATCATGATTTGGAAATATCTATAAAGTCACCTCTCGCCCTCCTACCCTCCACTGAAAAAGTCCCAGCCTATCCAACCTTTATCTATGACACAAACTTTCCATACCTATCTCTTCCGATATGTTCCATTTCAAAGAGCATATGAGGATATAAGGTTCTGAGGAAGGGTCACTCAACTCGAAACGTTATCTCCGACTTCTCTCCACAGATGCTGCCAGACCTGCTGAGCTTTTCCAGCAATTTCTGTTTTAGTTTCTGATTTACAGCATCCGCAGTTCTTTCAGTTTTTCTTAAGAGTATGATCGCCTCCTTGACATGAAACGGCATTGAAAAATTCTAATGGTTGAGCAACAAAATGTGTCCATTCCCATTCTTTCATTACTGGATGTGTTAGCACAGTGACAGACTTTAACACCTTACAGTGAGCTTCTGCATGTTTCTCATGTACATAGAAGATGGCAATAATAGATCATTTCTTAATTTATAAGAATACTGATGATCAAACAAAGAATAGCGGATGCTGGAAATCTGAACCAAAAACACAAACTGCAGGAGAAACTCAGCAGGTCTGGCAGTGTCCGTGGAGAGAAAGCAGAGTTAATGTTACGGGTCTAGTGACCTTTCTGCAGAAGTGTCTCTAGACCTGAAGCATTCATTCTGCTTTCTCTGCAAGAAATACTGATGATCTGCACAGCTGGTGGCTGTTGTTATTGATCAGAAAACCCACCTATGGACTACGGAAGGCTATTCAGTTTGAATTATTCATTCTCTACACAAGCCTACTTCCAGCTAACTTGGTCAGTATATCCTTCTATTCCCCTCTCTCAAATGCTTATCTGGTTTCATCTTAAATATTTAAACACTATGCACCCCAGTGACTAATAATTTTTAACAATAACTGAAAAACCATATGGCTGAAAAGCCATATGTGCATTTTATGTCCATTTGTAACTGTCTGCTCTGCTCCAGGTAAGCCAATGCAGTTTGGTACTCACAGCCAGAACAAGCTACTGGATATTACAGGAAGGGACCAATGTGAGTCTGCCTGCCGTTTACAGAAGGCGAGAATGGGAAGCTTGCTGTTCGCGTGATGGAGTCAAGTAATGTTTCCCACAAACCTCCAGGACAAGTTTACACTTGCAGCTGTACGTGTAAAGTACAGCTGAGAGCAGGAGGCGAGACTCCTGCTGGGTTTATTCGCACTTTCTGATCATACAGCACAACAAGATGAAAACACTACTTTACAGCAGAATGCATAGCTGTTTCTGGATACAGATCTCAAACTGGAATCACTGCGCCTCTAAACTCCACTGTACCCGACACTGTAGCAAAAATCGAAGACAGGAACATTGCAGAGTATCTCAGGCTCTCTTTAGGTATTCACTTTGGATCAATACCACAATTTTTAAAGCCAGTCTATTCATATTTACAAAACAAAGAACAAAAATCAAATCTCTGGCAGGTTTCAGTTTCCTGTCCGGTTACCCTCTATTCACTCTGGATGTAAATTTATTGACAGTATATACGTACTGGTTTCTGAATTGCTACTTTTCTTCCTACTCTAAAAGTTAAACACAGTTTGAAGCACAGAGTCCCTAAAGCTTCAACCAACTGCTGTGCAAAGATCTTAATCTTTATTTTATCACCAGTCGTAGACACAATATTATTTCAGAATGAGGTAAGGTAACAGCCTGTGCTTTATAGCAACTGTTATGTCTGATGTATCGATGATGCTGTTTTAAGAATGCTCGAAGATGACTTTGTGAGAAGTCTTATACTGATGGGTCTAGGCTACTTGGAGACTGGTATAGCACCAGGAATGCAATAAGCTTTTTAAGAAGCCTGTCAGTGGAAATCCACATCTTGCACAAATTAAACTGACTCTCTGTGTACATTTACAGGACGTGCACATCACAGACAAAGCCACAATTTACTGCCCATCCTGATCTGCCCTTGAGAAGCTGAGTTGCTGTCTTGAACTGCTGCGGTCCATCCAGCTATTGTGCTGTTTGGGGAAAGAGTTTCAGGATTGTAATCCAGCAGCAGTGAAGAAACATCACTGCGTGTCATGGGGAGATGGCGAGATTCTCTCGTTAGAAACGGTCATGCCTGGCACTTGTATGGACATAAGAGTAACTTGCTACAGAGAAGCCCAAGCTTGAGTGCTGTCCAGGCTGGCACAGGGGCTGCCCCTGTTAGCACGGCTACCTCACAGTGCCAGGGATCTGGGTTTGATTCCACCCTCGGCCTGTCTGTGCGGAATCTACACATTCTCCTTGTGTCTGCATGGGTTTCCTCCAGGTGTTCTGGTAACCTCCTATAGTTCAAAGATGTGCAGGTTAGATGGACTGGCCATGCTAAATTACCCATAGTGTCCAGGGATGTGCAGGCTAGGTGGGTTAGCCTTGGGAAATGTGGGTTTACAGGGATAAGGTGGGGAGGATGCTTTCAGGTGGGATGCTCTTCAGAAGGTCAGTGTGGACTTGATGGACTGAATGGCCTGCTTCTATGCTGTAGGAACACCATGTTGCATGCAGGAACAGACTGTTTCATTATCAGAGAAACTGTGATTGATAACTGAACAGTTAATGGTCTGCAATAAACATACCTACTTATGAAAGATAGGATTGAAGGACAGCGTTAGAGTCAGAGTTGATGTGAAAAACAAGTAGGAGTCAGTTCACAGGCACCAAATTCCCAGACAGTGCCGTCCCAAATGACATAAATTCAGGGGCTTCCATATGAGGACCAACAGGAGTGGTTAACCAGAGGGACTGAATTCTTCATGGGCTCACTGTGATAGATTCAATGTGCTGTCACAAGACGGGTTAAATGCAATGGTTAATATACTGACTGAAGATCTGAATAGGGTCAGTGAAGTGGTATGGAAAGGCACTCCTGAAAGCCACCATCAAGGTGATACAGCACACCATTTATTTGGGAGGAATAGCGTGGATTGGATCTCAGCCTGTGATGTGCTGAATGTCTTGCGTGAATTTCCACAAATCCATCCACTTTGGTGCTACAGGCAGCACCTGTTTTGCCACATGCACAGCCAATATGAGAGTGGGTGAGGGGGCTAGCATCGACTGCACCAACTAAGTAGGAAGTGCCAGCCCAGAGATGGCATTTAATACAGAATACAGGCAGGGTTTGCAAGGTCAGGTGAGTAAAGACAAATTAGATGTGTCACATTCAGATCACTTGTGGGTTCCTATTCCTGGTGAAAATTGGTATATTTTTTCAGTTTCATCATAGCAGTATCTTTGAACAGCATTGAAAAGTTCTACCCTTGCCTACAGATAATGCAATTTTCAGTCGTAAAATCTCTGAAAACAGGCACGGGTTAAAAATGCAATCCTGCTAGATGCATGGATGGACAATTTCTTTCCTTCTTTGATATGAGCCCTGAAGGGTGAGGTGACATGACGGTGTAAAAAAATCCATATGTGGAGGTCGTACTCTCCACCTCTCCTGCAATGAGGTCCAGAAGCCAAGGTCACTGAATGCCAACAGACAGTCAGAAAATATGAAAGTAAGCTGTCTGTCACAGATGGGTGACAGAGACAATAATTTTCTGGCAGGAATATGGCTAGCTCATCAACTTACTCAGAACTAGATACAATGTACAGCACAGGAACAGGCCATTCAGCCTCCATGTTCCATGCTAGTATTCATGCTTCACACCAGCTTCCTTCCACTTTATGCTTCAGTGCTAAAGAATTGAGCAGTTTTAGATGCAGTAAATAGCCTTATATTAACGAAATCATTGAGGGAGATGGTGGCATAGTGGTAATGAAACTGAACTAGCGATCCAGGCTGATGGTCTGGGAACATAGTTCAAATCCCAACAAAGCAGCTGGTGGAAATTATATTCAAATAAATGATTCCAGAATTTTGAAAACTAGTCTCAATAATAGTGACCATGGACCCAATATTGATTTTCATTTAAAAAAAACACCGGATTCATTCACAGATGCCTTTAAGGGAAGGAAATCTGCCATCCTTACCCAGCCTAGCCTCCATGTGACTCCAGACCCATAGCAATGTGGCTGACTGTTACCTGCATTTGAAGCGCTCAAGGGTATTTAGTGACGGCAACAAATTTCATTCTTGCCAGCGCTACCCATGTGGCGAGGAAGAATAGATTTTTACAAAGTAACTTAATACTTTGCCAAAATGTCTGTCCCAGTTGTTCAGGAATCTCAAATGTTCCCACAGCCCCAGCTCTGCCTGTTGTGGTGTAATTATTAAAACTGAGCTGCTCATGGCCAAGGAGAGCCGACATGTGGGTGCTGTCCTTGCCTCCAGCGACTGACTTGGAACTGGATGATGACATACATGAAAAGGGGGTCCAATCTGATATTTTTTGACACAAGGGCAGCGTTGAAAATTGTACTTTTGTAATGAAAACATAAAAAATAACTTCACTACCATACGACCAGGTAGCTCAACAACTAGCACTGCTACCTCACAGCACCAGGGACCCCGGTTTGATTCCACCCTCGGGCGACTGTCTGTGTGGAGTTTGCATGTTCTCTCCGTGTCTGTGTGGGTTTCCTCCGGGTGCTCCCGTTTGCTCCCACAGTCCAAAGATGTGCAGGTTAGGTGGATTGGCCATGGGAAATGCAGGGTTACAGGGATGGGGTAGCGGGGTCAGATACCCTTCAGAGGGTCAGTGTGGATTTGACTGGCCGAATGGCCTGGTTCTACACTGTAGGGATTCTATGTTAAATAATCTGCATAAGCACATGATGATTGAAAAAGAAGAGAATATTTATAAATTCCTCATGCAGTTCATGTCCTCAGAATATCACATAGCGTATCAAGTACTTTTCAAATGTTTACAAGGGTGAAAACATATTTTAATTGTATAAAAATGGTACTTAATTAAGTGCAGGGAAGAGAACATTAATTGGGGCTTCATTCGAGCAATTGTAAAGGGACACAAGTTGAAAGAGAGCTGCATTTGAGCTAGGACATAGGAGGTGCATGCATACTGTAAATAAACTTTGGGGTAAATAATGTTGGCTGGTGTTCTATCCTTCATCAACCAACTTTTTTTTTAAGCATATAGCGCACTGTAGCCAATTTGAGCACGTCAGGTCCCATTAAAAAGCAATGAGATAATGACGTGATAATCTGATTCAGTAAAACTATTTGACAGATAAATACTGATCAGGATGCTGGCAGAAGTTCTATTTAGTTCTCCAAAGTGATTCTGTGGGATCTTTTACATCTGCCTGAAAAGGGGAATACCATCTTAGTTTAGTCTCTCCTCTAAAGGACGACACTGTTCGACAGGGCAGCATTCCCTCAGTATTATGCAGCTTGGATTATGTAATCAAGTTAACCATAACATTCGAACTCAAAGTTGAGAGTGTCATTCACCGACATTTAAAAAAGCTCTTCAAGTTGACTGAAGTCTCATTAAGAATACCTTTTAAAATAATCTAATTATTTAAGAGATCAATACGTTCAATGTAAATGTACATGGGCACGGTGGAGAGAGTGGAAACGTTTATAGTGCACAACCGTCTGGAAATCACCTTCAGAATGTAGTCACTGCCTGAGTAACCTGCTGAATTACAGGTTTGGAAGCATAGATTTGACTATCTTTCTCCTCCTGCCGTCATTGTCTCCCATCACTCAACTGGGGGAGAACACGAGGACAAATCCGATATGCCCTCCCCTACCTCCACAGTGTTCGACAGCCAAACATATCTGTTTCTCTTCGTTGTGCCTAGAGACCGGTCACTTCTTAGGTGGAGGGAAGAGAAAATGGGTGGGTGGCTGGGATGTAAACTTTTATCCAGGTCCCTGTTCTCCCATGACATTTCACCCTTATCCCTGTCAATACTGAGCTTGTTCCTAGAATATGCGCAGAGCTTATGACCTTAATTAGGGTAAGGGTTCATTTCCCGGGTTAGACCTCAGTTGGATTACTGTGTACAACTCCGGGCACCACACTTTAGGAAGGATGACACGGTCTTGGATAGGGAACTGAGGATTTATCAGGGATGAGAAATATTGTAAACCTCGGATGGTCCACCACATGGCAGGAAAGGTTAGGAGACTTAATACAAGCATTAAAATGTTGACAGATTTTGATAGAGTAGGTAAGAATATCTATCTTTTTGGATGCAGAGCTCCCTGGCTATCAGACTTGAATAATGCTGGCATCAATCTCCCTCAAGTCTGAAGCTATTTGCTTGTTCAATCTTTTCCCATTGCTACAGTGCTTCAAATCCAATGGGATCAGATATAAATTCATAGAATCCCTACAGTGTGGAAACAGGCCATTTGGACCATCAAGTTCACACTGACCCTCCGAAGAGCATACTACCCAGATTCACCCCCGCTACCCTATCCCTGTAACCCTGCATTTCCCATGGCTAACCCACCTAGCCTGCACACCCCTGAACACTACAGGCAATTTAGCATGGCCAATCCACCCTAACCTGCACATTTTTGGACTGTGGGAGGAAACCGGAGTACCCAGGGGAAACCCACACAGACACAGGGAGAATGTGCAAACGTCACACAGTCGCTCGAGGATGGAATTGAATCCAGGTCCCTGGCGCTGTGAGGCAACAGTGCTAAACACTGAGCCAACTGTTTCTCTGTAAATAAAGCCAAAATATATTTTTCAGTATTAAAGGCTGCTGTGGCATTGTTTAATCTTAGATTCATCTTTATAAAACCAATGTGTGCTTTTGAATGAAATCTTGAAGTTATGCAATGATATTACAAAAAGATGATCCAGCTGTGACCTTGCAAATAAGCAGTTTAATTGGTTCTCAAAATCATTTTCAACTCAGATACGTATTGGACTGTAAAACAGCATGTAACTCTTTCCAGTTAAAAGGCATGCACAGTCCACATTTTATGTGTTTCTTAACTGACTGTTCCAATTCAAATGATCAGATAAGAAATATGTTTCGCTTTATTTTCATTTTAGCAAACACAAATTGTAATCTAACTAGAAGCTACCTGAACCGATGTTTTAATTTACAGCCTTATGTGGCCTGTACATTTTGCCTTGACACCTATATAGAACTGAAAGAACAAAAATGCATGATTACTCAATTTTTTTTAATGTCATGAAATCCTGGTCTGTAAACGAGCCCTGATTTTGGTTACTATGCACAAACAGTACAACATTGCCCAGCTTTTTCTTACTTGGTAAAATTACATCAGTCAAACACGGAGAACAAAGTGGAAGTTCAAATCAGAGAATGGGAAGCGATGACAAAGTGGCAATATCACTGGATTAGTAATCCAGAACCGCAGGCCGAAATTCCGGATTGAATCCCACCACGGCAGATGATGCTTTGTGAATTAAATAAAAGTTTCGACTAAAAAGCAAGCCTAATTGCAACCATGACAGTCGTAAAGATTGTGGGTAGAGTGTGAACAAACACTTGACTGAATAAACTCTGTGTTCCATTAGAGCAGCATGAATTAACGAAAGTGAGTGGGAGTGACTGTGGCACCTAATCTCCAGGGTTGGGACCAGTATGGAGGTAGGAAGTGGATGCTCACCTCTAATGTTAAAAGTCAGCTCAGAACCATAGCACGTCTGGTTGTTGCCTTGCTACATGGTAAAGGCAGCAGATCAGAGGGTCTGCATTGTAAAGGTGCACAGAGGTGTGTAAACATTCACCAAATAAGGGTGGAGAAGCATTATGTTTCAATCACTCTCCTTTTCCTTCACGTTGTATTATATCCAAATCAACCAATGTCCAACCACAACAGTTAGTGATTTATGTGTACCAGAATGTTTGTAGTTCCCGTTCTTCAGCTGAAAAATCCCTTTCTATAGCCCCTTGCCAGGCCATTAACAAGATCCTCAAGAGCTTGATAGGCTGTTAATTGGATAATTGTTCAGAACATTGCAAAGGGTGTTCAGGATCAAGAGGCGCCTTCCTGGATCAGGACTTTTTTAAATACAGCCAACCTCAACCCAAGGGCTGCACGGTAGGTCAGCGGTCAGCACTGCTGCCTCACAGCGCCAGGGACCCGGGTTTGATTCCAGCCTCGGGTGACTGTCTGTGTGGAGTTTGTACATTCTCCCCTTGTCTGCTTGGGTTTCCTCCCACAGTCCAAAAATGTGCAGGTTGAGTGGACTGGCCATGCTAAATCACCCGTCGTGTTCAGGGATGTGCAGGCTAAGCAGATCAGCCAGGGGGAATGCAGGATCAAAGGGATGGGGTGGGATGCTCTACAGAGGAGCAGTGTGGACCCGACGGGCCAAATGGCCTGCTTCCACGCTGTAGGGCTTCTATGATTCTAAGCAGCATCTGAGAATCTGGCCCGTTGATTTCCAAGTGGTTTGTACATGTCCAGTTTAATGTCACCAACCCCTTATGTTAGAATTTCCCAGCTCTGCAATCTCTACCACCAAGAATGGCAAAGCAGCATTATCGTGGGAACATGGTCTCAGGATATATACAGACATACACCATCCTGGCCTGGGCCTTCTCTGGCAATTGTTTGATATTCTTAAGTTTCCTACTTAGAACCACTGCGAGAGAACAAGCGTCATGCAAGCTATAGTGGGGCTAAGTTGATCGTCACCAATTTTTCACAGCAACTGAGGACAGAAATCAATGTGACCCAGGCAGTAATAACCATATCCGAAGATTAGATTTTTAAAAGTCAGTGCTGTTTTAAGGGAAGGAATCATGATGGTTAGACTTTTATACAAAGATGTATTTTCCAACTTCTGGTGAAGTGTCCACTGGATGTGCTGCTCTCTATTTTAACACCAGGTACTCAGTATGTCAAATGCTATGAGCCAGGAATTCATAGAATCCCTACAGCAGGCCATTTGGCCCATCAAGTCCACAGTGACCCTCTGAAGAGAATCCCACCGAGATCCAGGCCCCCTGTTCTATCCCTGTAACCCTGAATTTCCCATGCCTAACCCACCCAGCCTGCACAGACCCGGACACTATGGGGAATTTAGCATTGCCAATCCTCCTGCACATCTTTGGACTGTGCGAGGAAACCAGAGCACCTGGAGCAAATGCACACAGACACGGGGAGAATGTGCAGAACTCCACACCAACACATAGCCCGAGGGTGGAATTGAACCCGGGAACCTGGTGATATGGGGCAGCAGTGTTAACCACTGAGCCACTGTGCTGCCTCACTTCAGCACTGATAGCCCAAAGGAAATGGTGTAGAAAGGCAAGTTGTCTCGCCAATTTATTCCCAAGTTTCTGAGGTGCTGACGGACAGACGGTGGAAGGGAGGGGCAATGCTTTCGCCTGCTCAGGAGATAATGTCACCAGGTGTAGCCAGCATGGACTGAGCCAGAGTCCTGGGTCTGTGCAATATCTGCAGTGAAACTCGACACATAGTGGTGCAGCACAAAGTTAATGATCTTCTGCACTCCACAAGGGTTAGTGTCTTCAGCCGCTCTCATACTCAGTGGGCCACCACATACTCTAAAACTCTGCCACTGGATACAGCTCTCACCAAAGCTCACGGACTACATCTCTCACTCTGGCATGCATCATGTCCACTCATCAGTTCGCACTCATGTCATCCTTTCAAAAGAATAATCTCTCCTGCCCTCTGCACTTCCTACTCACACACCGGAGGCACCTTCCTACCTCTATCACTGCAAACTGCTTGTTCCACTCACTTTCAGCATTCCCAATCTCTTCCTTTGTCTTTTTGCAGGAAACATTGGTCCAACCCTTTGGCTGAGGTCTTCACAGCTCCGTGACCGATGTACCTGCAACTCCCTGAATGGTTTCGCCTGACCTGCAGGAATGATAACAAGCCCCTTGGCCTGGAATCGGACAAATCCCTCGACTGACAATGGTGGTACCAACTGATTGATCTCGCTGACCTTACTAAGGACTGGGCTCCTTCGACTCGCACACATATGCAAAGCATTTGCCACGTAAGCATCCGGCACATGCTGTAGGTGTGATGATGATACAGCATTGGTGTTGTACTGCAACATTTCTACTCACACTATCGCGCAGCGCTCCAAACCAGGACAGGTTACCTGCCTTAACTTTTGCTTTAAAATGCAATGTGAGTGAGTGCTTGGAAACTAAGCCAGGAGAGGAGAAAAAAGACACAAGGGGCAATGTTTTTTACAACACAGAGTGGTTTGTGCGTGGAATGATCTTCCAGAAGATGTGGTGGATGTGGGCAGTTACACTTAAAAGACATTTGGATAAGTACATGAATGGGAAATGTTTGCAGGGATTTGGGTTAAACGCAGGCAGGAGGGACTAGTTTAGTTTGGGATTATGCTCAGTGTGGACTGGTTGGACTAAAGAGTCTGTTTCCGTGCTGTACGACTCCATGAGCCACAAGATGCCTCCTTTACAGACACATGGGATGTGTGTGGGTGACCCTGTGGGGAACAGTACCTGGCAGAAACATACAGGTCATAGGTGTCCATGAACTCCAAAGCTAAGTGCTGAAGTGGCATTAGAGTAGTTCTGAAAGCAACTGTGAAGATACGGTGAGGCTGCTGGTTTGGTGATGCTCGCTCGCACAGATGGAGGGTGGAAGAAGATGGTGTTCATGGAGCTTACAGTTGTGGTGACAGTGCACTTGTCCAAAGGTCTGGAGAAACAATGAACAAGCTGATACTGTCAGCAAGTGCCCTGATTTTCATGTCGGGAATTGGTGCTTTCTCAGGGAAGGAGAGGAAAGTTTGGAGCTTTATTGAAATGAGCTGAATTTAGCTAATAATGAATGCAAATGCATGGAAATAAGGTATTTGCCACTCATAAACTAGATTCAGAACTTACTGATCAAACTCTAAGGGGAGGGAATCAGAAATGTTTCTCCTGACATTAAAAATGTGACTTTTCCATTTTCACTGTACGACTCGCGCCACTCAAATATGACTGGGGAATCAAAAATATGTAAATAAAAAGTAATTGACTTAGTAAAACGAGATCAACAGAGAGTGAAATGAGGCACTTTGATACCAGTGAATTAAGACGATCAAGCTTCATTTCAGGTTTGTGCTCAGGATAATCAAGGCCAGTTTACTTTCCTCACTGCTATTTAAAGTAATCCTTTCTCTCTTATGAGGAAGCACATCAATGTCCAAGTCTTTTGACCTTAAGTGAGCATGAGTTACTTCACAATAAATTAGACCAGTTATTATAAAATTCTAGGTTAACACTCAGCTTTTAACAATTCCAGGGCCATGGAGACACTCCAAAGCATTTGTAAAATGCCACCTTGTAGTTAACAAGCCCTGCTCCTCCAAGCCTGTAACATTCTGAGTTTTATTAAGGAATTCAAGTGGAAAATAGGTTAGAGGTAAATGCAAGCCAAGCAAAAAGACACTGGCCTCAGGTAGCTGGGGAATACTTCAAACAACCAGTATTTAAAAGCCACAAGAACAAGGTTCCTTTCCTTTAACGCCTTGTTCCCAGAAACATTTAACATTCTGGACAGAGGAAAAACTTTCAGAGACGTATCAATCTTGATTTATTACTGAAATTCTTCATGAATCAGAGTCTATATGCACAATGATTCACAGTTAATTTTACTGCCTTGAAGGTATTACCATACTTCTGGGTATCGATGCTTTCAAAGTAAAAATCAAAGCGAAGAATGTACTAACAATTCAATTCTGAAGTGGACATCAATTGTCCACTTAAGAATTGGCCATCTTATTTGCATGTTTATGTCCTGCAAAAATGAAGATTAAAAACTACCCTGCTGCAATATTACAAATCGACTTGCAGCCAGTTTGTGTTAAGATCACCTACTGTAATATCAAATGGGTCATTAATTTCAGTATACGTAAGTCTCTCTCTGCTTAAGTGAGTAACTACCATTAATCATCTCTGTCCATTTGTAAAAGTTGGTCAAAGTCCTTTCTAGCTAGGCTTGTTACAAAGCGAAAAGAAACTGAAGACCTTGTGCATACTGTTGACAGATTATAAAGTGAGCTGATGAATTGAGAGGAAGGGAAATGTTTAACTGCGTGACAATGACTCTATAATACAGGATCTGGGCAGAAATCACCAAGGTTTAATTCTGGTCTGTGTTGAGTTAGCAGTTTACCTGAGGTGACAACAGCCACACAGTTAGTGTTGATTACATGAGCCAGGCAAGGGAAGAATAAAGTATTTGTTTTAAAATTCAGGAGGTTCCAGAAATCTGACATCGGCCTCCGTTACCAAGGAAGTTCTGGTCAGTCTCTGGAATTGGTGTGACCAAACACAACTGGTCAGAGATGGGAAATGATGCTATTCTGTGACCGCTGGTCATTTTAAACTGCCTGGGTACAAGGATGAGAAATAATCTTGGAGCCACACACAGGTTGTTCTGTCTAAGACAATGTGGGTGCAAAAATACACGGAAGAACTGAAAGGTAACACATGTTGAAAAGAACAGATCATAGACAACAAATGAAATATTAGAGAGAACATTGTGACTCAACTTTACATTAAATCTACTGTTCAGAAGCAGGACATTGGGCCTAAATGGTCACAACCACCCGAGCAGCTTGATTTTTTTTTTTTGTCAGGTAACCCCCATCAGCATATTAGTCTCTTCCTTTCTCTCTCAGGTATCTGTCTACTGGCCCCTTAAAGGCAACTACATCAAGCAAAGTTCTTTGAGTCAGAACCACATTGGCCAAGGAGAGTGGATCATTTTGCATGACCAACTTGCACTCACCTCATCATTGTGCATCTTTGAAGAACACACTAGGGTTTGTTATCTCCTCACGGAGATAACATAAAGAAAAGTCAGATGTCAGTTTAGATGGATTGGCCAGGCTAAACTGCCCAGGGATGTGCAGATTAGGTGGATTAACCATGGGAAATGCAGTGATACGGAGGTAGGGGTGTGGGCTTGGGTGGGACGGTCTTCGGAGGATTGGTATGGACGTAATGGGACAAATGGCCTGCTTCCACACTGTGAGGATTCTGCCAGGAGCGCACAGTGCAACTGAAGCCTTAAGCTGCATTTAAAACTCCAATGATATCCCAGGGGACCGTGTACATAAGGGCAAAAAGTAAAGTCAAAAATATCTGGGCAAAAGTCAGTGCTGGCGTAAAATTAAAACACTCAGGCGGGGAAAAAAAAGAAAGAAAGGAGTGGTTAATCGAGTTACATGTCGAACAGTTGTCAGTGCAAAATAACTTGGGCACAAGTGGTTGTGACGCAGCAGATACAGAAAGAAGAAAGTGAATAAAGTAGACGAGATGTAAGACTCTGTAGAAATTAGACTTTCGTACAATGAGTATTAAACAAACATGCCAAAGGGTCAAGGCAATTCTATAAAAACTGAGTAGTAAGCTTAGACAATGAAAAACTCATTTTCTAAACTTAAAAAGATAGAAAAGAAGTGACAATAAATGCAGCATAATAAATACAGGCAAATCTACTACTAAGGACACAAAGGAAAATGACTGCATTTATATAGCACCTTTCACAATCTCAGGATGTGCCAAAGTGTTTCACACACAACAAAGCATTTGTAAATTGCAGTCACTATAATAAACACTGTAGTACTGAATCGGTCATCTGGTTCAGTGATGCAGAATGACCCTTCCTGTTCCTCTTCCCAAATAATGGACATGGTTTTCTTTTTATGTATACCTGAGAGAGAGCAAAGAAATTGTTTGGTTTAACATCACATCTGAAAGACTGCAACTCCCTGCAGTCCTTTGCCAAAGTACAATCCACCTTTCAATGCTCATGTCCCTGGTGTAGGAGTTGAACCTACACCCTACAGACTGAGAGGCAAGGGTGCTAGCAATTGAGCTGCAGCTGTTGTGATGGAGGAGAACTGATACAGAAGGGAATGATAAATCCTGGTTAAATATGGAAAAGCAATTTGCAAAAAGTACATTGCTGGCATAATAGCAGGGGACAGTTGAAGGAAATTATAACTAAGAGAAGACATTGTTGAGGTTCAGAACAGGGGAAATAAGAACTGAAAGATCGAATGATTTTTTTGTTTAAAAATGCACGGCGCAGTTTCTATGGAAAGTGACTGAAAAACTAGAGTTATCGATAATAAGCATTTCACTTTGCTGCATCAGAAAAACAAGTTTGTTCCACGTTATTTTAATCCAGTGTGTGATAAATCAAAATGCATAGCACAAAATTAGTGTAGATTAAACTAAGTATATAGTATTTACTATTTTAATCTCACCTACATGCATGGGCTCCTACAATGGACAGAAAAGTTGATGGCCATTTAACGGTGCCAAAACAATTAAAAAACTGAGTGTTATCTATCTCCTCTTGTCTGCAGGGGCAGTGCAAACTGCCTACTTTCTCTTCTTCCCAGTCTAAGAACCAGGTGTCTTTTGATGAGAGGTTAAACCTCATTTGCCCTCCTTCAAATAAAATTGAGGAATTCTCCCATGCATCCTGGCTAATATTTACTTCTTAAACCACACGATTAAAATGGGATGATGCGATGATGTTCATGCTACTGTTTGTGGGAGCTTTGTGTGTGCCAACTGTCTGCTGTGGTTTCAATACGACAGCAATCACAGCACTTCAGAAGTATTTCGTTGGTTATAAGGTGCTCTGTGACATCTCAAGCTTGGGAAGGATTTTACATAATTCAGCAACTCATCACTGCTGCTCAACAGCACCTTTCAAGCCCACGAGCACTACCACCCTTTTGCAAGACATCTTCTGTCACGACTTGGCAATATATTGCTGTTTCTTCAGTGGTGCTGTGTCAAATTCCTGGAAGTTCCTTCCCACTGTGGATGTCCCTATATCCTAAAAGGTGAGCAGTCCAAGAAGGCAGCACTCCAATACCTTCTCCAGGGCAGTTAGGGTTGGACAATAAATATTGCCACTTTCCAGAAACCAATTAAGAATAATATAAAAACAACCCTATTTATTATACTTTGTTGATCTCGCTGTTTGTGTACCTTCTCTGCAGCTGTAACATTGTATTCCCAACTCTATTCTATTACTTTTATTCCCTTTGTATATGTTCTGCCTGTACTGCATGCAAAACAAAACTTTTCACTGTATCTAGGTACATGTGACAATAATAAATTGAATCAAATCTAAAAGACGAGGGTGTCATTGATTATTGCAGCAATTATGACCCATCCCTAATTGCCCAGACGGCTATTAAGAAGCAACTACATTGTGGTGGGCCTGGGCTAACATGTAGGCTCAGTCGAGGTTAGGATGGCAGATTTCCTTCCCTAAGGGGCATTACTAAATCAGATGGGCTTTTACAATAATGGTTACACGGTCGCAATTAGACTACATATTTTGTTAATGCTAGATTTTACATTTTAGGGAATTCATCAAAGCCATTCCTTGGAATCAAAGGGAGAAAAATTAACAAGCCAAGAATCATTTCTAAAAGAATGAGTGTATGAAAGAGGTTCAGACCATTCAGCTATGCTGGGATTTGAAACCATGCCTTCAAAACATTGAAAGGGTTCAGAATAGATTTACAAGGATGTTGCCACGGTAGGAGTGTTTGAGCTATACGGAGAGGCTGAATAAGCTGGGGCTATTTTTCCTGAAGCATTGGAGGCTGAGGGGTGACCTTACCAAGGTTTAGAAAATCATGAGGGACATGGATAGGGTAAATAGACAAGGTCTTTTTCCCAGGATAGAGGAGTCCAAAACTAGAGGGCATTGGCTGAAGGTGAGTGGGGAAATATTTAAAAGAGGCCCAAGGGGCAAATTTTTCACACAAAGGGTGGTGCGGGTATGGAATGAGCTGCCAGAGGAAGTGGTGGAGGCTGGTACGGTTACAACATTTAAAAGGCATCTGGATGGGTACATGAATAGGAAGGGTTTGGATGGATATGGGCCAAATTTATGGATATCTGGTCGGCATGGATGAGTTGGACTGAAGAGTCTGTTTCTGTGCTGTACATCTCTATGACTCCAAGATCAATCTGGATTACTAGTCTAGTGACATTACCACTATGCCACAAGCTCCTCCAAACTGACTGGATGAGAAGTTTTTCTCAGACTTTGGAAGTCTCTGCCTCAAAAGGCAGTGGAGGAGAGATCATCGTTAAGATAGTGGTGGATAGTTTCGTATAAGGTAAGGGAACCAACAGTTACCAAAAGTAGGTGGGAATATGGAATTCAAAATGAATGGCCCAGCGGAATTGAGAAGCTGAATCATACTATTTCATGTGCTCATACTTTTAGAAATGATTATTTGCTTGTTAATTTCTCTCCCTTTGACTCCAAACAGCGGGTTTAATGAAGTGAAGCTTTGCTATGTATGCAGATAACATAATAATTTCTAAACACCACCAATAACTTTGTGACAAACACTTTGAAAACGATACCACGTTTTTTAATCTAATCAAAAAAAAAAAGACACTGCAGGACATTTAAAATATCTCTGATGAGCCCTGCATTTGCAAGTGTCCAAAGTAAGTGCTCGCTACAGGATGCTATCGTTTTGTGTGAATTAAAGGACGCAAAAATGAAAGCCAGGCATGATATGATGTAGTTTTAGTTCTTAAACCCAGTTTAATAAAAGAAGCAGCATGAAACTGGGACTCCAGTTAATAACCACTATCAATGTTAGATTTTTATGTTGATTGTACCCTTTCTTTTATCCACAAATTTCTTCACAAGAACATTAAATTACTGTAGACTCCAATAATAATATGAACAAAAATAAGCAATGTGCTGTAAGGAAAGCGATACAGTAACCATGGGTCTCACTGACTATAGAAGCATTGTTAAGCATGTGTTGAAATGAGGAAATCAAAAAAATCTGTTAAGGATTATGTTTTGTTCCCTTTGGAGTGCAGAGAAAACACTACAGCAAAAGGAATTATAACAAAAATTAATCAGTTTATGTATTTTTTACAATGTGAAACTCTTTAGTAGTACATCCAACGCACCATTGTCAAAATGCATCAAGGAATCAGACTTGCTTGGATATACAGTATTACACACAGTGGTTGTGTCAGTGTTTGGTAATCTATAGACCCAGCTTCTTGCGCTATATTATCTCCTTGTCAGTCCTAGTCTGTCTACTGAGTGGTTTTGGGGCAAATCACTGCAGATGCTGGAATCTGTACTGTAAACAAAAAATGCAGGAAATCACAGTGGGTCAGGAAACATCCAGTTCTGAAGAAGAGACATCTAGACTCGAAATATTAGCTTGCTCTCTCTCTTCAGTTGCTACTGTACTCCCTATGTCCAGCATTTTTTGTTTACAGTACTGAGTGATCACCCTTTCCATGGCTGGAAAGGATCTATTAACTGACGGAGACTTCTTCCGCAAAAATACAGTGCAAAGCAAGTCTACGCTCTAACATTATAAATCAAAAAACAGAGTACAAAGGCAAGGAAGTTATGATGACCATTTATAGAACGCTGATTTAGGGATTAAACTGCAGTATTGAGCCCACTTCTGGGCATCACATTTCTCATGTGAGGGCATTAGGGAATGTGTCAAACAGTTCTGAGAGGATGTTTCCAGGCGTCAGTCCTGAGGAGAGACTGGAGAAGCTGCAGCTGATCTGCTCGGACAAGAAGACATTGAGAGATTTCTGAGGAGTCTGAACAGAGGAGACGTTGTTCCCATTGATCAAATGGTTGAAAACCTGGGATGCCAATTCAAGGTAATTGGTTAAAGAACCATAGGTGACACGAGGAAAATCTTTATGATGCAGTGAATGATAAGTGTCTGGAATGCACTGCCTGAGTGTGTGGAGGAGCTAATTCAATGAAAAGTGGATAATTATCAAAAGGAGAAAAATTTGTAGGGCTATGGCAAGGAAATGTGGGTGTGGTCCTAGCTGTGATGCCCTTATAGAAAGTCAGTGCAGCTGAAGGGGTGAGGAGTCTTCTTTGCCATTCTGTGATAACAGCCATCCTTTTGGTTCTTCCATCCAAAAGAGGAGAAGGAAGCAGTACTAAGTAAATAGCACTGGGAGTCATACCAGTAAATAATATGGATCTGCAGAGGTTACATAGAGTAGCTGAGAATGAAACAGAGGCAAGCGTGACTTGGTAACTCGCTTAACCCAATGTTACCATTTGTACCGAATGCTGTCACATGACTACTGCTATGCTCTAGAAATACAAAAGATGTAACAAAAACTCTGAACCCAATAACAACTTGTATAACACGTTTTATGCTGTAATACATCCCAAGACACTTTACAGGATCATTTTCAGATAAACTATAGCACCTAGTGAATTAAGGCAGCACTAGGGCAAGCACTTGGTCAAAGGGACAGATCTTGAAGTCACATTATAAAGGAAGTGCAATTGACCCCAGTGCTGTGAATGTAGAACTGATTATTTCAAAACAATCCCACAATTATTGATAGGACGTATCAGTCCATACACTGCAATATGGCACATTGAAGTCAAGCTTTGAGGCCACAACAAGACACAGATTTGGCACTTCATTTTGATCAAATTTACAGAAGGGAGAACACAACGAGAATTGAAGTGAGCATACAATTATGTTGAAAGGTGTGTAGGGACAATAGCCAGCAGCAGGAAAGGGACAAATTAATGTTTGACACAAGGAACAGCATCTGAAAAGTCATAAGGATAAGAATTAAAGGTGAAAAGAATGGAAAATGAAGCAATAGTCGGTTGTAGAGACTTTTGGAGATATAGTACAGGACAGCAGCTTAATTTCTGAGCTAGTGTTTGCCTCAGCACATGTTCACAGCCTTCTGTGAAATGAGAATGAATGGCTGGAAGAGGCTCGATAGAATTCTTGAGAGCATTTCTGGGGCAATGATCTGGGGAACAGGCGCTTTGATCACTTCTTGCTGAGTCCTTGCCTAAATGCGTGGAGTTTGTGTGGGCTGAAAGTACTGCTCTGGGAATTATTGAAGTATGGTATTTACACAGCAGAGGGGGAAGACTTGTCTAGCTCTGCTCTTACAGCTCACAGTTGTCAAATGATAAAGACGAAAACATCAGGACTGCTGTGTTTCTCTGTCTAACTTCTCTCTCTCTTACTTTATTTTCTTCCAATCTTCACTGTCTGTCTCTCTTTACCAGACTCCTGCACCCCACTCTCTCTGTCTTTTCTTAGAGTTCACAGCTTGAGTCAACTGGATATGGCATCATAGCACTCTTCCCCGGATCTCAACTTTGGAATACAGCGTTCAATTCTGGTCTTCATGCCAAAGGGAAGAAGTCGTTAAGAATGCAGAAAAGACATACAAGCAATGGAGGGTTTGAGCCAGAGGGAGAAGCTGAATAGACTGGGGCTATTTTCACTGGAGCATTGGAGGCTGAGGGGGGACATTATAGAAGTTTATAAAATCATGAGGGGCACAGATAGGGTGAATAGCCAAGGTTTTTTTTTCTCCCAGGGTAGAGGAGTCCAAAACTAGAGGGCATAGGTTTAAGGTGAGAGGGGAAAGCTTTGGAAGAGACCTAAGGGGCAACTTTTTCATGCAGTGGGTACTGCATGTACAGAATGAGGTACCACAGGAAGTGGTGGAGGCTGGTACAGTTACAACATTTAAAAGGCATCTGTTTGAGTACATCAACAGGAAGGGTGTACAGGGATATGGGCCAAATGCCGGCAAATGGGACTAGATTAATTTAGGATACCTGGGTCGGCATGGACAAGTTGGACCGAAGGGTCTGTTTCCATGCTGTATGTCTCTATGACTTTTCCCAGTCTTTGCCCCAGCGAGCTGCGAGATACTGTCACTACTGTTGCCTGCCTGCAACATGGACATCAAGCTACAACCCTGGGTAGGGTTTCTGAGGGGAGAGCTGAACTGGTCATGTAGAACGGGTCTAGGAATATGACTGAGCCAGGCAAGCTATCTTACCCAACTTCTGCCCCTTCCCTGTGGCTCTTGACTGAGGAGCTGCCCATCACCTTCTCTAATATGAACCCTCCCCACCTGCAGTGGGTTGACAACTCTTGTACTTCCTTTCTGGTGCTGGGCCCGACTTCACTTCCATTGAGAAAGCCGGCTCTGGTTGGGCAAGAAAATAACTTGAGCCCGGTGCAGCTTTAACAATCTGATAGAGCCATAAATTTCCCAAATCCTCAATCCACGTGGATGCAGCACTTATCCACATTGGCACTGTACTTATATCCCAATGGATTACATCATGCCGACAGCATCAGAGGCAAAAATCAGAGGCATAAAAATATCAAATTAGAATCCAGCTCATGCTGTAGAGACTGCGCCCTTAATAGAGGTTAACTGTACAGCAAATACTGTTTGGAATTACTGTCCCCATCAGAAATTAGGCAGCGCCTCCAAACGAAATTCTTATTAGTTGCTCAATCATTGTTGATTTTTGATATACTCCTTTGCTGTGGTTTTTAAATGAACAGTTTATTTATTGCCGTTTTCAAGGTCACTGTTCTAGCTTTCATGAGAACGCCGCAGAGTCTTCACGGTTTCACTGGGGAGATGGGAGCCTAAACACCTTGGCACGATGAATAATTACAGCTTCCTGGGCTGATTTCAGGGGACTGAGGTGCACTGTTTCCGAGGTGGGCCAAGACCTGGGAGCCTACTTGTGCAGGGGCATCGTGGTACCACCCTCGACATGATTCCTTCGGGGAAGTAGTCACGAAGACCCAGACCTGGCAACGTGACTGGGAAAAACTCGGCTGTTGCAGTTTTTTTTATCCCCACACCCCCTCTCTGGGATGGAGATGCGGCAGTGATCTAATTGCACAGAAATGCAAGATCTGACAGTTCAAAGCTGACAGAAACCAGCTTCATGACTCCAGCCTGGCTTTCTTTAAACGAAATGCTAAAAAAAAAATTCCTTGAGAAAAATATGCATTGACGACAAGCCAGTGGGAACAAATGAACTTTTATCTTTTGCATAATGTTGAGACAGTGTTTGGGAGTTTCGGTAATTAAATAGTATGCGTCATTTTAGATTCATAGTTTAGGCAAATGGGATTTGTGCTGGGCTTTTTGTTTTTGTATTAAGCAGTATGTTTATAAATGGTAAACAGTTCTCCCCTCAAGGACTGATTAAAAAAGCAGAAATGGCATCTGCTATATATAAAATATGCCAGAAGATTTCCATCTTTAGATTTAATAAAACACATTTCTTCTTTTAGGGGGAAAAAATCGAAAGGGCACTAACCTCCTGCGCTGTGTCACAAAGTAAAAACGGCATCTTTTTTTTTGGACATGGTTGCTCGCTGTTTTCAACGCCGACACAGCTGACTCCTTTTACATTCAGGACAGCTAATCATTAAACGTTGCATTAACTGAACAAAGTTTATGTGTGGCTCCAGTTTCCTGCGCTGACTGTGAGCCCCCCCCACATTCCCCTCCTCAATCACTGCTATCTCCTTGAAGAACTTTCTCTCCCACCCACTTCAAATATCAGGGATACTGGAACACTGTCTTTCAAACGTTATTACATGTTGAGCTATTCTGAACCACAGTGCGCTTTAACTCCAGTCTGCAGTTCTTCATTATTCTTCAACCCTCACTGCAAAAAATCACCAAAAGCGTGTGAGCATCTTCTGGCGTTCGCAGGAAATTAGAGTTTAATGAAACAGGTTTACGAGACAATTGATATGATTAAGTAATGTGGCTTTGTTTACAATTAAACTAAAACCCAAGAGTTATTTTTGAAGGGTCCCTATCAAACCATAACGGATGCAGTGCTTTAGCAAGTCATTTCTGTGCAGTATCCACCGATACATATCACCTAAATGCAACATTTTTGTCCTTTATTTAATACTATGAGAGAACTATTGCTACTGAGAAAATAAAGACAAAATGACGTTTAAAACTCTACTGGTTTCTAACATACAGTTCCAGTCTGTTTTCTAAACTCACCAGCTGCAAATTGGTACCAATGCAAAGTTTGGCTGATCAACTTGACCTGCTGCTCATTTGGACTTGTGGTCACAGCACTCTTCCATAAACTTCAAATATTTAAAAACTCTGCTGCCGACCACTTCTAAGTTGCATCAAGTCCAGTTCACTCAGTGCTTGCTCAGCTTGGCAACATTGCACTTTTTAAATTGCATGGTACTTTTCAAATTCCTCCGTTGCCCAACTCCTCCCTATCTCTGCAACATTCTACAATCTTCCAAGATCCCTGTGTGGCTCCAGTTCCAGCCTTGGGCCACTGAATCAGCTGCTAACGGGGATCGGAACTTCTTCCATAAACTTCTCTGCCTCCCAGTCATTCTCTTCTGTAAGACACTGCTGAAAACCTACCTCCAATGGTTTCAACTCCGGAGCTTGTCAAATTTTGTTTGACCACACTCTAATAAAGTGATTGAGCTGTTTCTTTATGTTATAGGTGCTACATAAATGCAAGTGATAGTTCATTAAGGCAGTGAAAGGGGACCTTCAGCTCCCAGATGTAGTGAGCTTCGAAGCAGGAAAAGCAATTTACTAGGGCATAGTTATCAATCAGGTTATACTCTCTTCCAATCTCTTCCATCAGGCAGAAGATACAAAAGTTTGAAAACAGGTACCAACACATTCAAGACCAGCTTTTTCCCTGCTGTTATCAGACTTATGAATGGACCTCTCATATATTAGAGTTAATCTTTCCCTGCACCTTCTCTATAGCTGTAACACTATATTCTACATTCTGTTCTATTACCCTGACGTACTTACATAAGGTATGATTTGTCTGGTTAGGACGCAAAACAATACTTTTCACTGTATCTTGGTACATGTGACAATAATAAACCAAATCCCCTCCCACCTTCACACCACCAGAATTAGGTTCTGGCCGACTATGCCCAAGGTCAACCTGCTGCCTCCTCCCACAAAAGACCACATTAGACCCCACCCCCTCCCCACCCACAGCGTGCTAGCACTCAGATTAACCAAGATGCAGGTTGGACAGTCACCAAGCAGCATGCCCAACAGGTCAACCTATGCGAGCATCTTGTCACCTCAGGAAGGTGGAGGCATCCCTTGATCTAAGGCCGTCAGTGCCTGGCTTCATTTTATTCACTTATGGGATGTGGGTGTCGCTGGCTGTCCAGCATTTATTGCCTGTCCCTAGTTGTCCCTTAAGAAGGTGGTGGTAAGCTGCCTTCTTGAACCCTGCAGTCCATATGTTGTGAGTTGACCCACATTGCCATTAGGGAGGGAATTCCAGGATTCTGACCCAGCGACAGTGAAGAAATGGCAATATATTTCCAAGTCAGGATGACATAGAGGGGAACTTGCTGGAGGTGGTGTTCCCATGTATATGGACCCAAATCCTTCTAGATGGAAGTGGTTGTAGGTTTGGAAGGTGCTGTCTCAGGATATTTGGTCAATTTCTGCAGTGCATCTTGTAGATAGTACACACTGCTGCTACTGAGCGTCGGTGGAGGAGGGAGTGGATGCTTGTGGATGTAGTGCTAATCAAGCTGGCTGCTTTGTCTGGATGGTGTCAAGCTTTCTGAGTGTTGTTGGGGCTGCATTCATCCAGGCAAGTGGGGAATATTCCATCATATACCTGACTTGTGCCTTGTAGATGGTGGACAGGCTTTGAGGAGTCAGGAGATGAGTTACTCACCGCAGTATTCTTTGACTCTCACCTGCTCTTGTAGTCACTGTATTAATATGGCAAGTCTAACTGAGTTCTGAATAATAATCCCTGGACCCGAAACATTAACTCTGCTTTCTCTCCACAGATTTTGCTAGGGCCGCTGAGCTTTTCCAGCTTTTGTGTTGTTGCTTCTGACTTCCAGCATCTGTAGTTCTTTGGGAATTTTGAACTGAAACATCATGTCCACTTTTATGAAGAAATCGTCGGGGAATTTACATTCACTTTTCTGATAAGTGATTAAGCAAAGATGACTCAATACATGTGAGTACTCTGTGACTTTCGCTGCTGTTTAGCTGCAGCTCTCACTCAAACATTGCTTTTGGGGCAGAATGGATGACAACAATAGAGACGGGTCTTTGAACTCTATCCTCAAAAACCTCCACTTGGCTTTCATGAGCATTTCGTATTCAGTCGGCTTTACAAGAAGAACGCGAGTTCTCACTTTCCAAAGTGCAACTTGATGCAATTCAGTGTTCAGGCTTTTTTATTGGGAAGTAATTGAACAATTATACTGTGGGCGTTTAGAGTCATAGAGATGTACAGCACGGCAACTGACCCTTTGGTCCAACTCGTCCATGCCGACCAGGTATCCTAAATTAATCTGGTCCCATTTGCCAGCATTTGGCCCATATCCCTCCAAACTCTTCCTATTCGTATACCAACCCAGATGCCTTTTAAATGTTACAATCGTACCAGCCTCCACCACTTCTTCTGGCAGCTCATTCCACACATGCACCACCTTTGGTGTGAAAAAGTTGCCCCTTAGGTCCCTTTTAAATCTTTCTCCTCTCAACTTAAACTTATGCCCTCTAGTTTTGGACTCCCCTTACGCTGGGGAAAAGACCTTGGCTATTCACCTTATCCATGCCCCTCATGATTTTATAAACTTCTGTAAGGTTTCTTTGGCAATGCACTGCATTAATAAAGGAAGATGAAGCCCATTTTGTCTCATGGTAACGAAGTATGTCAATGAAATTCATTTATGTCAGATTAAACATGAAATTACCAGGAATGGAAAATACTGGCTCACATCTCTGAAATCTCCATTATGTTTGAAGGATCAAACAGGAGAGTGAATTTTATGGCTACAAAGAGCTTACGTTAATCACATCCCTTCAGTCTGTAATTCCAAATATGTGCACTGAGGGAAGAACTGGGATTTTTATACGCTTTAACCGTCAGACAGAAATTAAACAGACAAGTTGCATTTATATAGCAAGCCTTTACGTGCTAAAATGTTTCGGGTAGATGCACAGTTTAGGACAAACAGCGAAAACCTTGGCTGGAAAGTCAGGTTTTCAGAATGGTTTCTTCAGGAAGAAAGTGAAGAAGGGAGACAGAGAAGTGAAAAGAGACTATTTCAGAGCTTGGACATTAGCTAAATGCATGATCACCAGTGCTGTAGACATGAAAATCAGAGACACACACGAGTCCAGAAGGAGATGGGTACAAATGACATGGAGCGTTGTGGGTCTGGAGGGGATTGATGTGACATGGAGGGCAAGGCCATAGATAGAAATGAAATCAAGGAGGAAGATTTCAAAATTAGGGCAACTGGGAATCAATGCACAACATCAAGTAGAGTGGCAGTGGGTGAACGGGACTTAGTGTGAGTTAGGATAGAAGCAGCAGAGAATTTGCAGACAATATTGAAAACACTTGGGTTCACTGTCTCGATGTCAGTCCAAAGGACATTCCACATTTTGACCAAAATGGATCCCTGTCTTTTCATCACCACATCCTGTCAGCTCCGTTCTCCACAAAGTGCTTCATTACTTTGCTTCACATCTTCAAGTCATCTCCACACTAACGGTGCTTTACAAATGCAGGTTATTGTTGTTGTTCTGAGACCACAATTGTCACGTGTGATTTTAACCAGCATATTGACTGGAAAAATCAGGTGGGCAAGGGTAACATGGAAGAGAGAACAGTCGGCCGCATTAGGGATGGTCTCTTAGAGCAGTACATAACACAACCTACCCGGGAACAGGCTATTTCATATCTAATCATGTGTAATGAGCTAGGACGGGTCAGCGACCTCATAGTTAAGGATCCTCTTGAAGAATAGTGATCACAATATGGAAGAATTTCAAATTTAGTTTGAGGGAGAGCAACCCTGTCTCAATCTAATGTTCTTGACTTAAATAAGGATGAAGAAGAAAATGTTGTCTGAAATAGATGGTAAAACAGACTAAGGGAAAGGTCAGCAGATGAGCAGTGACAGGCATGTAAGCAGATACTTCTTAACATTGAGGAAAAATGTATTTTTGTCAAAAATTTACTCGATAAGAGGGTTGAACTGGTTAGCAAATGTGATCAAGGAGCGGATCCAATCAAAATCTAAGCCATATGAAGCAGCAAAAACCAGTGGGAAGCCAAAGGACTAGGAATGGTTGAGGAATCAGCAGAGGAAGACGAGAAACCTAACAAAATAGGGAGAAAACTGATTGTGAAAGTAAAGTGGAAAGAAATATAAAAATAAGCAAGAACTGCTAGTTATATAAAAAGGAACAGGGTAACTAAAGTGAGGGTGGGACCCTTGAAGTTTGCAACTGGGGAATTGATAATGGGGAAAAGAGAACTGGTAGATAATTTAAACCAATATGTTGCTTTGGTCTTCGGTGTAAGACACGATAAGCATGCTAAAGATATCAGGTAGCAAAGTGCTAAATAGAGGAAAAGCCTTGTGACAGTCTCTAACACAATGGACACAATGTTGGACAAACTAATGGGACTGAAGGCAAACACATCATCAGGACCTAATGGCCTGCATGCGAGGTGTTTAAAGGAAGCAGTTCCATATTGGTTGGAATATTCCAGAACTCACTGGATTCTGTGAGGGTTCCAGCGGGTTGGAATCAGTGATTAAACAGGGGGAAGAAACCAATCAAACTGAAGGATCCTGGCTAATACACACAACTAGGCTAAATGGTATAGCCCCTGAAATGGGCAGAGGGAATCAATTTACAATTAACCCATTTCTATTGGATTGCAATGCTGTCAACAGACCAGCGCCAACCAGCCTGTGCATTAAAACGATCTTTGTATGCAGCCAGCATTGAACATGCTGTTTTATTGGCTGCATGAGAATCCATGAACCCTGATGTTTTCTGGCATATTTAGTGTGTAGGCATTGCAACATCATTCCCATACGTTGATTCAAAACTGAGTCACTTCAAGCGATTCTGTTACAATGCAGGCTGTGAAACTGCAAGGTTAACTGGACCACAACATCAAGATTTCCGTGTTCAACTGCACACATGATTCTATCAACTGGTAAAATTACCAGAAGTATATGTCACACCTTAACAATTCAACTTCCAATGCTGTTGCTTCACTGCATCAAAAAGCCGCACATCATGAGCCTCAAAGCGAAATCCAGCCAATGACCTCTGTAGGCTCTTTTCCAGTCTCACAGTTTGGTTGATGAACCAAAATATCAAAAGGGTTTTCCAAACAGTAATATTTGCAAACATTTCACTGGTCTCCTCTCTGACCCTCACCATTACTGCTCCACTTTGGAGCTGGAATTTATATTTTTGAAACTCCTTCCTGACAGTGGATGCTGCATCAGTTATTAATTGTAAATCTTCATGTTACATTTTAGTATTCATTTTAAATCTGAGATAGATAATCTTCTTCATCATTCGTTCATGGGATGAGGGCGTCGCTGATCAGGCAGCATTTATTGCCCATCCCTAATTGCCCAGAGGGCAGTTAAGACTCAACCACATTGCTGTGGGTCTGAAGTCAGCTGTAGGCCAGGCCTGGTCAGGATGGCAGTTTCCTTTCCTGAAGGACATTAGTGAACCAATCGATGATGGATTCATGGTCATCATTTAGACACATAATTCCACACTTTGCTTAATAATTGAATTTAAATTTTTCAAAGGAAGCAGTTGCATATTGTTTGGAATATTCCAGAACTCACTGGATTCTGTGGATTTGTACCTGGGTCTCCAGAACATTACTTGAATCTTTGGATTAGCAGTCCATCAATAATACCACCAGGTCATTGCGTACCAATTATCTTTTGTTACACAAAGATATTAAGGAATATGTGCCAAAGGCAGGAATGTAGAGTTTTCCACAGATCTCACTGAATGATGGAACAGGGGCTGAACAGCCTCTGCTGTTCCTACATATTCGCTCTTGATACACACTGGTTTCTACTTGTCATTGTTTAATGGCCGCAAAATTTCAGCCAATCAGTTGCACGTGTGATGCAAAATGGAAGAACATGACATCCAAGATTGACTTGACAACATTATTGGCACCTATAACTTCTTTATGTCAGAGCTTAAGGTAAATCAGAGGGTTAGAATCGCAGTAAGGACTTATTGATCTCAAATTAGAAAGGTATTGGCTCTATCTAAACGCAATGAAGCGCATACTCCCGATATGGAAGATAGGTCGTTACTCTTTTCCACACGCGATAGAACTAAATTTTAACAAATCACAGGTGCATAAATAAATCTGTTCTGTGAACAGTCATTACATTCAATATGAATAAATCAAGTGAAGGTGCAGTTGTGATGTAGCCTGTTGACAAAGTATAGAAGCATTTCCTGTCAATGATACTGCAAAGGGAAGGTTCTATCTTATTTTCAAGTCATTTTAAAATAAAAGCAAACTTATGTTTAACGCTATATCCTGAGGAAAGCCACACTTCAAAGAGTTGCACATCATAGCTGGGAGAATCATGGTGGGAGATTCTCCACATTGCACAGACTCAGACTGTGGCATTCTGCACATTGCTAGCACAGATGGAATTGCTAACTTCCTTCAAAGAATACACATCAAATTAAGTGTGGGTTTTTCAGGAAGACTAGTGTCTCTGATTAGCACACTTAATAAATGGTGCCAAATGATGGTTTTACAGGTGAAGCATTACAGATATGGATTGTATAGGTTAGGAAAATAAGAAATAAAGCTAAAAAGATAGACATTACAGTCTTTAAATAAGGGCTTCCACGTGGTCTGACTGGGCTTTACCATTTCCCAACCAGTAAAGCCTGACTTCCAACATTCAGAGTGTCATGCTTGGGTTAAGTCAGAAGTCACCTGACCCAGGTTAAAATCCAATAGGTTTATTTAAAAATCACATGCTTTCGGAGCACTGCTCCTTCATCAGATGATGTCACTTCAACTGGCGAAACAGCAGTGCTCCAAAAGTTTGTGATTTTAAATAAACCTGTTGGACTATGACCTGGTGTTGTGTGACTTCTCGCTTTGTCAACCCCAATCCAACACCAGCACCTTCGCACAATGATTGAGTTGTAAGAGAAGAGACAGAGACACTATTTGGAAGATCCACGTGTGTTAATAGTGATTCTTCTGTGACTGATTACAGCTAATGGGAGCAAATGGAGGTGATGTTGCAAAATGGCATTGGATGGTGCCATTAAATAAGCGAGAACCAACAACGACAGAAAATCAGGCGGAGTGCTTGTTGATTCACCTATTTCCTAGGCTTTGCTCCCGTAAGACCAGGTTTTTTCCACACACAATTGTTCTTCCACTACGCTTGTTGTTCACAGCCAGAGAGGTGACAGCACTGGCTCTCATGCAAGTAAATGCAAAAGGCATTCTGGTGTTTCGGTTACAAGAAGTTGCAGAGCTCCTGCTGGGAGAGACAGAATGCCAGCCATCACCACTAATTCATAGCTCATTGACTTCAGTGGACTGGGCCCCTTGTAGAGTTACCAATTTAAATTTTTCTCTTACACAGACAGGTAGGGTTTCTGTTGTTTACACCTGCATTAAACTAATTCTAGTTTTCACGGTTACAAAATGGTATATCGCTGTTTAACAACATAGGCCTCAGTGAATGGCTGACACAGAATTTGGAAATGATTCTGCAACGTTCAGACACAAATACAAATTAAAATCTCAAATACCTGCTTAAAGATATCCAAACCATCTAATTAGGATGGGTTTCTGCTTTAAGCATATCTCCTGCAGCTGCCAAGTTTATTTTAATGCACTTAAGCTCAGGGTGGCAGCTGCCAGTAATTTCAATTCAGTGCTATGAAAACTCTGCAGAACACAATGAGAATTGGCAGACTGACAGAGAACATCAACACCAAGGGCTTTTAAAGAAATAAACAACTGAATCTTAGGATGCTTCATCC
This sequence comes from Ginglymostoma cirratum, assembly GCA_024137785.1. Lineage (NCBI taxonomy): Eukaryota > Metazoa > Chordata > Chondrichthyes > Orectolobiformes > Ginglymostomatidae > Ginglymostoma > Ginglymostoma cirratum. The sequence goes on along the minus strand of JAHRHZ010000048.1, from coordinate 9,246,823 downwards.
ACAAGCAAAGTTCCTGTTTGTTGAGAAATAATTAAACACATCGTCCATTACCTTTTCATCCTCCTCATCATCGTCGTCAATGTCCACATCGTAATCCTCCTGACACAGCAAATACAAGAAGAGAAAGGAATACAGTTAGCCTTAAATAACCTTCTTTTCTTACACTGATAATGTTTTTAACTCTAGATCATTACACTGACTTGAAGTGTTTGATGCTTTAAAACAGTGCTCAATCACTAAAAATAAGGGGCCACCATATTTATTACACTGAATGTAAATTGTGGAGCACCTCACTCACACACTCACCATTTCTGTCACAGGGACAAAAATGACTTACAGTGTTTAACAAACACCGCTAAGGACAGGGCAGTGGGACTAGCTAGAGTGGTCTTTGAGAGAGCCAATACAGGCATGATGGTTGACCAGCCTGTATTTTGTAACTATTTTTGACTTAATGAAGTGAGCAAGTTCCAAAAGATATCCTGTACTTAAAAGAGTTCATCAACACTGTTCGACTTCTGTGATGTCTATCAATAGCAAAACATCTGTTCTAAATGAAATGTTTTACTACTTTGCAAGTTAATTCTGCTGTAGCTTGTTGCTCATTTGTTTTCTCGTTTCAGCATCTTACAGTTGGTCATATGGTTAGTTCATTCATCATTCCTTCATTCATTTTTTCATTCATTCCTTCATGTGTACTCTGCCCACAGGGACATCCTTGGATTCATTTTGAGCTGCTTTTCTTAGCAAGTTTTTTTTGTGAGTGGTGTTTTCCCATTGCTTTCCACTTTCAGGAGCAGGGTAGACAGATAGTCAGAGAGTCATACAGCACAGAAACATACCCTTCAGTCCAACGTGTCCATGCCGAACAGATTTCCCAAACTAAACTAATCCCTATGTTTGGCCCATATCCCTCTAAACCTTGCTTACTCATGTACCTGTCCAAATGTCTTCTAAATGCTTTAGCTGTATCTGAATCTACAATTTCCCCTGGCTGTTCATTCCATATAGGAGCCACCCTCTGTGTGGAAAAGTTGCCCTGCAGGCCCCTTTTTAAATCTTTCCCCTCTCACCTTAAAAATATGCCCTCCAGTTTTGAACTCCTCAACCCTGGGGAAAAGACCTTTGCTATTCATCTTATGTCTCAAATGTACCTCAGCTGGAACTGGAATCAAACCCGTGCTGTTCATGTAGTGGAAATGTCACTAGGCTCCTAATCCCCACTAATATGGTGGGGATAGGAGTTCAAAGCCAATCACAGGAACTAGTGGATCATAAAAGCGATGAATAAATCTGAATATAAAGCTGGTTTCCTGCTCAATATTACAAAGATCACCTTCAACTGTAGTGAAAACCCATCTTGTTCTTTCTTGTAAGTAGCTACAGAACCACGAAACAGGACCTACCACACCAGTGATGGTGGGAACGGGATTGTGATCCAATTTTCAATCTCATGTCAGTGCGCTTCTCCCACTGCACAGAAGTGGGCTGGCATTTGCTGGTTAAAGAGGAACGCTTGTATGGGCTTTATGGAAGAAGGTCCCACCATTCAATAGCTGCACAATCTAATGTAGAACACCCACCCTACACATTTCACCTACAGATTGGTATCGGAATGGCAAATACAGGGACAATCTTTCACCACCTAAAGACAAACAGAAGGCTGGTTTACCCTTCTGAGAGAGTCTAGGACCAGGTGTCATAATCTTAAAATAAGAGATCGCAGATTTAAGACAAAAATGAGCAGGAGTTTTGAAATATCTGCATAGAGGCCGGTGTCCCATCACTAAATCAGCCTTTATTCACTAGTGCACAGTACACTGACTGTGACCAGCCAGTTTGGAGTCAGTCCTCAACTGAGGAGACTCTAATCTCCTGGTTATATTGGTTAGCCAAGACGTTCCTAATTGGCCCAAGTTAACAACCTCAATCAATAACCTTGTAGTTAATGAGGTCAACTGGTCCCAATCACTACAAGTTTCTTCTCTCAGAGGGTTGCCAATTTGTGAATTCTTTACAGTAGAGTGTTGTAGAGGCTGGGTTGATAAGTCTGTTCAAGGCTGAGCTGGTCAGATTATTCATCAGTAAGGGGACCATGGGTTAAGAGGAAAAGATTGAGGAAATAGTGTTGACGATTATCAGATTAGCCTTGACACAATGGTGGAGCAGGCTCAGCGGGTTGAATGGTCTGACTCTGATCCTATGTTTTATACTCTTAACAACTTGCCCAGTATAGGCTGGGGACAGGCCAGATATAGCGGGTAAGGATTCAGAATCCCTTGGGCTAAGTCCGACAAAGGTAGGTGGACCTTGGCTGTGGTAGATGTCAAAGATCCCATGGACAACGGAGAGCACAGGACTCTTTGCCACTGTCGTGGTCAACATTTATATGCTTCAACCATCTCCTGTGTACACACTTCAAAAAACCTCAATCGCTATAAAGTGTGCGGAGATGTCCAGAGAAAACTTTGATGTAGTTTCTGGGTTTTGAGATGCCCACGGTAGTCAAAGCACCCTCCTGATCAATGGTCCATCTTTGCAACAACTTCAAACACAACTTTGAGCATTGGGGGAAAATGTCCCAATTCCTCTTAATCAGATGCCATTCAAATGTGGTCTGTGGATATTTAACACATGCACACATCTGTAAGTTCAAGGTGACTATTCGTCAGGAGCTTTGAATGGGCATTTCTAAAGGAGGTTTTCATAATTTTAGCTTGGTCTATGTTTAGAAATGATTAAATATGGCCTCCATTTACCACTGCAAAAATCTTACTCTGGAAGAATTCCAGAGCAATTTCAGTTTCAAAGACCAGAATCTTGAAGATTTTGAAAATTCGTGACTGTCAGGACCTACTCCTGCTAGTGATAGTGGTCTGTCTCTCTGCCTACATGATCATGCAGGACGTGGTTCCTGAATGTGGAAGGGACAATCAGGCAGGATAGGCCTAGCAGTTACAGTGGAAGACGTAAGCGCTGTTAAGGTGTCATTCGAAAGTCATCGAAAAATTGAGGCC
>JAHRHZ010000048.1:9223236-9243406 GCA_024137785.1 Ginglymostoma cirratum | reverse complement strand
TGGCCTGCTGTGTTCATCCAGCTCTACACCTTGTTATCTCTGATTCTCCAGCATCTGCAGTTCCTACTATCTCTGATATTGTTAGGCTGGTTGAAGCCTAAAGCAGTTTCCAACATGAACCCTTTCAGGGACAACACCCAACACAACAGGGAGCATGGTTTAAAGATAGGGGAACTCCCTTTGAGATGCGGTTAAGAAGGAATTTCTTCTCACAAAGAGTCATTAATCTCTGGAATTCTTTTCCACAGAGAGTAGCACAGGCTGGCTCATTGAATACAGACAGATTTTTGACTGACAAGGGAGTCAGGGTTATGAGAAAGAGGCAAGAAAGTGCCAATAAGGCCATAGTCAGATCAGCCCTTATTTTATTAAATGGTAGAGCAAGCCTCATGTGGGGAACAGCCTACTCCTGTTCCTTAAAGTGTTATTAACCCTGGCATACGGTTTATAAACCCACGTCCACTGGGCTGGCGATAACAACTACCAACTTTTCGAACGAAAACTTCATGCTATGGTTTATGACGTTGATCTTACCCCACTACATATGCCAGCCATGGCAAGACTGAACCAAAATTTTCAAATCTGGCATCACACTGCGGTGGTTTACCCAAATGATGATCCCCGTCACCGGACTGCTATTTTACTTCTGAGTCTCTGCGGCCAGTGGGTCAGCAACCAAAACGTCACAAACAGCATGGGTTTAACCCTCAAACCCATCAGCAAATGGGCAATCCACTGGAGAACCTCAGGGAGGCAAGTGTAAGCACCGCTCTGCTGTTGGCTGGTGCACAAATATATTAACAGAAAGGAAAGGCCACTTAGAAAATGAATGGAAGTGACGGGAGACCGCAGTTATTCATTCTTATGCTCTGATCATTACCATTCACTGATATGACAGCTTTTCCGCCTGATGAAAAATGTTGTAGCATCCCAAAATAACTGAATCCTCCCAAGACTTAGGGGCTAGGGTCACAAGGCGTTTGGGAAAAAACAATACCGGGGCCATGTAGATAAGACAGTCATGAACAAACCCGTTTGGGAATTCAGGAGAAACATCTTCATTCAGAAAGTGAAACTGGCCACAAGGAACAGTTGAGCCAAATAATATAAAAGCATTAAAGGGGACCTTAAAGAAACACAAGAGAAGGTGGAATATAATGTACAATGATAGCACTGTTGAGCACAAGCACAGGCTAAGAGGAATAATACAAACCCTACAATGTGGAAGCAGGCCATTTGGCCCTTTGAGTGTTCACTGACCCTCCGAAGAGCATCCTACCCAGACCCACACCCCTACCCTATCCCTGTAACCCTGCATTCCCCATGGATAACCCACCTAGCCTGCACACTCCTGGATACTATGGACAATTTAGCATGGCTAATCCACCCTAACCTGCACATCTTTGGACTGTGGAAGGAAATCAGAGCACCTGGAGGAAATCCACACAGAAACGATGAGGATTTGCAAACTTCCCACAGACAGTCACCCAGGGATGGAATCAAACCCAGGTTCCTGGCGCTGTGGCTGAATTGACTGTTTCTGCATTGTAGCCTTTGTGAATCTAAGTAACACTCAGGGGACTGTCACTGGGGAAGAAAAGTCATTTTGTTTCTTATCATAGGAAACAAATTTGGGGCCAGCAAGTTAAAACTCTCAAAGTGAATATTTGACAGAATATTAAGATAAAAAAGATACAGACTATAGGCATATTGCATCTATTCTGTGCATTTTAACTAGGTTTTCCTCAGAAAAGCAACTCGGGCACCTTTCCAAGTCTTTTGCCTCCCCCACTAAAACAATCCCGTCAAGAATGTCCACTGCTCCTGGTTACGAGGTTATTAAGAGTTTGATGCAGTGATGGGTTCCAGTAACACACACAGTTTTGTGCAGTCACATGGCTGACCTGTGTCCTTGGCTCCAGGCCTGTGATTTAACGCTCTGTAAGAACTGTAGGCCAGAGAGTCAAGGTCGGTGAAGTTATTCAAACGACATGTTATAGAAACCAATGCTGCTGCAAAACAGACTTAAAAGGGGCACTCATCATAGAGAAATGTTTGACAGACTATTTCCCATCACCCATCCATCAAACTCCCTTTGAAATACATGGCATGGACGTGTTTGAAAAGATACGGATAGCAACAGCGTGCTTACGGCATTACAGTTCGTTCTGCTATAACGCAATAGCTGCATTGTTGTGTGACCTCGCGCTATAGAAAATCACGTTATAGTGAAATCGCTAAATCTGTACAGCAAAAACTGTGTGTTATACAAACAGCACTCACTATTCATCCATCACAATGCAGCCAAATAACAAAACAGCGTTACAGCAGAACCGGGTCTGAAAAACGGTCCCATCCTGAAACGGCAGCTTTCCTGCTCCTCTGATGCTCCCTGGCCTGTTGTGCTCCTCCAGCTCCACACTGTGTTATCTCTGACTCCAGCATCGGCAGTTCTTACTATCTCTTAGAGCAAAACTAGCTGTATTGCCACCGAAGGTGTGTGTGGGGCTTTTCGTTCCTCAAAGTGGCAACTGATTCCTTTAACATGTCAAGAAAGACATTTCTCTTCATGCTCAGCTTTTCAGAGTCTGCAATTCAGGTCGAGCTACGGGACAAACCTGGCACAGGAGGGCCAGGAACTTCTCTTGTAACTGCTCCATCTGCATCATGGAGATTCCATTTACTTCCTGCTGCATTCCCGCCCAAGTGAATACAATAAGATAGAATAGAATTCGAAGAGCCTTTTCTTACACATATATTCAATGATTACAGTGAAAAGTTTATACGTTGCCAACTGCAGTGCCAACTTAGATACAAAAGTACCTAGGCACAGCTTCTTTTGTTACAAGATTTTATACAGTACAGAAATAAAATGTCCAGCATTACAGAAAAGAGGTCAGTACAACAGACCACGCTGGCACTGAGCTTCCAGCCCGCACTGGGCCCTGACTCCACACCGCGCCAGCAACACACAATGCCAGGAAGCCATTGCAAGAGGCCAGAAGGTCACCACACCACGCCTGGTGGCCGCTGTGGGAAGCCGGGTGCTAGCCATGCCACGCTACGGGATGCTGCTGTGCCAGAGCAAGAGTATGCCACTATACGCAGGGAGTCATCGCTGGAGGCCAGAGATCATCGCTTCTCGCCGGACGTCACCGGGAGTTGTCGGAGGAGGAAGACAGGAGTCGGAGGGGGAGAAAAGGAAAAGGCGAAGAAGAAAAGCGCTAGGAGGAGGAAATAGAGAAGAGAAAGAAGAGGAGCATGTGGAGCAGACAGCGGACTGTCCTACTCTGTCGCCAGCTTGCAACCTCATGCTGCGTGTGAAAGATTGATCACCTCCGAAAAGCACAATACATTTAACAGCAGAATGACTGTGGCTTCCTTTTCCTTTTACTGCACAGGTGGGAAAAATGGCCCTGGTATGGTCAGGTCATATCCATGCGACTTTGGAAGAGCATTTACTGCCCATCCCTAATTACCCAGAGGGCAGTTAAGAATCAGCTACATTACTGTGGCTCTAGAGTCACATGTAGGCCAGACCAGATAAGGATGGCAGTTTCCTTCGCTACAGGACATTAGTGAATTGGATGGGTTTTCTCGCAAAAATTGACAATGGATTCATAGTCATCATTAGACTGTAATTCTAGATTTTGCTTTTACTGAATTCAAGTTCCACCATCTGTCATATTGGGATCTGAACTAGGTTCCCCAGAACATTCTTCCTCAACTGAGGATTCCCCAGCACTGTTGTCAACAGGGCCCTCAACCTGGTCCAACCCAGCTCCCGCACTTCCATCCTCACCCCATCCCTTCCCTCCCACAACAGCGATAGGGTTCCCCATGTCCTTACCTATCATCCCGTTAGCATCCACATCCAGAAGATCATCAGGCACCATTTCCACCACCACCAGCGAGATGCCACCACCAGACACATATTCCCCTCCCCTCCCTCGTCCGCCTTCCGCAGGGACCGTTCCCTCCAGGACACCCTGGTCCACACTTCCTTCACCCCCAACACCTCCCCACAGCCCCACGACACCTTTCCCTGCAACCAGCGAAGGTGCAACACCTGCCCATTTACTTCCTTCCTCCCCGGTATTCAAGGACCCAAACATACCTTCCAGGTGAAGCAACACTTCACCTGCACTTCCCAGAGTCTAGTCTACAGCATTCACTGCTCACAATGTGGCCTCCTCTACACTGGGGAAACGAAGCCTATACTTGGTGACCGCTTCACAGAGCATCTACTTTCTGCTCACAGAAAATGACCCTGATCTACCAGTTGCCTGCCACGATAACACACAACCCTGCTCCCTGGTCAACATCTCTGTCTCCGCCTTGCTGCAGTGATCCAGCAAAGCTCAATGCAAGCTGGAAGACCATCACCTCATTTTCCACTTGGGGACCCTGCAGCCCTCCGGACTCAATATAGAGTTCAATAATCTTGGGGCCTAAACTCTCCCATGTCCCAGACCCCTACCCCACACATCAGACCCTTTCTTTAATCACATAGCCTGCCATTACACACTACCTATTGTTAGTCACAAACAGTCCCCATTAACAACTATTCACCCTCCTAGTCAGATAGTTATAAACTTTTTTGTCTATCCAACTGCTCTTCCCTCTCTTTGGGCTCTATCCTGTCGTTTACTCCCCACTCCATTCCCCTCCGTATTTTCTGCATATAAACCAACGTTTTCCCAGCCACCATCAGTTTTGAGGAAGGGTTACCGGACGCAAAATGTTAACTCTGATTTTATCTTCACAGATTCTGCCAGACCTGCTGAGCTTTTCCAGCAACGTCTGTTCTTGTTTCCCCAGAACATTACCTGGGTCTCTGGATTAATAGTCCAGTGATAATACAAGGCCTTCACCTCCCCTATAGGCTACAAAGACAATGAAAAAGCAGAAGAGCAGACATCATTTTGCAAAGAACTTCTCAGTGTGACACACAGACAACCCAGACCTTGAGTTTTCAGATGGTTTTCGTAACTGCTTACTGTAACTCCAGGGAGAGTTTGATTAAATCCCCAGAGAATTGGCATCAGTGGCTATTACTGGTTCCACTGATCTGCTTCAGATATAGCGCCCAGACCACAGGAATCCCAAACAGATATCAAGATGGATATTTAATCCCAATTAAATCTCAAGAGATCAACAAATTTTATATCACAAAAAGGCCTACTCTGAACTACCTGTGATCCAGTGAACAATAGGATCAGTCCACTGATCCAGTGGCCCAGAAAATGTAAATCACAGATATTCTGTGGTTTAAGTGTCCAGCAACACAGCCCACCACTTTGGTAGCTCATCTCAAAGGGTAAGTATGTAAGGTAAATGTGGGGTTAGGGTGGTAGGTGATGGGGCAGGGGGTATGATGCCAGCTGGGTGAAGGGATGTAGGATGTCAGGTGGATGAGGGCGATAGGCTGTTCAGGTCAGTGAGTAATGTAGAGTGTTGTGCTCACAGAAGGTCACCATTGCTGAAACATTAACTGTGTTTCTCCCTCCACGGGTGCTGCCAGGCCTGCTGAGTTTCTCTAGCCCTTTCTGTTTTTATGTGGACTGCCAGGTGGGTGAAGGGTGTAGGATGTGGGAGAAAATCACTTGGGGTGAGGAGGGGTAGGCTGCTGGGAGGGTGGTAGGATCCAGCATTAGGTCAGTAAAGGAGGTAGGCTGCCAGTTGGGTGGGAATGAGAGGGTACCAGGTGGGTGATGGAGTAGGGTGCCAGGTGGATGAAGGATGTAGGATATGGGTAGAAATCAGGTGGGTGAGGAGGGGTAGGCTGCTGGGAGGGTGGTAGGATACAGCATTAGGTCAGTAAAGGAGGTCGGCTGTCGGTTGGGTGGGAATGAGGGTGCCAGGTGGGTGATGGGGGAGGGTGCCAAGTGTGTGATGGGGTAGGGTGCCAGGTGGGTGAAGGAGGGGTTGGCGGTGGCAGGTAGGTTTTTAATCCTCTACCTTTTCCTAGTGACAAGTGAAAACTCTCCAAATTTTAAACCTTGAGGGGGTTTTTCAGAGGGTTCCAATTTTTGATTCTCTTGGCAATTCCCTCAAGAATCAGGATACAATAAGGACTGCAGATGCTGGAAGCCAGAGTCCTTAGGTGGGAGGCTGGAAAAGCACAGCAGGTCAGATAGCATCTGAGGAGCAGGAAAGTCAACATTTCGGGCCAAAATCCATTGTCAGGAGTCAGCTGCATCTGAAAACGTGGCTCCAGTCTACACTGCCATAACTTAGGGGTCATCTAAATGTCTGCGCCAGGTTTATTATCTTTACTAGCGTCCTTTACTTACTATGATTAAGTGTCAGCAGTGGCCCTGTTGGTTGTACTCATGCCCCTGAGCCACAAGGTTTCCGGTTCAAGACTCGGTCCAGGGCTAAGTATAAAAGCTGAAGTTTCCATGTGGTCCTGAGGGTGTGCTGCAGAATCAGGGATACCATGTTTTGAATGGGATGTCAAACCCAAGGCCCCATCTGACTTCTCTCATGGATGTAAAAGAGCCCATGGAAGAAAAACAGCAGGGGAACTGATCCTGGTGTCCCTAGCCAATACATGTCCCACTATCATCAGCACACAAACCAACGATCTCATCAGGACCCCGTGTGCAAATTGGCTGCCGAGTTTCCTCGAACAATGAGTACAATTCAGAAGTAGCTAAAAGGTGCCTGTTTCACACTTAGGGATGACTGGTGGTCATATGAGCCACGACACAATTGCAAGTCTTATATTACGTCTGCCATTTTAACAGAGAGAGACTTTTGCTTTTCGTTATCACCTGGGATATTATTCAGTCTTTTGTGAAGGCACGTTTCCTCCACTGGAAAAGAGGAGTCTCATCAATAACTCACCATGTAGTGCTGGCTGACAACTTTCCCTCTGGCCTTCTGAATGTAGTTCCAGGCAAAAAGCATCAAAAAGGCAAGTGGGATCATGTAGATCTCAAAAGTCCAGACAATCACCAAATACAACTGAAAAGGAAGAGACATCAGCATTAATGCCCAAAAGGAAAGCTAAAGGGGAAAAAAATAAAAACTATCCTTGATATCTGGGAAAAGGGCGGAAAGATTTACTGTTGAGCAAACTGCTGGGAGTACCATGTTTAAAAAAAAAGTGTCAGATTGGCACCTTTTGAAAGACTCTTCAGGACAGCACCCTCAAAGGGAGTTGCAAGATGTTGTTCTGTTTGTAATGTACGGATTTCAAATGGAAGTAGTCTTACGTTCTAGAATATTACTCCTCGTTACACTAAAGGGCAGAATGCAGACAATAACTGCGGACATAGAAACAACGAGAGTGATTGTTCGAAAGCTGTGATCTGGCATTAGACATTTCCTGATGGGGCTTCCTTAGTAGAGCAGAGACCCTGTTACATTCAGAGCTGCATTACTTGATGAGCACAGTGACGTAACGTGTTTTGAGAGAAAATAAAATGTGAATTACATTCCACTCAAATTTATAGAAGGCAAGTGATAGTGCAGTAACTTCAGATTCAAATAACATTCAAAACAAAATCAATGCAATACGATTCACCCTTAAAGCATCCCTGATGACTAATGGTAATTTCTTTTGTCCACCTTGTCTTCTTGCTTTCAGCCTTCAATGTGCTAGGATCTTGAATTTCCTCGTTAAACCTCTCTGTCTCTGTCTCCTCTTTTAGGCCAGTTGTTAAAACTCACTTCTTTGATCAACCTCTTTGTCATCTGTCCTTCCACCTCGTGTCGTTCAGTATCAGTCTTTTGAATGATTTTGATGCTGTGAGGTGCTTTGAGTGGCTGTACGATGTTAAAGGTGTTACGTGAATGTCAGTTGTTGCTATTGTTGGCAAGGAGAAAAACTTTCAAAACCTCCTTGCAAGTCATCTCAACGTTCCAGCCCCCTATCACCAAGAAAGGGCAACAGCAGAGGTATCACGAGAATGCTATTACCTCCACATTTCAGTGCAAATTACAGACTGTTTTAACTCGGGCACATGTCGCCATCTGCACTTGGAAAATATCCTGGAATTCCTTCGATGACTTCCCTGCAGGAGCTCCGTTTTGACACACACTGCAACAGTTCAAGTTGTAAAAATACCACTCTCTTCTATGGAAAATTGCAGAACAACATTGAGCATTCTCAAATTGAAATGGAGTCGGTGAGACATACAGCATGGAAACAGACCAACTCATCCATGCTGACTAGGTTTCCCAAATTAAACTAGTTCCACTTGCCTGTAATTAGCCTATATCCCTCTAAACTTTTCTTATTCGTGTATCTGTCCAAATATCTTTAACATGTTGGTACTATACCCGCGTCTACTGCTTCCTCTAACACGTATCATTCCATACACGCACCACCTTCTGTGTGAAAAGGTTGCCCCTAAGGTCCCTTGTAAATCCTTCCCCTCTCACCTTAAACCTATGTCCTCAAGTTTTGAACTCCCCTACACTGGAAAAATGCACCTTATCTATGCCCCTCGTGATTTTATAAATCTCTGTAAGGTCATCCCTCAGCCTGTTGTGCTCCAGGGAAAAAAAAAGCCTCAGCCTACTCAGCTTGTTCTTAGAAGTCAAACCCTCCGAAACCACTAACACCCTGATAAATCTTCTCTACACCCTTTCCAATTTAATAATATCCTTCTGAGAGCAGGGCAACCAAAATCTCAAAGAATTACGACTTAAAGACGTTCTCATCTTAATGCAATTTTGAAAAAAAAATGTACATTTCGGAGCAATGTAGAGTACCTAATTAGGCAGCCTTGTCAAAGGTAGAAGCAATGGACGACTCTAATACGGTATGATTTAATCCAGTTGAATCCAGCAGTTTGTGCTTAACTGGCCAAAGCCTTGCTGACAAACTGACATCCTTTTGTCCTACAGTATAAACTGTTGTAAGCATATAAAATTTGGCATTCTTGCATTTGGTCCAGAGGAAAGAGGAACAGGAGTGGGCTGTTTGGCCCCTTGAACCTGCTCCCCCCATTCAATAGGATCTTGGCTGATGGTCTGGAGGAATGTAAGACAAAAACCTTCGACAACATGCCTCTCTTTCAGCGACATTTGAGTTCTGCATCGACATGACAAAAGTAAATGCAATCTCCCATAGTCTGTGCTTATCTTTATTCCGATTCATTCTATCCATCAGCATATTGCTTACTGTAAAAATGGCAGGAGAATCACAAAAGGTATTCACGCTAAACTGAAATGAAACTTAGCATCGATATCAAGGCCAACCGCAATAGCAGAAGCTGCAAGCCATTAGTTCCAACAGTTCACCTTCAAAGAATAAAAATGTCCAGCAGCAAATACCACTTGTAGAGGTTTACAAACTTGCAATAACACATGCTGCAGTTTGCTGTGTTTTCAACCATTTGAACGAGGCACTAAACCAAGGTCCCCTTTTGCTCTTTCCAGCGAATGTAAGAAATGCCACAACTTTGTTTTGACAAATAGCATCATCACTACTTTTGGTCAATACTTACCCCTTAACCAAACTCAAAAAAACCGACCGTCTGGTCATTATTTGTGTTTGAGGGAGCATGCTGTGCCCTCAGTACAACTGCATTCTCTCTTCATTGGCTATAAAGTGCTCCGTATAAGGAACAAGTCAGATTTCCTCTATGTTTGAGGTGGATACCAGACTGTGGAGCCTCACACACTCCTTGCCATGAATGGAACATGAGTCCTGCTTCTCCGCGTGGTCTACAACCCCCAAGAATAAACCAGTAAAACAAGTGAACGAGACTCACTGGTCAGACTTGTCCTGTATACTTGAACATGGAGCACCAGTACGACCCGCACCTTCATTTCCAAGTAATACCATTTGATTTTAAATTACTTTTTTCCCCTCTCTGGGCAGAGGCAAAGTTTCAAAACTTAATTCTGCCTCTTCTGGTCAGTCAGCTACTTCTGTCGAGTTGCTGTTACTAAGCAGCCAACAGAAACAATTCTTGAAACTCGGTCATGGCAGTGACGGTGTTACTGGTCTGGAACTTGAGCATCTGAAGGAGACACCTGCCTGCTTTCAACAGGAGTCTTGTCCAAGGCCAGCTTGCCAAACAGCAGTGTTACCCGACTGGATGTGAGGCCCAGACTAATGATCCAAGGTTCTGAGTTCAAATCCCATCTAGGCCCCTGGAGGAATGTGAATTAAATTAATTAATCAATCAACCTGGAATTAGATGATTAATAGTGATCATGAAATGACTGGATTGCTGCTAAAAAGATGCCATTAATTTCCTTTAGGAAGCTCCTCAAAGTCAGTCGGAGAATCATTACAATGCAGGAGACAATTCAGGTCACTGTGCCAGCTGCAGTTCTGTTGTCTAGTGCCAATCCCCTGACTCTTCCTCATATCCCTGCGCATCATTTTTATATAGACGAAAATCCAATCCCCTCTTGGACCTGCCTCCAGCACATTTCCAGGCAGTGCATTCCAAATGCTAACTACTTGCTGTGTGAAAACATTTTTTTTTCCTCATATCACCCTTGATTCGTTTGCAGTTCACTTTAAATCTACCCTTTTTACAAGGGGTAACAGCTTTTCCCTACATACTACATACAGTCTGCTCATGATTTTGGAAATCTCTCTCGAATCTCTTCCTTCTCTCCACAGAGAAGAGTCTCAACTTCTTCAAGCCATGCTCATGAGGCAAGTTTCTCATTCCTGGGACTACTCTTGTAAATTCTTTCCCAGGATGAACTGGGGTCACAGCTGGGTTTGGCCCTGAGACCCCGTGACAACAAGTTCTCTTACTCTGGTTCAGAGTGAATATCCCAAGGGAAAGGGCTGCAAAATGCCATTACAGCTTCCATCAGAGCCTGCAACATTGTTGGGGGAGGAAATGGCCCTTTCCTCCCGACTGCTGTTCCTCCATTTCTACAGTGGTACTTCCCAACTCTCATAACCCGATAGCCTCACCTCACAGCTCCACCTGTCCCCACTCTTACACCACCGTCAGCCCTAATCCTCTGCCACACCATGCTCAACCACAGCAATTTTCCAGCGTTAAAAAATGTGGCCACAGCAGGAAAACAGTCAGAAATAAACAGTGTCTTCGAGAAAAGACATATGCCTGGTCTGACCTACAAGTAACTCCAGACCCACAGCAACGTGGTTGATTCTTAACAGCCTCTCCGATTTGGCCGAGCAAACCTCTGAATTGTAGTGAGCTGACCGCTACTTCAAGACAAATCCAGGATGGTGGTCATATCCAAAGAATGAATCGAAACAAAAACATGGCTGGGGAGGCGGGGTCCTGGGTGTAGGAAGAGGCAGGATTTTCATTTTCCTGTCTGTCCCGGTTTAAAATCAGGACCCAGTGCCAATGCCAATGAGAAGTTATGACATTCTATTCGCAACCAAAATCAAGGTGATACCAGCTTTAAAACAAAAACAGAAATTGCTGGAAAAGCTCAGCAGGTTTGGCAGCATCTGTGGAGAGAAATCAGAGCTAATATTTTGGGTCCAGTGACCCTCCTTCAGAACTTTGAGCTCTGCGGAAGATATGAAACGTTAAGTCTGATTTCTCTCCACCAGCTGCAGCCTGACCTGCTGAGTTCTTCCAGCAATTTCTGTTTTTGTTTCTGATTTGCAGCTTCCACAGTTCTTTCATATTTTATCCGTGTTTAAGACAAGTGTTTTTTTTACTTCACTTCTCACATATTGCAAAGCAATGGCATCAATTCAAGTGAACTCATTCTATTTTTCTTTCCTGCACTGCTAAAATTTCTAACGCCAGAACAGGAGATAAAAAAGGCCTGTAAAATTAGGTTTCATATTTCATTCTCCAATAAAAATTAAATATTCACCAGCTTAAACACACATCTGGTATCTGCATTTTTTTGCCCTCATTTTGATACTTGCCCTTCCTCAAAATGTTTTAAAGTGCACAGCAGATCTAGTAATTATTTTATGAAACTATTCATGGGTCACACTTGCAGCACAGAAAAGATGTAACTAATATCTTGTTTAGAGCAGCAAATGGCCCATATATTATGGCTAAAGGCTCAGTAATAAAAACACTTATTAAGTGTAACTATCGTACTGTAGGCTCATGCAAAAATAATCGCCTTAAAATAAAGTGTAAAAATCCAATAACCTTCCGCCAGGGGAATAATTTAACATACCCAGTGCAGGCCAAATAAAATGCAAATGCTTTCTAAGTCACTGAGAATACGTTTAGAAAGCTGCAGTCACACAGCTTGAAAAACTAACCAATTTTAAAAAAAAGAAGTGTATTTAGGTACAGTGTAGTAAACTAGGGTAGGCGCAGAGATGGACCTACATTATATAATTGTAAAGTATATTATAAACAAAAATGAAATAATTGTCAGAGGCATTACTTGGTGCTGTATCTTTCGTGGAATAACGCAGTGCAAAAAGAGATCATTCAGCCCATTTTTTTCCCCTAGAAGAGTTTCCCATTCACCCCACTCTCCTTGTTCTTATCCAGGCCCAAGTATTTGTTTCGTCTTCTTCCTTTTGTTTTCCTATTTACACTGTTTGAAAACTGTTTGGGCCAGCATTTCCCTAGCCTCGCAGCAAAGACTCACATGGGTGTCGTTTATTGGGTTTCTGTACTCTAGGTTAGCTCAGTCAAGTCGCCATCCATCATCTGTGATTCACTTAGTGCTCTGCAGTGAATGGCACCTGGTCGGCTGTTCGATGCACAGGAGAGGTTACAGTCCAACTGGTCCTGTTCAAATCTCACATCCAAGGGGGTGAACAGATTAAAGGGGGAAATTCTAGCATATTGGTCATGTCATTTGACTAGTAATCCAGAGGATCAGGCTAATTCTATGGGGACATTAGTTTAAATCCCACCATGGGAGATATTAGAGTTTAACTTCAATTAATTTTTAAAAAATAGATTTTAAACATGTTCTTAGCAATGGTACATATAAATTATCATTGAGTATCAGGAAATTCCATCTAGTTTACTAACCACCTTTAGGAAAATAATGTATAAGCCATTCGGCCCTTCGAGCTTGCTTCACCATCCAATTAGATCATTTATGATTTCATCATGGTTTCAACTCCAATTTACTGCCTGCTCCCCACAACTCTTAACTTCTTTGTCTATCAAAAATCTTTCCAACCCAACCTCCACAAGAGTCATAGAGATTTACAATACGGAAACAGATCCCTCGGTCCAACTCGTCCATGCCAATGAGATATCCTAAATAAATCTAGTCCCATTTGCCAGCATTTAGTCCATATCCCTCTAAACCCTTCCTATTCATATACCCATCCGGATGCCTTTTAAATGTTGTAATCATACCAGCCTCCACCACTTCCTCTGGCAGCTCATTCCATACATGTTCCACCTTCTCCGTGAAAAGGATACCCCCTAGGTCCCTTTTAAATCTTTCCCCTCTCACCTTAAACTTAGTTTTAACTCTAGTTTTGGACTCCCCTACCCTGGGGAAAAGGCTTTGGCTATTCACCCAATCCATGCCCCTCATGATTTTATAAACCTCTATCAATCACTAGTTTCTGGGAAGAGAACTCTGGGTAAGATGAACAAACCTCAAAGGAAAAGTCTCCCATTTCCATCTTAAAAGTGAGACTTCTTATTTTTAAATTGTAAACCATAATTTTCCCATGAGAGGAAACATCCTTGCAGTTCTCCAACCTATTGAGTTCCCTTTGAATCTTATCTCATTCTTCTAAACTCCAATGAGCACAGGGCCAAGATGTTCAACCTCTCCACATAAGTTTAGCCCTTCATCCCAAGACTGGGTCAGATGAACCTTCTCTGAACTGCTTCTAAAGAAATCATATTTATTTTCAAATAAGGAGACCAAAACTATACGTACTGTAGTTATTGGAACAAGGTCAGCCAGGTGGACCCACAGAATCTGAGTTCCCTGATTGGGGCTGTTAATCCGGTCCAATCAGGGAGCCCTGGCTGACAGATAGAAACAGAAGTGTCAGGGGTTGTACTCACTCTAGGAGCTGGCTCTGAGCTAGCTGAGTTAGTGTCATATGCTAAGCATGTGTAAGTGAAGGGTGAATTGGTGACTGTTCTTTGTGGAGTTATTTCACACAGTCCATACAAGACGTGGTTTCAGTAAGGTTCTGAGCAATTTTAGGTAAGGACCCTACCACCCTTACTGAGCCCTGTCTACCATTGGACTTCAGATCCACAGCAACATACATGACTCTTCACTGGTACCAATGGGCCAATGGAGTTCAAAGGCGATTAGGCAGGGGAAATAAATGAGTGTGCCTAATGAAAGATTTTAAAAAAGGGTAAGTCCTCTAGAATACCAGCTGTTAAGTGGCACAGTGGGTTGCACTCCCTCTGAGTCAGAGCTTGTGTGTTCAGATCCCACTCCAGAGGCTTGAACACATAATCTAGGCTGACAGTCCAGTGCAGAACTGGAACAGTGCAGTATTGCTGCAGGAGTACCTTTACATGTGAGACTCCAAAACACACCTGACCTCTCAGGCATCGGTGAGAGAGGGTCCTGCACAGAATGGTGGATGAAAATGGTAGCATGAGCCTGGGCAATGGCGAGGCTGAGTAAATGATGAAGGGGAAAGCGTCTGATGGTGGCGGTAGCAGCTACACCAGGATGAGGAGGACATGGCTCCACCCCAGCACGAGGTCTACATGGGAGCGAGGTGCGGGTGCCCGGCCCAGACCTACAGGCTGAGCCAAAGCTGTAGGCCCGGGTGCCTGACGCCGGGAGGCGGTGAGTTTGATGCCAAGTACATGACCCTGCAGAACTGGCGGCAGCTGCATTAGCGAGGCCGGCCCGGCGTGACCTCATGGTGGGTGACGTTGGTGAAGGTGAGATGGCACCGGAGAGCGGTGACTCTTTGTTCCAACGGCAGTGACAGTGCTGGTGGTTTAGCAGCAAGGACTCGAGGGGTATCGGGGTGGAGGAACCCAGATCCATGCCCATGGCTGAGCTAGAAGTGGGAGCTGTTCCAAAGACCACCTAACTTTAGTCAGGTAAGACTATAAGGTGAACATTACTGTTTTATTTTCCTGCCTTTACATTCTGCGCTTTGGTTTATTTTCTGTGTTTTAAGATGGCGGCGGAGAAGGGCAACACTAAAAATCACTTTCACTGTATTTGTAATAAATACCAGTGACAATAAATCAAATCAATTCAACTAAGAGAGCATGTGTTTCATATAAAAGGCGCAGGAGTCTTCCCTGCTTTGCTAGCTGCAATTTAATTCTCAACCAATTAAATAAAAAACGATCTTCTGGTTATTATCAGATTGTTGCCTGTGGGAGCTTGCTGTGCACAGTTCAGTTGGCAGTCATTGCCTATATTCCAATAAGTGTGATTTTAACCTAATTCTCAGTGCAGGAAATCCAAAGAAGGTGGAATACTGGTATTACACTACATCCAATATTATTCAGTTAACATCAATGGGGTGAAATTGATCAGGACACAAAGCAAGTTCATGCACTCAATCCCACTGGTTTCACAGTGGGCAGGTTAAGTCAGAATTGCTCCCAATAGTACGTTACAGCAAGATTGCAGAGCAAATCTGTTGCACTGTGCAGGCCGAGGCTAACAAATGACATATGGAATGGAAACCAAAAAGGAACATTCTTCTTTACAGGGTATAATCAGCATTTGATGGCAATTGGACCTGCTTTCCAGCTCATTGGGGAAGGTAATAGGGCTCAATGTCATTCACATCAAAAAATAGAAACAGAACCCAAAACTCCATCAACGGTGCTCACGTTTGGTCTCTTGTTCGTCAGTAATGTAAGAATAGCCCTGTAAGTAAAAGAAGTAAGTAGTAAAAAGGACTCTGATAAGCACCAACAGAGTTAGATGACAAAAAATTGCGGTGTTAACCAGCAAGAAACAGGGTCAAATCAAGAGAAACGTCAATAGACAAAAGGAAGGCGTGCTGATAGCCCAGAGGTAAACAGAGGGCCAAGGAATGCATTCAAAGGTTAGTTCATGATATGATGACTTTGTAACTGAGCTTTTCAGGTCATTTTATATTTTTAAAAGATGGGTTTCAGGTTTGTTGAGGTGCTGTAACCTGAATGAATTATGAGAAAGAACGCTGTCTCCACCATAGCCAAAGGCAGAATATTCAGGGATGAATATAAAACTGACCTAGATCTGATTCCTTCAGGTTTAGCAATAGATTTGTAATAAAGAAATGGTCCCAGTGAATCCAATATAAAAGCAAATAAAGGTGAACAATGTCACATGGAGCACGAAAGAGTTAAGGTTTTGAACCAATTTAAAAATGGATTCAAACCACCGTTCCTTGCTATTGAATAAAAGGCTGCTAATAAAGTGCATAAAGTAACCTCTCCAATTTGTCTTTTGTCTTGGGAACTGGTCAGGATGCTTGCATTTTTGTAGGCAAAGAAAATGAAAGGGGCAGGAAAAGCAAGATGAAATTTAATGCAGAGATTTGGGAAGTCATGCATTTCAGGAGAAGGAATATCGGGAAAAAGTACAAGCAAAAGAGCATGATTTTAAAGGGTGCACACACAGAGAGCTGAGAGTTTATATACCAACTCCCTTAAGGACATGTTGAGAAGGCTTTATTTGGCATAGAGTGAGCAACCAAACTCACTGTAATACATTATTTAGACTTCCAGTAAGGGAATATCTTAGGAAGGACCTTCAGAAAAGATCCATCAGAAAAGATTCCTGGAAGGAAGCATTCGGTTTTGTGGCTAGGCTCATAATTTTGGGATTGTTCTCCTTAGAGCACAGAATGTTAAAGGACACTTCTTTTGAGGTCAAATTTATGAGGGGGTTTGTTACTGACAAAAAGAAACATCAGTTGGTAATTTGAAGGCAAAGATTTAACATTCTTTACGAAAGATCAATGGGGCATGATGTGGAGAAATAAATTTAAAACAATGTTGTGCCATAACCTGGTGCACACTGCTTGAAAGGAGATGCAATTGGAAATTTGAAAAGGGTATTGAATAAATACCTGAAAAGGTGAAATATGTGAGGAAAGAATAGAGGCATGTGACTAAATTCTTACATAGACTGGCACTGACATAACGGGCTGAAAGATCTCCATTTATAATGCATTGAAATCAATATCTAAATACGGAATCAATGGAAATAAAGGGGAGACAGAGGGGGCTGACTTTCATCTGTAAATGCAAATTGAGTGGGCAGTGATCAACCAGCTCTCGTGAAATGCTTAGCCATTTGTCCCTGTGGTGGCCTCACTGGAAGGTGATAGGTGAGATGTCAGCATTCCATAATTGTTGACAGACAGCTCAGAGTTTGTGCTGCGGTGGTCAGAGACCAGACACTCTCTCATCATTAACCTTGCTCCTTGGGTACCAAGCTATCTCGTTATTACTGCAACAACCAACACTTCCAAGCCACTTCCAACATAGTTTTAAAAAAATCCCCAAGCAGCATGAAATAAGATTTGACACTGAGTCATACAAAGAGACAATGTGAACAATAAGCTTGGTCAAAGAGGTAGGTTTTCCGGAATGTCTTACAGATGAAAGGAGAGGTCAACAGGCACAGAGGGATTACAGAGCTTAAAGCAAGGTGGCTACAACCCCAGCTATGAGACTGATAGTTATATTGATGGAGGAAGTCATTAAGGTGGATTTATCAGCTGGCAGAGTGACAATTCAATACTTCTCAAAGCCCACATTCCCAAAGCTTTCTGCTCACTTTTACCCAATGCCTCACTTTTACCTAATGCCTTGCCGGCACTGAGGCAACGATTAACATGTATGATCTGATAAAAAAGCAAATCCAGAGTGATACAATGAAATTCATGTAAGTCACAATGATGTAACAGAAGACATGGCTGACATCAGTACAAGGAAAGACATCAGTCCAGAAGGAGCATGTGTAGACACTACGCTAGAGAGTTGTACTTGTAAACCTACTATGTGCAGATGCAAATAAATGAGTTTTGCAGCGGATAAGGAGTTGAATGGTAATACATGATGACAAGGAACAGCCCGGGGGAACAGGTACCATTCAGACACCCATAGAGTACAGATACACAAGACTGGTATCTCAATGTGATGGCAGCAATGTTGCTTTAATGCACAGGATAAAGTACTGTGGACAGAAGTAACACAATTGGAATTTCCTACTGGAAATCCTTCTTAGAAAGAAGTTTGGTATAAAGTCAAACAAGTACGATTAAGTATGACTGACCACTGTGAGCTAATGTCTACAATAAATACAAAAAGCTGGAAAAAGTTTCCAAATAACTGGAAAAAGTATCCAATATAACTCGAAAACTGCTGTAAGACCAACATTCCAGATGTGTCACAGATAAAACTAGCCCACTGATAGTGAAACAAGGCAATGCTGAGTAAAGTTACAAATAAACCCCAAAAGAACTGTGGATGCTGTAAATCAGGAACAAAAACAAAGTTGCTGGAAAAGCTCAGCAGGTCTGGCAGCATCTGGTAAGGAAAAAGCAGAGTTAACATTTCGGGTCCGGTGACCCTTCCTCAGAACTGGTGAACAGAACAGTTCTGAGGAAGGGTCACCGGACCCGAAACATTAACTCTGTTTTTTCCTTCACAGATGCTGCCAGACCTGCTGAGATTTTCCAGCAACTTCGTTTTTGTTCGTTGTTCATGAATAAACCCATCTGATTGTACCTACATCATTCAGTTTTGAATGGTTTTCGTTCATGCCGGGCAAACACAAAGACAGAAGTTCAAATTCAAATGCCAAGTGCCATCTGGAGGTTCAACAGATCAACGATTCAAACACCCTGAGGCACAATGACCCAGGTCAAACTGGTTACTTTCAGAAGGTATAAAAAGTAGTCCATTAGGGGCTGTCTTGTGATGCAGAGGTAGAGTTCCTACTGCCGGACTTTTATTTCCTTTATTCATTCACATGCTGAGGGCGTCGCTGGCCAGGCAGCATTTATTGCCCAGAAAGCAGTTAAGAGTCAACCACATTGCTGTGGGTCTGGAGTCACATGTAGGCCAGACCAGGTAAGGATGGCAGTTTCCTTCCCTGGACATTCGTGAACAAAATGGGTTTTTCCAGCATGCGACAATGGATTCACAGTCATCATTAGATGCTTAATTCCAGATATTTATTGAATTCACATTCCACCATCTGCCATGGTGGGATTGGAATCGAGTCCCCAGAATGTTGTCTGGTCTCTGGATTAACAGTCCAGCAATACTACCACTAGGCCATCGCCTCCCTGATACTGAGAGGTCCCGCTCAAGTCCCACATGCTCCAGAGGTGTGTAATTACATCTCTGAACAGGTTGATTAGAAAAAAAACAGGATTAAAAAGTAGTCCAACTCCATTTTGATTTAGCTCCTTCCCGTTTTTCCCTAAAGCCCGCCCATCCCCCTTCACTTCGGATTGTTTGCACTGTCCGTAATAAGCTTTGCATATAAATTTCTGATTGGCTGCACAGTGGATTCCAGGTGGTGGTCAATAGTTGAAAAGGAAAGAAAAAAAGTCATGGTGATTTGGTGGTGGGAACGTTGTTCGGTTGTTTGTGACAGCACTTGCGGACGTAGAAAAGAGAAAGAAAACAAAAGTGGTCTAAAGGGGAGAAAGTTACTGCAGATGCTGGAATCTGTAATGAAAATAACAAAAGCTGGAGATCACAGCGGGTCAGACAGTATCCGTGGAGAGACGGGAAGCTAACATTTCAAGTTAGTAGCTTCCAAAACCATGCTACTGACACAGCTTCCTTCTTCCATGACAGTGGTTTCCCACCCACTGTGGTTGACAGGGCCCTCAACTGCATCTGACCTATCATCTGTGCTTCTGCCCTTGCCCCTTCCCATCACTCACAACAGCATGATCAGCTCCCCCTTGTTTTCAATTTTCAATCCACCAGCCTCCACATTCAAAGGATCATTCTCCATCACTTCAGACAACTCCAGCAGAAAGCCTCCACCAAACACATCTTCCCCTCACTCCCTCTGTCTGCATCTTGCAGGGACCGGTCCCTCCAGGAGACACTAGTCCATTTCTCGACCATCAACACCATCCCCCCTTCCCACGGCACGTTCCCATGTAACTGCAGAAGGTGCGACACCTGCCCCTTCACCTCCTCCCTGCTCACCATCTGAGATCTTTCCACATGAAGCAGCATTTCACCTGCACCCCCTCCAATTTTGTGTACTGTATTTGGTGCACCCAATGTGGCCTCCTCTACATTGCTGAAACAAAACACAGACTGCGGTGACCTCTTTG
>JAHRHZ010000048.1:9206485-9222836 GCA_024137785.1 Ginglymostoma cirratum | reverse complement strand
TGTTGCTCTCCCATTCCGATCACTGAATCTGAACTATCAACATCCTTTCTACCCACAGCATTCCAACCCTCGCACGCCCATGCCCAACTATTCAATAAACGCTATCCCCTCCACACTTCACTTCAGCTCTGATGAAGAGTCATCTCGAAACGTTAGCTTGCTCTCTCTCCATGGATGCTGCCTGATCCGCTGTGATCTCTGGCAATTTTTGTTTTCAGTAGTTCCAATGGGCTGGTGTGGTGGTCACGTCCCTACCTCTCAGCCAGGAAGCCCACGTACTCCAGACAGGTGTAACATCAGTGAGCAGGTGAACTAGAAAATGTCTAAAAATGGTTTGGGCCCTATTCACCCTTAAACATCAATCAGAAGAGAGACTGAGCCTTTCAACCGGACAACCTTGCACTCAGGCTCCAAACAGGTTTCTCACACAAGCCTCTGAATGCCGACTGAGCAATGTAGGACCAACTGCTGTCGTATTCTGCTCAGAATTAATTTGCTTGATGCAATCATCACCCACAATGTTTACCCTGAAGTGACGAAGCAACACTGGTCACCGCTGCCAGTTTTGGACAGATCTGAGGAACAGCAAAGCTCTCCATTTTTCTACCAAGCTAGCATGGGGGACCAACACAAAGAAATTCCAGTTTAATCAGCTGAGAATGCCCAGTCATAGAATCTTAGAATCCCTACAGTGTGGAAGCAGGCTATTCGGCCCGTAGAGTCGACACCGACACTCCAAAAAGCACCCCACCCAGATTCACCCCCTACCCTATCTCTGTAACCCTGCATTTCCCATGGCCTAACCTGCACGTCTCCGGACACCATGGGGAATTTAGTGCAACCAATTCCCCCTAACCTGCATGTCTTTGGACTGTGAGAGGAAACCGGAGCACCCGGAGGAAACCCACGCAGACACAGGGAGAATGCGCAAAGTCCACACAGACAGTCACCCAAGGGTGAAATCGAACCTGGGCCCCTGGCACCGTGAGGCAGCAGCCTTTCAGATGCATTTCAGGACCAGGTGACAGATCTGCATCAATGGTCACCAAGTCTGTGACATTCTTGCGAAACTTAGCGCTTATCTCTTTCTTAGTCTTGGCTGTCAGGAGCATTGGCAAGGCTCTGCCTCTGGCCCAGCCTCACTGCTCTGAATCGGTGGTACATCTGCCTCCTGGCAGTTTATACAGCTCAGTAGATTGCAGAGGACACAGAGAACCAAGTATATACAGTCAGCTAGAACAACCAAAGGCCAGAGCACATGGGAGTGGTAGCTGCCCTTTGCAATAGACAATCAATCAGGTTTGGTACATCGATCATGTTCTGTAAGGTCACTGCACTCAAATCATTAACTCTGCTTTCTCTCTAGACATGCTGCCAGACCTGCCAAGTTTCTCCAGCAATTCCAGCTTTTGTTTCAAATCGTCAGCAGCTGCAGTTCTTTGGTTTTTGTATTTATCCATTCAAAGTTGATTTTCCTTACTGATGCAAGTGCGCTGTCAGCTAGCTCTCTAGGATAGAATAGAAGATAGAAGATCCTTTATTGTCATGTGCCTCCAGTACAGGAGTACAGTGAAAAGTTTTTACGATAGCTGCCTCTAATGGTGCCATCTTAGATACAAGTACCTAGGTACAAAGCTTGGATACAAAGAGGAATAAAAGGAAAACTAGTAGCATTACTTACAGTGTCTAAACATAAGTTAGAAATAGGATAATTAGAACATAGTTAAAGGATTGACATTCCAGTCCATTAAAGAGTTTCAAACAGCAGCAGCTCAGCACGTGGTCTGACCGCCCGCCCCAGGCCCCAGTCAAACAACTTTCCCGCTCAGCTCCAGCCTCCAGTCTGCTCTTCACTGGCACTCAGCTGCACTGCACTGGGACTCACTTCCCCCTGCGCTGCACCAGGACTCGCTTCCCCTCGCACTGCGCTGGGACTCGCTTCCCCCTCGCGCTGCACTGGGACTCGCTTCCCTTCGCGCTGCACCAGGACTCGCTTCCCTTCGCGCTGCACCGGGACTCGCTTTCCCTCGCGCTGCACCGGGACAGACTTCCCCTCGCGCTGCACCGGGACTGACTTCCCCTTGCAGTGTTCTGGGTCTCGTTAAATTCTGGTTAAATGCCCCGAGACAGAAACGTGGTTTATATGGGATATAATACATACATTGTGTTATAAACATGCTCATACATACACTGTAGCATTCTCTTTTACAGATTAACAAACTAACATTAAGTATTACACACGGTGATTGGTGTATTATTTCAAAGATAGAGACCTGGGAAGTAGGTGCATTGCAAAAAAATCATTAGTTTTCATCGATTAGCACAGACTCCAACCTTAGCTCTGAGTGACGGAGGGATTGTGAATACTTTGCAATAGGGAAAACTGGAAATTGGGGAAGCAGGTCAGTGCGATATAACAGATAAGTGAATAGAAACTGAGCTGCTGGATCCCATATTCCTTGCCTCCCTTTAGCTGACTGCACAGCAAGGCTCATTTTATATGATGGTTAAATCTGAGGCATATGGCCTCATTAACATATTTAAGAAAGTGACTTATCTCTTGGAAGGGTGGTGGTTTCCTGCTTCCATCACCACCATCGTCACCTTCCCATCCCAATTTCCCGCATGCTCTTTCTGAAGATTAACATACCCCATTAATAATCTTTCAGTGCAGAAATTAGACCATCTGGCCTTTTGAAAGAGCTTTAATCCCACTCCCTGGCTCCTTCTCTGATCCCAAACAAATATCCTCTGTTTGAGCATTTCCCAGTTCCCTTTTGAAAGGTACTACTGAATCTGCTTCAAGTACCTTTAAGACAGTACACTACAGATCTTAATGCATTACAGATCCTATGTTAAAAAAAATTCTCATTTATATAGATTCATAGAGCCATACAGTCTGGAAATAGACCCTTCGGTCCAACCATATTGAACAAAAATTGACCATGTTCCCAAACTATACTCGTCCTACCTACCTGCGCTTGGCCCATATCCCTCTAAACCCTTCCTTTTCACGTACTTATCCAAATGTCTTTTAAATGTTGTAACAGTACCTGCATGCACCACGTCCCCTGGCAGCCCATTCCACACACGAACCACTCTCTGTGTAAAAAGGTTTCCCCTCATGTCCTTTTTAAATTTTTCTCCTCTCATCTTAGAAATATGCCCTCTAGTTTTGAGCTCCCCCACACTAGGGAAAAGACCATTGCTATTCACCTTATCTATGCCCCTCATGATTTTATAAACCTCTATAAGGTCACCCCTCAACTTCCTATACTCCAGTGAAAAAAGTCCCAGCTTTTCCAGTCTATTTTTATAACTCAAACTTTCCAGTCGCGGCAACATCCTGGTAAATCTTTTCTGAAACCTCTCCAGTTTAATAATATCCTTCTTATAGCAGGGTGACCAGAACTGCACTTAGTATTCCAGAAGAAGCCTCACCAGTGTCCTGTACAACCTCAACATGATGTCTCAACTCCATTCTCGTCTCTTTGCAGTTACCTTAGAACCGTCTCCTCTGACTGATGACCCATCCTCATCTTCCTCCAAGTTCTCTAGGCAATTATCTTAATTATCTCAGCATTCTGAGGGCTGCAGCATGGTTACTGATTGAGCTAGATAAGAGGAGTTGCCCTTATAGCCAGGCAACAGCTTCCCAGTGCCTACTTTGGTTACTTGAGGAATCCTAAATAATATTTCTTGTGGCTACCCAATAGCTGTATCAGGGCTCTCCATTGCAAATTTAAGCTGTACATCTCTGCACAAGCAAAGGATGGCATTTCAAGCTAGCACAGAGCAGATTTTGCTTCACTCCTGAATGAATGAGAAACAGCCTCTTGGTACATAGTAATTGTTTTGTCATCAAGAAATCATAAAATGATTGGACAATTCAGAAGTGTTAATAAATATAATTGTAAGGGGTAGACTATTCAAGGTGTAAGAAACCAACAGTGAGGAATCTAAAGGGAAGTACTAAATTAATCTACAAATGCATTGTCCAACATCTGATTGTCTGAAAATCAGCCACTATTGATATTCAGTTAAATGCTTACATTTCATAAAGCTAGTCGCTCAGGTTTATCCCAAAGGAGAGAACAAGCCAGACTTGTGCACCGCAGGATCTGTGTCCAATACATCTTTTTAAGATGCATTTCTCCCCACACAACTGGAAATTCCTATTCTCTGGTCAGATAGATTCAGGGATTGTCTCCGCACTTGGTGAGATGAGCGTTTTCTGAGCAGTTTTGGTCTCCTTATCTGAAGAAGGATGTTCTGGCTGTGGAGGGAGTGCAACAAAGGTTTTCCAGACTATTTCCTGGGATGGCACAACTGATGTATGAAGAGGGACTGGATCGGTTAAGACTATATTTACTTAAGTCCAGAAGAGAGGAGGCGGGGGTTGGTGAGGCAAGTGCGACCTCATAGATATTTATAAAATTCTAATAGGACTAGACATAGTGACCAAAGGATGTTCCTACTGACCTGGGAAGTCCAGAATCACAGCTCACAGTCTAAGGATACAGGGTTGGCCATTTAGGACGGAGATAGGAGAAATTTCTTCAGCCGCAGAGTAGCGAGCCTATGGAATTCTCTGCTACAGAAAGCAGTTGAGGCAAAAATAATGATTGTTTTCAAGAAGGAATTAGATACATTTCTTAGGGCTAAATGGATCACATGGTACGGAGAGAAAACAAGAACAAGAACACAAGAACAAAGAATAATACAGCACAAGAACAGGCCCTTCGACCCTTTAAGCCTGTGCCGACACATTTTGCCCTTCCATACTAAAACTGTTTTCACTTACAGGATCCATCTCTCTCTATTCCCTTCCCATTCACGTATTCATCCAGGTGCTTCTTGAATGTTGCTACTGTGTTGACTTCCACCACCTCCTCTGGCAGCACATTTAAGCCACTCACCATCTTTTGTCCCCCCCTCACCTTGAATCTGTGTCCCCTAGTAATTGACCCCTCCACACTGGGAAAAAGCCTCGTACTTTCCACTCTATCCATGCCATTCGCAATCTTATAAGCTTCTACAACCTCCTGCGTTCCAGTGAAAATAAACCCAGTCCTTCTTTCACAGCTAAAATCCCCCATACCAGGCAACATCCTTGTAAACCTTTTTTGTACCCTCTCCAAAGCATCCACATCCTTCTGGCCATTTAGGACGGAGATAGGAGAAATTTCTTCAGCCGCAGAGTAGCGAGAACAGTACCAGAACAGTACACAAAGCAATAACAGCGTATTAGGTTGGATGATCATCCATGAACATAATGGCCTACTCCTACTCCTATTTTCTATGTTCAAGAGGCCAAATGGCCTACTTCGGCTCCTAATTCCTAAAATCTTTTCAGATAATAATCCAATTCTCTCTTAAATGTGATGGTTAAACCAGCCTTCACCACAACTATCAGGCAGCGCATTCCATATCTCAACTACTCACCGTGTGAGCATATTTTTCTTCATACCTCCAATGCTTCTTTTGCCAATTAACTTAAATCTATGTCCTCTGCTTCTCAGTCCTTTCATCAGTGAGAATAGTTTCTCCTTCATTTACTCCATCCAGACCCCTCATGATTATGTATATGCCATCAAATCTCATCTTCATCTTTTCTTCTCTAAAAGTCTGCTACCTTTCAGAAGCTGTATTTTTGATAGTAACTTTCAAAACAGAATTGGATGGACTTTTGAAGAGGAAAGGATTGCAAAGCTACAGGAAGTGAGCAGGAGAATATATTTAAATGGTTGGCTCTTCAAAAGAGACAGTATGAGCATGATGGGCCAAATAATCTCCTTCAGTCCATTATATGATTCTACGATCTGCAGGGATGAGTTGAAGGCCTAGTCGAACAGTATTTTAACCTGAGGAGAGGAGGAACATTTTCTCTCAGTGGATCATCAGTCTCTAGAACTCTCTTTCCCACAGGGCAATGGAGGCTGTGTCGTTGAATCTATTCAAGATACAGTTAATAGATTCTTCACTGAGAAAGGAGTCAAGGATTATAGGGTCAGACAGGAAAGTGTAGTTGAGATCACAACCAGATCAGTCATAGTCTTATAGAAGGGTAGACCAGGCTCAGAGGGCCAAATGGTCTATTCCTGCTGCTCTGTCCATTGTCCCCATAGGAAGAATGATACAGGACACAAAAACAAATTCAACGTCTCTGTTATCGATTCAGATTATTTTCTAGAATGGGGATGGAGGAGGAGAAAACAAGCTCAAATGTGAAGGAACGCACAAGCATATTTTCACTGATAACACTAACCTCCAACTCAACATTAATAGTACTTCCTCTTCATTTTCCAAATGACACAGTCAATCAAATTACACAGCCAGATTACCCTGGAGATTCCATCTTCATCCTATCAGAACCTTACAGATTGGTGATTGCTAAATTAGCTCTGGTTCAGTACCAAACTTTAAATGAACCCAGTGTCCTATCCTACTTTGCAAACATTGATCACCCTTAATCAAAATTCCTATTATGAAGGAACACACAAAAGCTTTGATTAGAATGTTATTGATTGTAAGAAATGGCTTTATGTATTTTTACATCGCTCAAGTATTCTCTCATTTTTGATCTGGAAGTGTTTTGCAGTGTACGAATGCTGTACCCAGGCTTGAGAGGGGAATGGAGAGGGAAAGGGTACAATTGGTTGAATCCTCTTCACCTGCAATAAGTGGCAATTAAAACAGAAGATCAGAACTGAGTTTATCTGTAACTTGTGGCATTAATCAGCGTTATTCTTAGGAATTGACTTCAGGCAATGAAATCTAATAACCAAGACTTCCATCTGAACAATGTGCACTATCAAGACAGTTTTAAGTCACAAAATAAAGTCCAGCATTTTCAAATCTGACTTGGTATGACAGCATGCATATCTTTTATGTTTTCATCTGATTTGTAAAATCAATTGTTTCAAAAACACAACAAATTGCAGAAATTGAATTGTAAGTGTCAACATAGTTCAGGCTTAGCACTCTCACTTCTGAGTCAGATCTTAGAATCATTTCAGCACTAAGGAGGTCATTTGGCCCATTGAGCTCATGCTGGCTCTATGTAGAATAATCCAGTCCATCCCATTCCCCTTTCTAACCCTGTTGCTGTGCATATTTATTTCCCATCCAATTTCCTTTGAAAATCACTCACTGTCTTTGCTTCTACCATCACCATAAGCTGCAGACTCCAGGCCAATACCACTCACCACGTTAAAAAGATCTTTATCACATCACCCGCTCCAGCAAAATCCTTAAATCTGTACACCCTAGTCTTTGTACAATCAGCTATTGGGAATAGCTTTTCTCTGTCGTCCTTATCCAAAATTGTCGTAATAACATGCACGTCTTGCAAATCTTCTTTCAATCTCTTTTGCTCAAAGTATAACTCCACAGCTTCTCCAACCTCACCTCGTTTGTAAAATCCCTCAACATTTTGTCATTGTCAATCTTCCACACAGAGCACGGAGAGGCTCAGGCACGCAAGTTAACTTTGTGTTTATTCATACAACCTCAGAAAGAGAGTCTCGCTTAGGCTGGCTAAACAGAACTCAGTCTGATGCTCAGTCCCGCTCTGTCCCATGTCTATCTGACGCGTACAGTTAGCCATCAACACTTATACCCCCATGATCATGCATGCATATACTGTTTGCATTTCATCCTTGTACAATAAACAGAAATTTTCCTCTTATCCTGACTAAAGGAATCTGTTTATATTCTCTGGTCTTCTCCAAAGGCTGGTACGGCCTTAGGGTGTACAAGGTTCTTTTCCCATTGTTTCTGATGTGGAGTATGTCTAGCTTGTACGGTGTCATCATACTTATATTGTAACCTCGTTTTTAAAAAGATCTGATTTAATTCCCACTACACCTGGCATCACACTGGTAAATTTTCACTGTGCACCTGTCAGTGAACAACACCCTCATCATAAAAGTACGATAGGTCACATCTATAATATTGAACCTAGTTCTAACAGCCAACATAACTTCTGTGCTTTTGCATTCAATGCCTTTGTTTATGAAACCCAAGGAGTCATCTGAACCCTTTGACTCAGTATAACCAGCCTTGTCAGCATCATGCCTGTCAAATTTCACCACATCCACTACCTCTACCATCTCCATTTCTACTAATACTGCTACATACATCAGATGCAGCATTTGATGCAATCTTCAGCCAGCAAGTGCCAAGGGATGATCCATCTCAGCCTCATCCAGTGGTTCCCAGAATGGGAGTTGCCACATTCTGATCAGCTCCTCAGAGCAAGGGGAGGCGATGGCCTAGTGGTATCGTCGTTGGACTGTTAATCCAGAAACCCAGGTAATGGTCTGGGGACCTGGGTCTGAATCCTGCCACGGCAGATGGCGGAATTTTGAATTCAATAAATGTCTGGAATTAAAAGTCTAATGATGACCATGAATCCATTACCAATTGTCAAAGAAACCTCTTTGGTTCACTAATGTCTTCTAGGGAAGGAAACTGCCTTCTTTGGTTGACTCTTAACTGCCCTCTGGGCAGTTAGGGATGGGCAATAAATACCGGCCTGTGAATGATTGACATTTTGGGGTTACCAGTGATCAAAAACAGATCTGGACTTGCCAAATGAATAAGGTGACTACAAGAATAAGTTACAGGGTAGGAGTACTGCAGTGGGTAACTCAACTCCAAACTCCTCAAATCTTGTACAATATTTAGATGCTGCAAATTAGGAGTGAGATGGAATACTCCCCACTCGCCTGCATGGGTGCAGCTCCAACAACACTCAAGAAGCCTGACACCATCCAGGACAAAGTAGTCTGCATGACTGGCACCATATTCACAAACATTCATTCCCTCCACCATGGATGCTCAGTAGCAGTAGCAGATGCAATTTACAAGATGCACTGCAGCAATTCATCAAGGTTCCTTAGACAGTATCTTCCAAACCGACAACCACTTCCATTTAGAAGGACAAGGGCAGCAGATATGGGAACACCTCCACCTTCAAACTTCTCACCATCATGACTTGGAATATATCACTGTTCCTTCATTATCACTGGATCAAAATCCCAGAACTCCCTCCTGAATGGCATGGTGATCTTCCTAGAGTAAATAGACTGTAACAGTTCAAGAAGGCAGCTCACCACCACCTTCTCAAAGGCAACTAGGGATAGGCAATAAATACTGGCCGGCCAGCAATGCCCACATCCCAAAAATAATTGCATCATTATACTCTTCCCTCATAAATACAGACTATTAAATTTTCTAAATTTGCACTCCATCTCTAAGTATAAATGAGGTCTCTAATTTAGTCGACACAGTTGGAGTTCCCATACTTCAGAGAAGTTCTCAACCCAAGTTCCTATTTACTTACTGAATGTGCAACACCTCATGGGACTTCTTTTGAAAGAGAGGCAGAGTTTTTCTCGTATTCAGATCAACATTTATCCTTCATTTAATTACAGCACAAAAACCATTTGCAGGTTTTCCTCAACAGCTCTTTCTGGGAGTTAGTTGTGCAGAAATTAATTGCCTTGTCTGACAACAGTATACAAATGTACGCTTAAACAGTAGTGACTGTGAAGTGCTTTGTAAAGTTTGTAAAGGCAATGAATGACTCTTTATGCATTTAAGTTCTTCCTTTTTCCTTCCTGATGGTTCCAAAGCCATAAGATGGTCCAAATACACCCTAGAATTTACAGTGGAATCGGAATGCAAAACAGTGAAGCTCAGTTCTCAATTAAATGAAAAAAAGTGCCATGGCTTAGTTTAGCTTCTAGACAATTTAATTGAACAACAATCCTGTTGTAACTAAATTACAAACCACTTATAATAGTGATCTAATCATAAATATTTCATTGTTTAGCCCTTAGGGAAGAATACAATTAGACTCCCAGTCCAATGAAACCAGCCACAAAAACATTTCATTTTTAAGTGTACTGTATTTTTTAAAGTTCTAATTCCATCTCGGCGACAGGAAACAGTCAATCTCACCGTTGCAAGCCACTTTGGTTTTGAAAACAGGCGATCGTGAATCAAGGCGCATTCTAAAGCAGTATGTAGACTATTAGTACATAGTCCTTTTTAAGTGTCATAACTGGCCAGCTTTGCATCACTAATGAAGAAGAATCAATCAGCCATTCTTGCAAAACCTTTCCTGGTAACTAAGGCATCTTTATTAAACAACAGATCACAACTGTGTGGATACGCGGGTGAGCCCTAAGGTTGTACCTTTGTCTGACGAACCACCATCTGGAGGAAGGGTAGTTTTAAGCAGCAGTTGGTCCTGATGATTAATGCACTCGTGAGAAAGTGGATTAAAGTCCGACAGCCTGCAAACCTTGTAAACTGGACATTTTTTTAAATGTCCAAAAGTGCCTTCACACAAAACTAAATGTTTCTTTTTCCCAATCACCAACTTATCTGAGTTACTCTTTGCCTTTATCGAAGACCACTAAATTACCCATGTTTCTGATTAATTATCAATTCACATGAAAACCCTGTCAGGGCGAGTACTGTAACACCAAAGGTGAGGGAGGGGATTGAATCAAAATGGAGCTGGAGGAGAAGATAACGCCCGACATCCCATAGTGAGCCCACCTCTCTCTCCGTGTTAATTATCTATAACAATTCTGTTGTTAGATGCAGATGGAAGCATTAATTTGGTTCACTGGAGCTCATATAAAGGGCTATTATAGTGCAGTGGTAGCGTCTCTATCTCTGGGCCAGGAAGTCAACGTTCAAGTCCTATCTGCTCCATAGGTCATAGAGATGTACAGCACAAAACAGACCTTACGGCCTAATTCGTCCATGCCAACCAGATATTCCAAATTAATCTAGTCCTATTTGCTAGCATTTGGCCCATATCCCCCTAAACCCTTCCTATCCATGTACCCATTCAGCCTCCCTTATAGTGCAAACCCTCCAACCCTAGCAATATCCTTGTAAATCTTTTCTGAACCATTTCAAGTTTCACAACATCCTTCCTATAGCAGGGAGACCAGAATTGAATGCAGTATTCCAAAAGCGGCCTAACCAATGTCCTGTACAGCCGCAACATGACCACCCAACTCCTACACTCAATGCACATGTCTAAACACGCTGATCAAAATAATATTTATGGGGTCTTGTGGTGCAATGGTTATCTCCCCATGACCTCTGAGCCAGGAGGAAGCCTGGTGTCAAGTCCTATCTCCTCCAGAAAGATGTAATAACAACATTGCTGAACAGGTTGATTAGAAAATATCTTGAGCTCATATTAAGACACATGGAAGGGTTCTTTTGGTGCAGTGGTAATAAATCTGGGCCAGAAGTTCAATTTGCCAATGATTGCCAAAGCTCAATGTCCAAAATGTTGAGAGTTATGGCATAGTGGTAGACTCCCTAACTTTGGGCCAGAAAACATTTACAAAGAGACACTGAAGAGTTCTGGTGGCACAGTGGGTGTGGGACATCTGCAGTTGGCAGGAAAGACAGCTGCAGAATTTTACAGCCCCTCCCTCCTGGCACTCCCATCTTGTAAACCATGAGGTGGGCGATGGTACAATTCTGCCAAATGTTCTCAAACAATTGATCAATATTGGGAACGCTGTAGGGTGCTGTGCTGCCCAGAAATGGCTCAAGCAGGTAAGCCCTGATTGCTTTTGTTCTACAGATAAATGGGCAATTCTGGATATGTGATAACATGGATACAATTTATAAAGGTTGAGATTCCTCAACCCTGTTATATTGTGTAACAGTGAAAGAATTTTTGGTCCAATGCATTAACTCTGCTCATTCTACTGTGTGTCATTATTCAGCTCCCAGGTTGTGTCACTATTAAAATGGCTCAGTGGTTAGCACTGCTGCCTCACAGCGCCAGGGACCTGGGTTCAATCCCACTCTCAGGTGACCGTCTGTGTGGAGTTTTCACATTCTCCCCCTGTCTGTGTGGGTTTGGTCCAGGTGCTCTGGTTTCCCACAATCCAAAGGCTTGTGGGTTAGCCAGTGGAAATGCAGGGTTACAAGGACAAGGTGAGTGAGTCTGTGTGGAATACCCTTCAAAGGGTTGGTGTGGACTTGATGAGCTGATTAGCCTGGTTCCACACATTATATAAATGATTTGGATGTGAACACAAGAGGTATGGTTAGTAAGTTTGCAGGTGACACCAAAATTGGTGGTGTAGTGACAGTGAAGAAGGTTACCTCAGAGTACAACAGAGCCTTGGGCAGATGGGCCAAGGAATGGCAGATGGAGTTGAATTTAGATAAATATGAGGTGCTACATTTTGGAAAGGTCACTTAGGGCAGGACTTATACACTTAATGGTAAGGTCCTGGGGAGTGTTGCTGAACAAAGAGACCTTGGAGTGCAGGTTCATAGTTCCTTGAAAGTGGAGTCGCAGGTAGATAGGATAGTGAAGAAGGCTTTTGGTACACTTGCCTTTAATGGTCAGTGCATTGAGGATAAATGTTGAGACTTCATGTTGCGGCTGTACATGACATAGATTAGGCCACTTTTAGAATACAGTGTTCAACTCTGGTCTCCCTCCTACATGAAGGATATTGTGAAACTAGAAAGGGTTCAGAAAAGATTTATAAGGATGTTGCCAGGGTTGGAGGGTTTGAGTTATAGGGAGAGGCTGAATAGGCTGGGGCTGTATTCCCTGGATCATCAGAGGCTGAGAGATGACTTTATAGAAGTTTATAAAATCATGAGGGGCATGGATGAGGTAAATAACCAAAGTCTTTTCCCCTGGGTAGCAGAGTCCAAAACTAGAGGGCATAGGTTGAAGTTGAGAGGGGAAGGATTTAAAAGGGACCTAAGGGGCAACTTTTTCACGCAGAGGGTGATGCATGTATGGAATGAGCTACCAGAGGAAGTGTGGAGGCTGGTACAATTACAACATACAAAAGGCATCTGGACGGGTATATGAATAGGAGGTGTTGAGAGGGATTTGGGACAAATGCTGAAAAATGGAACTAGATTAATTCAGGATATCTGGTCGGCATGGATGAGGTGGACCGAAAGGTTTCCGTGCTGTACATTTCTATGACTCTATGCACGGATTCTATGAATATGCAAGTGCCAGCTCAGGCGTGTCCCCAGACTGTTTCGAAACTTGAAGTTCTAGTGTCAGGTTGCTTTATAACATTCTCAAAAGGCTGGACACTGTTGGCGATGCGGGGGAGAAAAAGTGGCTTTCTGGGTGGCAGAAAAGAGGGAGAATGTGTTTAAACTATCAGTTCAAGCACTGCGGATTTAAAAGTGAGAAAAAAAATCCCTGACTGAATGTACAAAGCTGCCTTCAGGGTTTATATAGCAAACGGAAAACATTCCTACATAAGGAAAAATGTTCGACATAATCCCTGCTAGAAACCAGATCCATTTTACATGCAAGGGACAGATTTTTGTAAAGTTAACCGTATAAAGGGCAATTACTGCTTTCTTTAATAACTGGATAATCAGGAGAAATGGATTACTGGCAAACACAACCATTACCAGATTAAATGGAAATGTATCAACCGCAGAACAACAGACGTGACCCTATATTAGAAAACTGATTTCGAGAAAAAAACTCTCTCGTGTCTGCTAACTCAGAATCACTCCCTAAACAAAAACCGAAAGAACTGCAGATGCCGTAAATCAGGAACAAAAACAGAAGTTGCTGGAAAAGTTCAGCAGGTCTGGCAGCATCTGTGAAGAAAAAAATCAGAGTTAACGTTATGGGTCCGGTGAACGTCTTCTGAGGAAGGGTCACTGGACCTGAAACGTTAACTCTGATTTTTCTTCACAGATGCTGCCAGACCTGCCGAGCTTTTCCAGCAACTTCTGTTTTTGTTCATAATAACTCCCTGCTGGTCACGGGATGTCAGAATTAATGTCAATAAAGCCATTATTCATGATGGAATCTGTCAATCAAGGCTGCACCTGACCGGAAATGGAAGAGGATAAACTTAACGCCAATTTTCAATGGATCAACTCATAATTAGTGACAACGGCTAGTCTAATACCTGGCGTTGAACTAAACAAATATTCGGACTTGTACCGAATCTGGAACCCAAGCGTTAGGTCAGTTCCTAGAACAAAAGATCAGTGAACAACACAAAATAGATTTCATTACTGAAACCTTTGGGTGCACAAAACAGAAAACCAAGCGAATTGATTGTGTTCAAGGATTCTGGAGAAGGGTCAGCTGACCTCAAACATTAACTCTGATTTCTCTCCACAGACCGACTGAGCTTTTTCAGCAATTTGTTTTTATTTCCAGCACCCACAGTTCTTTCAGTTTTTTTTCTGAACTTACCATGTTGTTCACTGGCCTCAACTAAACAGCTTAATTCATGGACATGCATCAACGCCCAGCCTTTGTTAAGGACTCGGCTTAACTCTATTGACAAGATCAAGAATGACACAACAGTCTAGGCTCATCAGCGACATCTAGTGACAGTTCTGAAGTGTATCTGGTGCCATCTTGCGCCATGTACTGTGACCAGACCCACTGTAACCATGCCACAGCCTACACTATCAAGAGTGCGCTCATGGAAGGGGTCTCAATCAGTTACCTTCTTGACATGGAGCAAAATAGGGGGATAATCAAGATAAAATAAATATGTGAAAGTAGAACAAAACGTTTAAAATTAGACAGAGATTTGGGGAAACTAAACCTTGACAAAGAAATGACCGCAGGACCCTCCTATGTGATATAATGTGTGGATTACAAGGTGTCCCTTGTACAATCAGCACATAAGGCTAGCAAACGAGCACTTTGAATCCCGTCCTGCCTCATTATAACTAACGTATTCTCTGGTCTTCACTGAAGGTCAATTGAAGTCAGGAGAGGATCTCAAAGTACAGAGGAGCCCCTGATAACACTGCCTGCTAGTTTGTAATAATAAGATTTGACTGTAGTTTTACTGGAGATGCAAAGCTAATAAATAAAATATGAGCCTTTCGCTGCTAAAGTGTGCAACTTTTATTAATTATTTCTGTCCAGAGATGGCATCTGCTGAATACTAATACGGTTAGGTTCTCCAAAGATAAACTCTGCAGATTTCAAAATAATTTTTAATTGTACGTTATTAATATACTTCACACACTGGGCTAAAATACTTGCAACAACTCATGAAATGCCAGTTATATTAACAACAGGTGCTGCACTTGGACAAAGCTCACTTAAATTAAAACACTCCATGTTAAAATACCTTCGAAATGGCCCTAAGTGCAGAGGCAGCAGGTTTGTATCTTAGCAATGTCAGGTGCTAGTATCCACCAAGCTCAATTAAGGTGAGAATCCTGTCAGTCAGTCTTTCACTAGTTTCCTGGCTGAACACACCTTGTTCTTTTTATTCTTTTTGTAACTTAAAATGGCACTGGGAGTGTGGCACTAAAGCACTTTGCGCTATATGTCGTTAGATATATGTGACAATAAAATCATTCATCCATCATTCACTCATTCAACTAAGGGCTTGTTTGAGAATTATGGCTAAAAGCCTAACACGACACTATGATAATGCAAAGGTTCAGGTGTGTCAAAATTCTTCTCACATCGAGTCATTGTCTGCATCATTGTCTTGCACTCGGACACAACGAGTGATCAATAGTTCTTGTTGCTAAACTGGTAACACTTGCTTTACTGACCAACAGCCCACCCTGAATGAATGAGTAACTGGCCATGTTTGAGGTTCTGGAGGCCTGGCTCAGACTGGTAGAAGAAAAGAGCTTGCATTTATAACTTTAGGACACACAAATTTCACTAATTCACTTGACTGGTAATTCAGAAAACCACCCTGGATAAGACAGCTCAAATCCCTCAAAGGTGGCCATCATCAATGAATCAATCCGGAATGTAAAGCTATGCTGAGAGCTGGTGACCATGAAACAGTCATCAACTTTTGTGAAAATCAGGTTTGCTAATACCCTTTAATGAAGGTTACTCGTTATCTGGTCTTGCTTAAATAGGACCCTAGATCCATATTTCTAAACGGCAACTTGGTTGACTCTCAACTGCCCTCTCACATGATCCAGTAAGCCAGTCAGTGAAAGGGCAATTAGGGACAGACAATTTTTTTTTTATAGTTCATTCAGGACATGTGAGCATCACTGGCTAGGCAAGCATTTATTATGCATCTCCAACTGCTCAGAGGGGATGAGTAAGAAATTTCTTTTCCTTCCCTAAAGGACAGCAGTGAACCAGATATAAGAGATAAAAGGTACCGCAGATGCTGGAGAATCCGAGATAACGAGGTGTGGGGCTGGATGAACACAGCAGGCCAAGCAGCGTCATAGGAGCAGGAAAACTTGATGTTTCGGGCCTAGACCCTTCATCAGAAATGGGGGAGGGGAAGAGGGTTCTGAAATAAATAGGGAGAGAGGGGGAGGTGGATAGAGGATGGAT
>JAHRHZ010000048.1:9172239-9196485 GCA_024137785.1 Ginglymostoma cirratum | reverse complement strand
GGTCTAGGCCCGAAACGTCAAGCTTTCCTGCTCCTATGATGCTGCTTGGCCTGCTGTGTTCATCCAGCTCCACACTTTGTTATCTTAGGTTGGACCAAAGGGTCTGTTTCCATGCTGTCGGACTCCACGATGGAAGAGACAGGTAACAGACCAACAGCAAAAGTTAAGGTGTAAGCAGCAGAGTCATGACATGATTTGTGCTTCCTGACTGCATCATGTGCTCAATGTCCTTAGCAGTCCCTGAGAACCCCTGCTGCCTCACCTTGTGGTTTCAATCATCATGAGAACCTCCTTTTCCTATCTCTCCCTATTTGAATGAAAATTAAATGAAACCTCACTTTTTTTTTGGAAAGGACACATGATCATCTACATCCTAAAAAGTTTGGGAAGTTTAATTTAAAATTGAGATATGTATTTTTCTGGTGTTCGAAATACATTGCTGTAACTGAAAGACAGAAAAATCCTGGAATAAATTGCACTAAAAATTGTGCTTTACAATGGGATTTTTATACTGCCTGTATTTAGCTACGATTGTTATTACTCAATGTTTGCTAAACTTAGACGGTCTTGCAATTTTTCACAAGAGACATTTTCGGTCAAGTGGTTTCCGTTTGAGAAAAGTCCCATTTAAATACTTATTTAATTAGTTGATTCTTGTCATATACTTGAATCACCTCATCACACAGTAAAGGGAGTGTCAGTCAAAAGCCAAAGGGGCATCTTTTCTCTTAGAATGAGCCATTATGTAATCAGGTCACAACAGAACACACCCATTGTTTTTGTCACAAATTACCCTGTGCCCTTCCTGAGATTTTAATTTTATTGCTCATTGCCAGGGACAGGGACCTACTTTAATCCAACAGCAGTATAATAATGGCGAACATAGGGAGTTAAAGCGACCAGCAAAAACATCAATACAATTCCACTTAAAATGATTTGACGAAATGGAAGAAATTAAGGAGTAGATTTCCTCGGTAATCTTTAGACATACAGATACTGACAGCAGCACAGGTAGACTGCACGACATTAACACCCTGCCTGGAGCTTGTTCTGCACCACACGGTCCATAATCTGGCACTTTATGGCATGTCATGTCTGTTAATGTTTCCTCCTCATCCTTCAGTTTGAACAAGTTTTGCCCACTCAAACTTATGTAAGTGTGTGATGAAGGAAACAGCACATCTGGAATGCTAGTGAGCAGTCAGACTGACAGTCGATCTAATTGAAAGAGAAAGACAGGGAGAGGGAAAGAAAAATTGGGTACAGAAAGAGAGAGACAGAAAGGCAAAAATAAGAAAATTACTTTCTTTTTAAAACGATTGAACCTTGAGAAACGATTTGTTACCTTCAAGAGTGAGACTCTAGTTTTATTTGTTCCCCTTCTGGTAGTAGTTGGGGCATTGCAAAAGAAAATCTCTATTTAAAGTGCCATTATGTCATTAGTCCCTAACTGTCTATGATGAGTTTGGTTTATTTTATTGTCCTACAAAGAATATGGCTAGGCCAAGATTTGTAACCCATTCCCAGTTGCCCTAGGGACATTGATAGTGACATTGATACTTCCTAGAACCATTGTAGCCCTAGGTGATGGGGAGAATGAGGGAAAGCTTTGTTTCTTGTGAGGCTTGCAAGTTGGTAAGATTGTATGGAGGTGGAACATTCCAATTGCAGCATGTGTGTTACACCTTCGAGTACCTCCCTGACAAATTTGATGACATAACGTTTTCCAAAATATTGCACATCAAGATTTTTGCTTCAGATTGCTTTGCATTACATGATACAGTTATTCTATGTGTCTGAGTTAACAATATTAGAATATCTGAAAGCAATCAAAAAGAAAACATTGTGAACTTCTGGTTAATAGCTGTAAGGAGGACATAAAATTTCATGTTTTATAACTTTTACTGTAACAAATGACCAACAAAATACTGTTGAGGAAACTTAATTTTCTTTTTGTAGGTAACATATACTTTAAACTTAACACATATTGCACTCTTCAAAACATCACATTAAGAATTTAGGATCACACTTCCCACCTCTTTTGCTGAGTAGTAACTTGAACTGAATACCTCAAAGTACTTCTCAATGTTTTCAGAGAGTTTCCCAAATCCATGATCAGCAGTGAAGCCTGGTCTTGGGATTCTTCCCCTCTGGCCAGGGTAAATCTCCCATCTTTACCAAAGACACTCTCAGTCCCACATCTGGCTGGGGTTTTGCATTGGTTTGTCTCTCCAGGAGATGATGTAGCTCCAAGGTAATGGAGAGTGTCACATCCAGATTGTGAAGAGTGGGTACGTTTGATTCTTTCCTCACCACCTTTCCTGTAACACTGGATTTAACCTCACAGCTAGGATGTATCAGGAAGTACAGAATCACTCTGATCAGCTTGTACACTGAAAGCATAGTGACAACTTTAGTGAAAAAGAACTGAGGGTCTATAACAGACACAGCCTGTGGCCCAGTACTCTACACACTGGTCCACCAAACTACCTGAACTCATGAGCAAGTACAAAAGAATCAAAATTAATACGCATTATAAATCATTGCATACACTTTTGGGCACAGAAAAGAAAAAAATTTGAATTTCAGCTCCACCTTAGGTACAAAGATACCTAGCCACAGATTCTTAAGTACAAGCCCGCAGACAAAATTTGAAAAAGTAAAGAAATAAGAAGTTCAGAATAACATTCCTTCCAAACAAGTCCACACTGGCACTGAGCTGCCAGATCACACCAGGCCTCACCTCCGAGCCATGCCGGGCCAAGCAGGGCCTCACCTCCGGGCCATGTCAGGCCGAGCAGGGCCTCACCTCCAGGCCTTGCCAGGCCAAGCAGGGCCTCACCTCCAGGCCTTGCCGGGCCTCGCCTCCGGGCCGTGCCGGGCCTCAACTCCGGGCTGTGCTGGGCCTCACCTCCAGGCTGTTGAGGCCGGGAGTCTGTGATGACTTCTCTCAGGACTCAAAGATGGCAGGTAAGAAGAAAGAAAGAATAAAAATTGCAAAAACAGAATAAAAGGAAAAGAAATAGATGGAGCGGACAAGCTCTGGGTGAGTCGTCGTACTCCGCTGCCATCTTGGAGAAAAATTGAGGTGCGTAAGATGCCAGAAGGGGATTGACAAAGCCGATGTACGAAGGATATTTCGTGATGTGGGGCAATCTAGAACGACAGGCCACAGTTTTAGGATCAGGAACAACAGGTTTAAAACAAGAGATGAGGAGAAATTACCTTTCTCAAAGCATTGTAAAGCAGTGGAATTCACTAGCCTCGGGTGTGAGGACATTGAATAAATTTAAGGAGGAGATAGAAATATTTTTAATCAGCAGTGAGTTGATGGGTTTTGGAGAGGGCAGGAAAATGGAGCTGAGGCCAGAGAAGTGGTCATGTCACTGGGCTCTCACACAGAGACCTAGGGTAATGCGCTGAGTTCAAATCCCACATGGCAGCTGGTGGAATTTAAACTCAATTCACAAAAATCTGGAATTCCAAGCTAATCTCTCGAAGGCTGCCAGTGAAACTACCATTGTTTTTTGTAAAAACACATCCAGGTCACCTTAGTGGAAGCAAATCTGCTGTTGGTCTAGGCTACATGACTCCAGAACCACAGTAATATGGCTGACTCTTTACTGGTCTGCAGAGTAATTAGAAACGAACGATGAACTCTGGCCTTGTCAATAAAGCCATGAAATTATTTAAAATAGGAAAGAAAACATTAATCCAATTTTATTGTACTTCTATTCTGAGGAAGGGTCACTCGACCGGAAACTTTAACTCTGACTTCTCTCCACAGACGCTGCTGAGCTTTTCCAGCTATTTCTGTTTTTGCTTCTGCTTTACTGCGTCCGCAGTTCTTTGGGTTTTTATTGTATTTGGCTCCGCTTATCTGAAGAGAAAATGTATAATCAAGCATGTCTGCTTCACATTGCACACAGCCAGTTCACGTTTCCAAAAATACTAAATTTATACAAAGAGCCCCGAACTTTGGTCCCAAAGCTCTTTGACAGGCTTGAAGTATTAAACTAAATCTTTGGAGAAACCAACTGCTAACAGTGTGATGACATTTTTAAATGGCAAATATATTACAATGGATAAGGAACGTGGTGGGGATTAACTCAAGTAGCTTTTTTTGAGAAACAAGGCTTTATTATTTGAAATGACTCTGTGAGTGGGCCAAATCAGCAGAGAATTGGCAATATCAAGGGCAGATGACAGAAAGATGCTCAGGTTGGAGGTGAGTGAGACCTTGCTATCTGATTATCAATGCAGCAGGGATTTAGTTAAACAATGCACACAATTATCATTGTGTTTGACTGCTAACGTGAAAAGCCTTGCCTCACAAACACAGTCCAGATTTCACGCACGCAGCCTGCTTCTTGTAAGCAGTCAGCATTGAGTACATCTGGTCCAATTTTAATAAATATAGATTGGTTTTCATCAGATGTTTGAGGCCACGTTGTGTCTCTGTGTGATTAGTTTTATCTTGAGAGAGCCTGACCAAATCCATCAAACAGCAGTGACAAAAGCAGTCTGAGAATATAAGAATATACGGGTGGAGAAACAAAAAGCCAGATTTATTGTGTTTTCTTTTTAACTAAAGTTGAAACCCAGATGCTGCATGGTGCCAGCAACGAGAAAGACTACAACACCCACAATGCTGTTTCCCAGTGAGTTTGAACAGCGAGCTCTGTTCCACGAGTCTGGGCTGAGTGAAGCCTTAATGATTGTCGGTGTAACCTATAAAGGCAATGAGGTTCTCAGTTATCATTGATGGTTCCTAACAAGTCACTACGGAGAGGTGCAGCTCAAAAAGTCATTTTTCTTTCACGATGATGATATTTAAACTATTTTGTGATGGAAACATTTGCTTTCATGGTTTCCTCAAATCAATGACAGAACACAACCCATTTGGCCAAAATTCCTTTCTGACGGTTTTTTCTCGTTCATTGTCAGGATGCAGGCATCGCTCACGAGGCTACCTCATGTCTATTTACCCTTTGAGGTGGTGAGGTAATCCTTAGCAAAAGCCACTGAGGCCTAAATTGTGATGTACTCATCTTAAAAAGGGCTCAATGCTTCTGTCAAGGAAGACAGGGAGGAATTTCGGGTGAACACATTGAGTGTCCGTCGACTGAGACCCCACAGCT
This sequence comes from Ginglymostoma cirratum, assembly GCA_024137785.1. NCBI lineage: Eukaryota > Metazoa > Chordata > Chondrichthyes > Orectolobiformes > Ginglymostomatidae > Ginglymostoma > Ginglymostoma cirratum. Next base: position 9,191,344 of record JAHRHZ010000048.1, on the reverse strand, counting down.
GTAACTCCAGGGACACAAAGGCCCTAGCAGTTCCTCAGGAGAGGTGAGCAGCTCAGCTGGTGACGTCCATCATTAACGATGAGGATGGCACGGTGGCACAGTGGTTAGCACTGCTGCCTCACAGCACCAGGGACCCGGGCTAGATTCCACCCTCGAGTAACGGTCTGTGTGGAGCTTGCACATTCTCCCAGTGTCTGCATGGGTTTCCTCCAGGTGCTCCGGTTTCCTCCCACAGTCCAAAGATGTGTAGGCTAGGTGGATTGGCCATGCTAAATTGCTTGTAGTGTCCAGGGATGTGTAGATTAAGTGGGTTATAGGGGGATGAGTCTGGGAGGGATGCTCTGAGGTTTGGTGTGGACTTGTTGGGCCGAAGGGCCTATTTCCACACTGCAGGGATTCTATCTTCTATCTTCTAACTCTAGAGAAACGGGTAAGATCTGGGCGGAGCAATTTGCCGGGGCTGGCTGGGTGCAGGCATCTTCATTCCCGCAGACAAGAAAACCCCAGTAATAACCGAAAGAGCTGTGGATGCTGTAAATCAGAAACAAAAAAAAACAGAAATTGCTGGAAAAGCTCAGCAGGTCTGGCAGCACCTGTGGCGAGAAATCAGAGTTAGTGTTTCGGGTTGAGTGACTCTTCCTCTGTTACTTTGAGGTAAAGTAGTTTGGAACTCAGAAGGGTCCTTTGACCTGTAAAGAAAAGCCCAGTCCCTGACTGACATCAGGAAAGGTTATTCTGGGATCTTGCTCAGCAATGTCACATCTTAACAGCTGGACCCCAAGTGAGGCACCTTTCTCCAGTTGGAAAAATATTCTTAAAATGCTGGATGCTTCTGAAAGAAGCTTCTGAAAGTGACCAGACCCAATTTTGGCCCTTGGAACTCAGCTCCTGCAACTGCACAACCTCTGATAATGCAAACAGACTTTATCTAAATTCCAGTCATCGACAGCACTGAAGGTGGTTGAGGTCCGTTGACGGGAAGTAGGTATCACTAGGTTGAATTATATTTCGGGAGAGAATGCCACAGTAGGTTAAACATTGTCGTTTCACCACATGGAACAGGAATAAACTCCACGTCAGACTGGTGGGATTTACTTGATAATGGGAGGGGAGTTAATCCAGTTCCTAATGGGCACTAAATCTCATCCATGTGGCATCAAAAACTGAAGGCAGAATTTGTTTTCATTTTCAACTCTTTGCTGCAGGAGTCTAATCCGTGTCATCTAAACCAATAATCTCTTCAGTGAAGAAAGGAGGGGCTTTAGTCTGTAAAGTCCCACTGCTCTATAATCGATTGCTTTCTGCCATAACCTAACTCCAGCGTTGCCAAGGTAATGATCGTCATTCGACCGTGCGTTATAATCATCACCTATATTTACCCAGCAATGTCCAATGGCCACCATCACAGCCCAGAGTAACCTCTCCAGTGCCTGATGGGACACTCACAAAATACTTCACTCCATTAAATTCTCCATTGTCTGTACTTTCCACACTCTGACACAAGAGCCCTTACAGCAAATACCTCCCTCTTCTCTCCATCTCATTAAGAACCAACCACTTACAGTTATTATTGGGCACCCTTTCGCATAGTAACACATCCTGGCAGAGCTGTAATGCATAAACCAGCCTCTGAGCGAGGGAGAAAGGGTAATAGTGAGCTTTCAGAGGGGGGTTAATAGGAAGATAGAGAGATGACAAGGCAGACATGGCTTGAGGTGCGAATGCCACAGCATGTGGCCTCAGGCACTGATGGTGGGAGAAGGGTAATGGAACTGCACAAAACGTTAGAGTCTGAGGAACGGAGAGTTTGGGGAAAGGGGTGTCATGGACAGTTGCTTCTGTTATACACATAATTGCACGGCCTGAGAGCCAGGTTTTAATGTTCTAATATACTATACCTAAAAGTAACTTTATTACATAGTCCTCTTTCAGACAGCAGCTAAGCTAGCAGAAACCCCAGTTTAGGGCTTGTTTGCTCCGGTCAACAACAGACATCCAATACCAAACATGTTCTTTCTCCTCGTTACATCGCACATTTTCTATAAACTAGAACAGGCAGCTATAACTTGCAAACTGTTACTAATGGAAGTGGACAATAGGTTTCCAAAGTTCTGCCTTGGAAGGTGCCCTCTTTGACTCTTGGTTTTTCATTGACTGCCAAAGTGTTCCAAAAGATCGACTGGAAATGTGAAAGGTATTTCTGGACAAATATATGCAAACTGTCAAAGCACTTGTAAGAAAGACTTAGAGAAAGTCATGGAAGTTATGAGATCCCACAAGGTAATATAATTATTTCATTTATGCAATTCACTTGATGAAAGACGTTGTATGTATTTTGAAATGTCCCGTTATTTCAAATAGTGTCTTTGTTTTCAATGAAAAGGTGCAAGGCTGGGGAGATTGTGTCATAAGAAATCATTGAAATTATCCCTGTGTGATCCTAGTGAAAGATTCAACCACGAAACAAATAAGATCAGTGAAAGAATTACAAAAATGTTAAATATTTATTAACTGTGTCCCATGCTGTAGTTTTCAACTTTCTCGATTCCAATTAGTGATTTACAATACATCAGATGTGTCACTTGTGTACAAATTCTAAGCCAACACGCTAATAATGTCCTGAGGGAGCGCCGCACTGTCAGAGGGTCATCGCTGAGGGAGCGCCGCACTGTCAGAGGGTCATCGCTGAGGGAGCGCCGCACTGTCAGAGGGTCATCGCTGAGAGAGCGCCACACTGTCAGAGGGTCATCGCTGAGGGAGCGCCGCACTGTCAGAGGGTCATCGCTGAGGGAGCGCTGCACTGTCGGGGTACTGGTTTGAATGTTAGGTTTTAACTTCCACTCTCACGAACAGAATAAAAGCTCCAGTGGCATTTTCTGGCAAAAATGAGACCGAGCGCTCTCCCCTTGGTCCTGAGCAAAATCTATCGCTCAACCAACATCAACAGATTATTTGGTCATTAAGCTACTTAACTATCAATGCTTAAAATATAGATTTTTATATCTTGTTCTGAACAACGTATAAATTTATTTTGTATTTTATTGTGCTAAGGAAGGGGAAGACGTGGTGTTATTTCATTTCCTGAATTGTTTGGTGGCTTTGGTGACAGGGAGTCTGGAAGCCTGTTTATATGCATGTGCATTTTTAATGAGATTTTACAACCCTCAGAGTGAAGAGATAAGAGTTGATGGTTTAGTATTTTAAAAGGCAGAAAAAGAACTTCACTGTTATCGAGCAACAGAGATCCAGAGACGCGCAGAAGGACAGAAAAATCCAAAAGTTGGTCAGTATAGAAGCAGGAAGGTTAAACTTTCTGGGTAGAAGTCCTGCAATTCTGCTGAAAACTGAGTTTCAGGAGCTTGTGTGTTTGCTTAGAAGTAATAGTAATAACGAGTTTATTTTGTAGTTGGTTTTAGGTGCCATGGGGAGAGACACCAGCTAAAGAAAAGCATGTATTCCATTCGGAGGGACATGGCAGACGGAAGCTGGTTGCAGTTGGACCAGGAAGCCTCAGCGTAGAGATAGTGGTGAATCACCAGCATGATTTACTGTCTTTGAGGATATTGCTGAGATAAACGAATTAGTGACAGTCTCAATCCTTTTGCTGCAGTATATACCGAAACAGTTCACTCATAGCCCTTTCTTCAGAACTGTAAGGGGCTTGGTAACGTGATAGTTTTCTGCTGCTGTCAAAGGAACAGGAAGAACAAGTGGAACAGATAACAAAAGCTCCCCACAGTTGAAGGCGATGTTAATGGTAATAGAAAGATGTACAGACAAACAGTAGGTGTTAACCTAATGGCATAGAAACAGTCAGTTCTCCTGAGAGTGAACCTGTACAAACAAGGCACCACAGTCAATGAGGTTTTGATGGCAGGGAGGGTAAATCAAAATGGAAGTGAGAGTTGAAATTGTTGAGCTGAATGTTGTAAAGTGCCTAATTGGAAAATGAGGCTCTGTTCATCCAGCTTGTCTGGACCTAGGACGGAATGTTAGCATGAGACCAAGGTGGTGTATTCTTGCTCTTCAGAGTGGAGGCGTTTTGCAAAGTGATGACCCAGACTGGATTTGCTTTCTCCAATGTACAGGAAGTACATCTAATCTACCGTATTTGCTGCTTAAAAAACTAGATTGAAAGAGAGGCAAGTTTCACCTGGAAGGTGTGTTTGGGGCCTTAGAGAGTGGGGAGGAAGGAGGTAAAGGGTTAAGTGTCAAAACGTCTATGACTGCCTTGGAGAGGAGGAAGAGGAACGCTAAACAGCTGTTAGGAGTGACAGAGAAGTGGACCAGGGTGTTGCAGAGGAGGTAGTCCCTGTGGAATGCTGACAGACGAGGGGAGGAGAAGATGTTTGGTTGTGGTATCCTGCTGGAGGGTGGCAGAGGAAATACGACAGTACAGCACAGGAACAGGCTTTTCGGCCCACAATGTTGTGTCAAAACATGATGCCAAATTAAACTAATCCCTTCTGCGTGCCCTTGGTCCATATCCCTCCATTCCTTACATATTCATGTGCTTATCTAAAAGTCCCTTAAATGTCCCTATAGTATCTGCCTCCATCACCACCCCTAGCAGTGTATTCCAGACTCCTACCACTCTTTGTGTAAAAAATCTGCACCTTGCCCCTCACGTCTCCTTTGAACTTTCCCCCAAAACCTTAAACGCATGTCCCCTAGTATTAAACATTTCAACAAAACGATCCTGACTGTCAACCCTATCGATGCATCTCATAATTATATAGACTTCTATCAAATCTCCCTCAGCCTCCACCACTCATGAGAAAGCAACACAAGTTTTTCTAGCCTCCCCTTATAGCTTATACCTTCTAATCCAGGCAGCACCCTGGTAAACCTCTTCCACACCCTCTGCAAAGCCCCCACATCCTTCCTGTGGTGTGGCGAACAGAAGTGAACGCAATACGTTAAGTGTGACCTAACCAAAGTCTTATAAAGCTGCCACATGACATCCTGACTCTTGTATTCAATTCCCCGACCAATAAAGGCAAGCATGCCATACGCCCTCTTTACCACCCTATCTACTTGCATGGCCACTTACAGGGAGCTATGGAATTGAACCCCAAGATTCCTCTGTAGATCAATGCTGTTCACAGGCCTACCATTAATGAATACTTTTTCTTAACATTTGATCTCCCAAACTGCTGCATCTCACACTTACCCGGATTAAACTCCATCCGCCATTTCTCCAACCATATCTTCAACTGATCTATATCCCACCTTGTATCCTTCAACAACCTTCTACACTATCCACAACTCTACCAATCTTTGTATCGTCTGCAAACTTACTAATCCACCCATCTACATTTTTATCCAAGTAATTTATGTATATCACAAACAGCAGAGGTCCCAGTATGTATCCCTGCAGAACACCACTAGTCAAACAGCTCCAGTCTGAAAAACACCTTTCCACCACTTCCCTCTGTCTTCTATAGACAAGCCAATTTTAAATTCACATGGCTAATTCACAAGCATCTTAATCTTCTGGATGGGATGGGCCTTGTCGAAAGCCTTACTGAAATCCACATCTGCTCTACCCTCGTCGATCACCTTCATTACCTCCTCGAAAAATTCAATCTAGTTAGTAAGACACTAGTTAGTAATTAGGCCATGCTTTTCCAAATGCGCGTAAATCCTGTCCGTAAGAATTCTCTCCAATAGCTTCCCAACCACCCATATGAGACTCACTATAGTTGATGTTTTAGCCTTGATTAATAAACATTTTTGCTTGTCTTAAAAGTATACTGGCAGACTTTTGTGAATGTGCTCAATAACTAACCTGCATTGCATTGCAAATTATTGCAGATGTTGGAACCTGTACTGAATACAAAAAATGCTGGAAATCACAGTGGGTCAGGCAGCATTCAGGGAGAGAGACCTATCACACCAGGTTTCGTTCTGGGACCTAACTTGACCAGTTGGGATCATAATCTCAATGTGCGTCTTTTTTTCCCCATGTGGTGCCCAGTCCAATGGCCAGAGATTTTCACATGTCTCAGTGAAACTAGTGTTGGGGAGGCGATGGCCTCGTGGTATTATCAGTGGACTGTTAATCCAGAGACCCAAGTAATGTTCTAGGGACCCAGGTTCAGATGGCGTGGCAGATGGTGGAGTTTGAATTCAAACAAAGGAGGGGAGGAAAAAAAAACAACCTGGAATTAAGAGTCTAATGATGACCATGAATCCATCGCTGATTGTTGGGGAAAAACCCATCTGGTTCACAAATGCCCATTGGGGAAGGAAGCTGCCATCCTTACCTGGTCTGGCTTACATGTGACTCCAGACCCACAGCAATGTGGTTGACTCTTAATTGCCCTCTGGGTAATTATTGATAGGCAATAAGTTCTGCCTAGCCAGCCCACCCACATCCTGTGAACAAATAAAGGATCCAGCAGGAATTCTCCACTAAACATTAACTGAAATAGTGTGATTTTTAAGTTTAAAAAGACGGTCAATTTCATTATCACTGACAGGATAATTTTCTGATTTAAAAAGTTGGCAGCTTGATTCACTCCACGCATCAATAGGAACTGCTCAGCAACAACCAGGACGCAATCCTGCTCACATCCTGCCCACATTTATCAGATTCCCACAGAAACTCTCCATTAACCATCACTTTTTTTGTTGCTTTTCTACTCCCTCCCAGTGCCCAGCAGATAAGACCAATTGTCCTGGGCTACAGTTCATCAACTCAAGCTGCGTGTATTCCTGAATGTTTTGTCACTTCACTTCCCACCTTGCGCTGCCTCACCCGGTCAAACAGTCCTACGTCCAAGAGCTAAACAATTCATAAACCAAAATATCGAAGAATATGAAAATAGAGAGAGGGGCTTTCTGCTGGACTGTGACATTGTGCAGGAGATTAATTTTTACTGCCATCTAAACCTGGAGAGTTGACGACTCAGACACAACCTTCAGTAGCTCTTTAAACCATCCACGTAGAGGGTATGAGGCCCAGGCCCCTCCAGCCGATGCAGGATGGAGCACTGTATCTGTGGCACTGTACCGGGATGTTTTTGGGGTGGGGGGGGAGGTTACAGTTGAATCCTGTGTGGTTTACAAATCTTAGATCCAAAGATGTCACCTGAGCTGCGGTGTTAGATTGACAAGGGAGCCACGGAAACTTGCAGCACCGAAGGAGGCTATTTGGCCCATCCTGCCAGTGTTAGCTCTATGAAGGAATGCTGCTCCCTGTAATTTGGATGGCTGTCTTTCATCTGAGAAATCCACACACCCTACATCAACACCCAGGAGGCAATTATATTTGGCCATTTCTTCAAGAATACACACACAGCACGGAGCTTGTTTGTTTGTTTTAGGAGTCAAACTAGAACTGAATGGTTTAGTCATTAGCTCCTCTCAATGCTATGGACTTACCCAGTACACACTGCTGCACTGTACTGAGCATGCCTTTTGAAATCTGTTTATCTGAATTCTATCCTCAAACACAACTGATCATTAAAAAGTAGCTCCCACATTTGAATCGGATTTGCTGATCCCCAAGTCAAACTTGAGCTCGCTTGATTGAAAACGGCATGTGAACCTCTAATGGGCAGCAAAAATAGAGTTCTGAGTCAGACATACAAAACACACCTGTAAAGATAAAGTGGTCTCTCAGTTGCCAAGGTATTGTTGACAAGCAGCAAAGCATTCATTTCGTTAACCGATTCATCACCTATTAGTTAGCCCACTACATCAAGTTGTCATGCAGTCTCCACAACACGGTTTACCTCCCAAGGTGCCTGCAACTGAATTCAACACCACAGCCCCATGCAGGCTGTTGAAAGAATTAAATTGTAGGTTGATTCGTGTGGTTATGCTGCCACCTACAGCTGCACAATGGTAAATCAGCTGACCCTCTCAATCAGAAGCTTGCAAGTTCAGGTCAATTCGACTCTGTGATGTGCTTGATTGGCATGCTCCACAGGAAATGTGCACAGGTCAATATTCTCCTCTGTGCATCCTGACCCATCACTGTGCCCAGTGTACATTAGGCAATGACTGCTAGGTAACAATTCACCTGGTAATTCAGGGTAACATACAACACCATAGGAGAGGCTCTGTGGTCCAGTAGTAGAGACTCTACCTCTGAGCTAGGAGGCCAGGGTTCAAGTCCCATCAGCTCCAGAGGTATGTAGTAACATTGCCAAACAGGTTGATTAGAAAATACCTACAGCATGGGAGACCATTCAGCCTACCCCACCTGTACTAGCTCTTCAGGGGAAAAAGTTACTCAATGAGTTCCCCACAGCCATGCAATTTTTCCATTTCATGTGTAGGTCCAAAGTTACCAATGGATCTGTGTTGACAGGCTGTCTGTTCCTGCACACCATCACCAGTGTATGTTAAATCTCATTCAGTGTATGTAAAAGCTTTATACTATGTACACAAGATGGTACAGCAATTGGTGGTGGTTGATCTTATTGAGTTCTTGCTCCTCAACACGTTTGTAAGGTCCTGCAAAGCCTCATTTGATAACTCGGCTCCAAATTCCTTGGGTACCTTTCTGAATAGGCTAGAGTGAGACCTAAAGCTACCACAGGCATTGAGTTCCTTCTAAGTTTTTATTGGGGGGGTGGGGTTTAACACAGTTGGGATCATCCCCAACAGAGCTCCAAATGTCACTTTGATGCTGGACAGGCAGGACAAAGATCGAAGAAGAATGCTTGTGCACAAAGCACCAGCTCTGAAAGGATCCAGTGAATCTTCTCTGCAAGGTAATCTAGCCCCAACCAGCTCCGTGATGCAGGACTCAGTGTTCATACCAACTGTTTGTAGAGAGGCACAGGGAGATAAACATCAGCTGCGGCTAGAGGACCAATAATTCAGTGACAGACACTCTTTGGTCACCCAGTGAAGGCAGCTGTCTACAACTGAGTGTTGCAGACAGGCACATTCCAAGGCCCAAGGCTACATCCTGATTTGATTTGTTGTTGTCACATGTACCGAGGTGCAGTGAAAAGTGTTGTTTTGTGTGCTAGACAGGCAGATCATACCATACAAAGTGCATCAGGGTAGCAGAACAAAATGTGATGTTACATCCATGTGGAAGGTGCAGAGAGAGAGAGAGAGAGAGATCAACAATAACATTTGAGAGGTCCGGTCAAAAGTCTGATAGCAGTGGGGAGGAAGCTGTTCTCAAATCCATTTGTACGTGCTTTCAAACTTTTATATCTTCTGTCCGATGGAAGAGGGTGGAAGACAGTATAACTGGGGTAGGAGGGGTCTTTGATTATATTGGTTGTTTTTCCGAGGCAGCAGGATGGGCAGATACAGTCAGTGGATGGAAAGCGGGTTTGTGTGATGGACTGTGTTCATGACTTTCTGTAGTTTCTTGTGGTCTTGGGAAGAGCAGTTGCCATACCACACTATGATGCATCCAGATAGAATACTTTCTATGCTGCATCTATAAAAGTTGGCGAGTGTCTTTATGGACACGCTGAAGTTCCTTAGCCCCCTGAGGAAGCAGAGGCTTTGTTGTGCTTTCTTGACCGTTGCGTCAACGTGGGACAGATTGTTGGTGATCATCACTCCCAAGAACTCGAAACTCTCCACCACCTTCACCTCAGCACCACTGATGGGGCATGCCCTCCCCTCCGCCTCCTGACCAGCTCCTTCGTTTTGCCAACGTTGATGGAGAGATTGCTATCTTTACACCATGCCACTAACTTCTCCATCTCTTACTGAGGGGGGTGCACTAAAGCTTGGGGCAGCTGCAGCAAAGGCACAATGTGGATAGGCTACAATCTAAGACCTCTCAGCCACAGTACCCTGAAGGGAGGGGTTGGAAACTGGCTTTTTACATCCCATGGAATGTACTGTCAATATCAAGCATATTGGAGTTGTCTTAATGTACCTTGTTACTGTAAAGTTGAATTCTCCCACACTTCCTGAAATACTGATTTCAAGGTGCTTTGCAATATACTTTTACAGATCACACAATGTATAATTCTTTTGGTGGGGGGATGTATATGCCTGTGATCAAAGCCAGTTTGAAGCCTTCAGAAGAGGCTGCTCTCAGCAGACAAGGTTCCTTCAGCTGCTGACAGATGGATGGCTGGACTGGGGTCAGACACTGGGAAGTCCATGGGTAGGATGGGCAGCTGATCCATATCTTTCACCCATCCACTTTGCCAAAGACAGTCCAAATGAAATGATACCCTGCCCCGTTGTTGGAATGACTACAGCTCTTCTTCCCGCAACCACTGAGCTGTTATGCTGGAGAATTATCCTGTTATCTAGGGTGGCATAGTGGCTCAGTGGTTTGCACTACTACCTCACAGTGCCAGGGACCTGGGTTCGATTCCACCCGTGGGCGACTATCTGTGTGGAGTTTGCACATTCTCCCTGTGCCTGTGTGGGTTTCCTCCAGGTGGTCTGGTTTCCGCCCAGTGGTCTGGTTTCTGCCCACAGTCCAAAGATGTGCAGGCTAGGTGGATTGGCCATGCTAAATTGCTCATAGTGTGCAGGTGGATTAGATGTGGGAAATGCAGGGTTACAAGGGGAGTGGGGCTGGGTGGGATGCTCTTTGGAGGGTCGGTGTGGACTCAAATGGCCTGCTTACACACTGCAGGGATTCTATTTTTTGGTCCCACACTGTCTGATTTAGTTACAGACCCAGCCACCCCCAATGTCAAGGGGGGAGGACCCATGTGCTGCTGAGGTCACACATTGTGAAGGAGCCATCCTGCATTATTGGTGAGGGAGTGCTGAGGAGGGCTGTGACTCACTGCATTCCAACAGGGCGATGAAGCAAAACACAGAAGTCTTGAGAAGCTTTCCCTGTTCAGCTTTTGAAGCATGGGGAAACAATGCCAAAACCCCCTGGATGAATCTCATCGCCTTTCTGCAGGGAGTTAACATTTGGAGTCACCAGCATTTACTGAAACCCCTGGATGTCTGTTGACAATGGAAATGAGAGTTGCAACATTGAGGTCTTTCAAAACCTCTTAAACAGAGCATAGAGACCTGTCTATCCGCCATAAGAATTTCTGTCTATCCCAGCTCCCTAGCCCCCACATCAGGTTAAGATGACAAATTAAGATAACAGAAGTAATGTTTATCTCCTGATTGTTGATGCCCATTAGGCATTAATTTCATCTTGTACCTCATCCAGCAAGTATAAATCCAACTGCTTGTACGTAAGCAAAACTAGAAATTGGTTACATACATTGCTAGAGTAACATTTTCACTTGGGAATAAGATAAAACATAAAGTTCTCAGGTCATGTGTAATTCAAGGAAAAAAAATACTCAAATCTCTGGAGATTAATGCTATAAAACTCTGACTCCCCATGCAACTTGGCAGCGTCTGCTTTACATCTTCCAGTATTACAGGCCCATTAGCAGGATTTTCATGCCATATAGTGAAGCTGATATACAAAAGACAACTGTGTGTGAGAGAACGGGGGCGGGAGGGGCGGGAAGAGTGAGAGAACGGGGAGGGGGGGGATGAGTGAGAGAACGATGGGGGGGGAGGAGTGAAAGGATGGGGTTGGGGGGGAAGAGTGAAAGGATGGGCGGGGAAGAGTGAGAGGATGGGGGGGAAAGAGTGAGAGGAAGGGAGGGGAAAGAGTGAGAGGAAGGGGGGGAAGAGTGAGAGGACGGTGGGGGGAGGAGTGAGAGGACGGTGGGGGGAGGAGTGAGAGGACGGTGGGGGCAAGAGTGAGAGAACGGTGGGTGGAAAGAGTGAGAGAACGGTGGGGAGAGAGTGATAGGACGGGGGGGGTGAAGAGTGAGAGCGTGACAATGAGGAAGAATGAGAGTGAGCGAATGAGGGACAGTGAGAGTGAGAGAACAGGAGAGTGTGTATGAGAGAATGAGAAAGTGAGTGAGAAAGCAAGGCAGAGTGTGAGTAACAGAACAAGGGAGAACGTGAGTGTGAGAACAATGGACAGTGAGAGTAAGCGTGAGCGTGGTGAGTGAGAATGAGGAACAGTGAGAGCGAGAGAAACAGGGAGATTGTGAGAGCGAGAGAACGAGAGAGACATAGAGAGAGGCAAGAAAGACAGACAGACTGAGGGATGGAGTGAGACATAATAGGAATCAAAGAGAAAGACAGAGAAAGAATTCTACAAATTTCTTCACATTGAGGGGTGGAAGGACTTGTCGCAAAAGTTCAAGAACAGAGAAAAAGAGAGGGTTCTGACTAATTGAGCCACAGGTGATCTTGGATAGTTTTAATGATCAAGTTTTTCACTCAGACTGTTTTTTTACATTTCACTCCTTTTCAGTATTTAATTGTTGGAAATCACTTGTGGGAGACGTTGGGTGGAGCCCTCAGTTTTAGACTTAGAAGAAGAATCCCTACAGTGTGGAAACTTAAGCCAGACTGTACCTGCCTACCATACGCCCTGCCTACTTTACCTCTCCACTGCAGTAACCCAATGGACATTACAGCAGAGTATACACATCTTTGGGGGGTCAGCGTAGACTTGATGGGCCAAATGGCCTGCTTCTACACTGTAGGGATTCTATACGACAGCCAGTCTGCTGCTAGCCAAAATACAGCACACACCCACTGCTGATGTTGAAAGGCCAAGCCCCTATTTCTAGCTTCCAAACTCACTGGGGACCTACGGTATGGAAACATTCAACAAGATATCAGGATAGATGTGGCAAACAAAACAACTAATATGAGAAAAAGGCGACATGCAACTGTGCCCCGGTGCCTCAACCCTTTGGAGGTGATGTCTGTCCACCCACAATACCTCCTGATTTCCAACGGCCAAAAGTCTTCATTTCTGGTCAGATCTAATGCAGCAAAACTGTAAATAATTAGCTCCAGCTCTCACAGGGAAGACAAATATTTGCCCATGACAGTGCAAGGAACATTGCTTCCTTCATGTCTGTGCACGGTATTCAAGTCCCATATCCAAGCGATAAACCCCCAAACACTAGACTGAGCAAACCAAGTTCAAAGTGGATGTGCAGGGTGTCCAGGCTTAATCCAAATCTACTCTGAGACAGTACCGTATGGGATAGCATGGGGGTGGGTTAGCTCAGTTGGCTAGCTATCTGGTTTGCGATGCACAGTGAGGTCAACAGTGCAGGTTCGGTTCTTATGTTGGCTGAGGTGGCAACAAAGGCCTCACCTTGTCAAATTAAGGTAAAATACTGCACATGCTGGAAATTTGAAACAACACCAAGAATGCTGGAGAAGCTCAGCACGTGTGGAGAGAGAGTTCTGAAGAGTAAGAACTGAAGAACTCTGATAAAGAGGAGTCATACCAGACTCTGAAACATCAGCTCTGCTTCTCCCTTCAGATGCTGACAGTTTCTCCAGCAATCTCGTTTTCTCAATCTCACCCAGTGACCCTCAGGTTAAATTCAGCACCGTCTCTTTCTAATGAAAGACAAAATGGTCTCTCTAATGAAAATGACAAAAAGGCGGGGGTGGGGGGCAGTGGTGGTGAGTGTGATACTGAGAGTATGAGAAAAAATGACAGTGTGAATGAGGGAGAGAGTGAGAGTGTGAGAATGAAGGGGACAGTGTGAAAGATAAGACAAACAGAAAGAAGGAGACTAAGAAATGGAGTGCGAGATAGCAGAAATGAAAGCGAAAGAGAGGGAGAAGGAGAGAATGACAAACATATTTCTTAAAATTAAGGAGTGAAATGAGTTGAGAGCAGCTGACAATTCTCTGGCACTACAGTGACTTTACTTTCGCTGCAATGGCTAAGTCTATAGGCTCGGCTAAGAGAAACAGACTTGCATTTATATATCGCTTATGATATCCTGAAGTACTTTCCAGCCAATAAAGCCATTTTGAAGTGCAGTCACTGGTTTAGAAAGCATGGCAGATAATTTGCAGATAAACACTGAAATACTCCAAATTGATGGAATTCTTGGACAAAAACAAATTGCAAAACCATAACCACATGAAAAGCAGGTGATATTACCCAAATCTCTTGGTGATCCAGTGAATAAGGTAGTGATTTCATTTTCAGGCCATTGGATATGGTTAGGGGATCAACAGCATCTGGCCTCACAAATGTAACTGGTCTGTGAGTGCGTATGCACAAATTGAGGTAGCGGGGACATCTGAGACGGCTTGTGGTTTTTGGGGTTTGGCAAACTGCTCCCAACTTCCAGGCAGCTTCCTGAAACTCTCAGCCAGCCGAGAAATTACGACGCTGTGAGACACAGAGGACCGAACGGCTGTTTACATTCATAGCAATGTAATTTCTTTTCACCTGCAACCTTTGTTGTGATTTGGGTAACGAAAATATTAATTTAACATTAAAATTATACACGCGTGCCACACATAATTCTTTGTGAAATCTGCATATTCGACATACCTAATGTTGCAAAGTTGCAACACAATTTCAGCTAAAACACATTAGAAGGCTAATCTTTTGTAAATTAGCAGGAATGATTTTTAGTGAAGCTCAAATTTGTTGTAATATAAAGTGTAATGCTATGAAACATTGCTGTGAAGTGTTTGAACAGGCTGTGGTTGGAAATTGGCCATTCTGTCAGCATGGTTTACACTAATGCTCCCGAATAGCTAATTAGAAACCAAATGTCCGTACGGGTTCATCACTATCGTGCCATACAGGTTTATTCCAACACACACCAAAATCAAGGAATTATCAAAAACAGTTTAAAAATGAACACTCAGCAGTGTTTTGTTACAAACTGCGAGGGCGATGGGAGTGAAGTGGGTGCGTGTGTGAGGATGTAAAGTGGGGCTTGTTGCTCAGCATGGAAGTAAAGGATCTGGTAATAGTGCAGGGACCCTGGGGATGAGATAGAAGATCATTACAATCAACATTGAAGCAGACTCAAAGGCCAAAATAACTGGCCACCAATTCTTGTCTCCTTGGGGGTAGGGTGGATGATGAGATGTGTGTGTGAGAGGGTGTGTTTGAGTGAGTAGGTGAGTGAAAGAGTGAGTCAGAGACACAGAGTAAGAGAGATGGAGTGAGATAGATGTGTGTGAGGGAGTGTGACAGAGTGTGTGACAGGAAGTGAGAGAGGGTGAGGGGTGAGAGGATTGAAAGTGAGTGAAGAGTGAGAGTGAGAGAGTGAGAAAGTGAGAGGGAGATAGCATGGGTGAGAGTGTGAGTGGGAATGTGAAAGAAAATGACAGAACAAGTGAGAGACAGAGTGAGACATGAAAAATGAAAAAGGGAGAGTGAGAGAGAAAGGGAGGTGAATGAATGCATGTATGGGACTGAAGACTCCCGGCAGGATGGATGAGCTGGGTAACAGAGTTGAGGAGATGAGTGTAATCGGTTATAGAGTTTCTGGAGGTTGTGGACGTCATTTGGGCTTGTTAGGTGGTTGTGGTAACGTCACTGAGCCCAGCTCCAGACTAATGGCCACGGATTTGAATGTGAATGTTGAAATTTGAATTCAATAAAATCTGGAATTGAAAGCTAATTTAATGGAAATACAACCACTGTCGATTATTGGAAAAAGCCACCTGGTTCATTAAAGTCCTTTAACAAATCTGCCTTCCTTACCTGGCTGTGACTTGAACCATGACATCTTCTTCCATGTTTAAATGAAAGGCTTTCACTCTCAAAACTTGTTAGGAGAGTTGTGATGTAGCGTGCGTGAGATATATATATATATATATTTTAAGATTTCGTGTTTGTATTTTGAATTAGTGACATATGGCTTTTTTTATGAGTTAGAAAGTTTAATAGTTAACTCGAAGCCATCTGTTTAGCCACTGTGATTTATTTTAAAACAGCTTGAGGAGATTATCTTTCTGAACTCAAAGGTCTTTTGTGTACCTTAGGAGGGTTTATGATCGAGCAAATTGTGCATCAAGTTTTCTGTCAGATATGTCTGGACATGTTTTTGTTTAAGCTTACGGGAAACACCTACAGCCTGAAAACAAAGTTTTTTTTTTATTTTCAGTTTGCAGTAGTTCTGCAGAAGCCCTGGAATGAAGGTGAAAGTGCTCCTGAGAAGACAATAAGAATAGATTACCTCAGAGTAAGGAGTTTAGTAATGGTTCCAGACCAGAGGTGTTTGGACAAAAGTCTGAAATGTTATTTGAAGCTCAGCTTTTTTAAAAACTCAGGTCTGTAGGGAAGCTTCAAGAGAAGCTATGAGATTTTCAAGACTTGGAGTTGAAGTCACAGTTAAATCAAATCTATTGAAGTGTTAGAAAAAGTTTCACGCTTATGATTTGATTTTTAATTCCAGATTTTTATTAAATGCAAGTTCCACCATCTGCCATGGTAGTATTCAAACCTTGGTCCCCAAAATATTACCTGGGTGTCTGGATTACGAATCTAGCAACAATACTAATGGGCCACCTTCCTTATACCTCTAACCTCATGTTTCAAAATCTTTAACTCGCTTTGTGTGTTAATAGTTTGGGCTTATTCCAATCTTTTCTAAGGAAAAGAAACCTTCTGTTTTCTTGTTAAAATCAAATCTGCAACACTGCATGCTCTTGTTTCAGTGGGAGACCATCTTATTAAAACCAAAACAAAATATATCTACCAAGCAAGATTCAGTCTGGATCTAACTTGTTCATTAGTGAACATCAGCTGGGATCTAGTAAAGACTATACCGTCCCAGTTTGAGAAGTGATTTCTCAGACTCTAGATGACCTTTCTGACCCCTTGGATTTATTTTGCCTTTGATCTACACTGTCCTGCTGCCAGCCTTCACAGCAGCAAAGGAGCATCTAATCAACCTTTACAATGGGCTTCAGGTGAGGAACACCAGCAGCAGGACTGGGAACTCCTGCAACATCTAGAACACCAGCAGCAGAACTGGGAAACCCACAAGATCTGGAACACCAGCAGCGGCACTGGGAATACCAGCGGCAGCACTGGGAACACCAGCGGCAACAAGGCCACCACAGCCCTCAGCACTGTTTCCTTTTGCTGGTGTGGTCTACAGGATTTCACAAGCTGATGTGCACCAAAGCAGGTGCCACATTCACAGAGGCCTGACCTAAATGGTCAGAAACCCGCAAGTAGGAATAGAAATACCTGTTTAACAAACGGCAGGACCGCCGCCCCCCAGCCTCCTTCATTCCAAACATTAAACATTCCAGCCCAATATAACGGTCTCAATCGTTTCATTGCATAGGATTTTTCACTGAGGAATTCTATAACCTGGGCGACGCCATTCAGGGCGGGTGCAGCAAACAAAACAATACAAGATATTTTCGATCATACTTCAGAACGGGCACAATAATCCTCGTCAAGTGTGGTTACCATGGTGCATCAGAAATCAATATGCTAAACTGAACCAAACCACGCTGAAACGGATAATGAACACCTTCCCTCCAACTGGGCTAAATCATAGTAAATAATCTGTGGGGTCAGCAAGAGCAAAGCACTCGCCCTGTCTGTGAGGTCGCAGAGCAAGAATGTGGCAGCATTCCCACCCAAACACTGCTTTATATGACTGTGACACACAAAGTAGCTGCCACAGAAGATGTCTTTTTGTTATTTTTTTTTGCTCGTGTGCACAATAGATGAGATGCTGGACAGACAGAGCAAAGAGATCCACACAATCTATTATATTAAAAAAATGCAGAACAGGTCAAGGCAGCAAACAGCAGTAAAATCACATTAAACCCCACCATGGATTGAAGAAATATGTTTCTCTTTTTTTTGTTCCAGACCACAAGGTGTGTTTTTGTTCGAAGTTTTCCATCACTCAGTTGCGTTTTTGCTAAAGCTTTCTTGTAACTGTCACCTGCAGAGAGTATAATTACATCCTACCCACATCAAGCACGCCCACATCCAACTGCAATGAAAAGAGGCAGCTTTCGGAAAGACCCGGGAAAATAATAGACAACATAAAACCGTCTGGCGTGCATCTCAAAAAGAAAATCCGTGTGCCACACTAATAAAAATGACAGCTGCAGAACAAAATGACAGTCAAATCTTGGTCACTGAGGAGACAAGGCTACATTATATGGAAATCTGGGTGCAAGGTGAGTTCTTCACCAGGGTCACAGTTCACACAAGGTATCAGTCTTCTGAGGCGATAATTAAACGCTATTGCACTCAGGTGTCAGAGTCTCCTTTTGTGATCTACTGACTGCTGCACAGGTACTCAGAGAACAGAGATGCTGTACTCCCATTAATGCTTAGACAGCGAATGGTGATGGAGAGAAAGGGAGTGGGAGCACTGTATTAAAATGCTGAATAAACTAGTTATTGCCGAGCAGTTATCTTCATCTTGTGAAGATACACAGCAGACTGACAGAATTGAAGATTACTGACTGGACAGGCTCCTTAGATTGTGTCCTCGTGTCAACAAGGAAACAAATTAAAGCAATATTAAACAATGCCACATTCAGCTTGATTCTTGCCGGTGTTTCTTGGCAATAAAGAATGGACAGGAGGAGGCCATTCAACCCCTCAAGCTTCTTCCAGCATTCAGTCAGATCACGGCTACTTTACGTTATTGAATGGAATAGAATAGAATATAGAACGTAGGATAGAGCAGAACGTAGGTTAGTGCAGAATCCCTCCATTGCAGATCGAAGCTATTCAGCCTAGCAAGACTCTACTGATCCTCCAAAGAGTGTCCCACTTAGGCCCAACACCCTCAACCCTACTTTATCCGTGGCTAATCCACCTAGCCTGCACATCCCTGGACATGAAGGGGCACTTCATCATGGCCAATTGACCTAACCTACACATCTTTGGACTCTGGGAGGACTATACCACACTTCTTCATGGTTATGCAACTTTTAATACCGTCGTCTAGAACAAATCAATCAGATTCAGATTTTTGACATTTTCAGTTAACTGAGTAACAGGTAGCTTGGGTGTTAGATTTGGGAAAGACACAACTTGTTAGTAATTCAGAATAGATCAAAGATAATTAATTTCGGAGTGGGGGCAAGTGAGTCTTCAGGAATTTAGGAGCAGAATGATCCCAGTGCTTTTGTTAAAGGTTACATGAGACTTGCCTCAAAAGCCTTCACTTTTTATTGTCATCTTTCAGCCCCGTGAATAAACACAGGTTTCGGATGTGAGCTATACTGTAAAACAGGATAGCAAGTTAACAAGCATGGGGCTGGATGAACACAGCAGGTCAAGCAGCATCATAGGAGCAGGAAAACTTGACGTTTCGGGCCTAAACCCTTCATCAGGGTT
>JAHRHZ010000048.1:9137354-9162239 GCA_024137785.1 Ginglymostoma cirratum | reverse complement strand
TTCCAGCAACTTTGTTTTTGTTCCTGATTTACAGCATCCGCAGTTCTTCCGGTTTTCAAAAGTACATAACTGGCTGCGCACTGTTATAGCAATGTCTTCTTATGACTGTGCAAACTGATCGCTCTAATAACATCCAAACACACTTGAAAAGGGTGATATACAGGATGGCAGCTATTCAGACAGTTAACTGTACAGTAGATGGCACAAGAGGTTTACAAAATCAAAGTCAAGAGGGTGCATTTATATCATCCAGCAGTGGAACGTGCTAGCTAGACCAATGAATCTCCCAGTACAAACTACAGACCAGATCCCATTACTGGAATGTCACCTTCTGCTCGTGACAAGCCCCTCCAGTTCACCATTCTGAGGCATCACAAAGGTCAGCAGCCTGGAGATCAAAACCAAAACAGAAAGTGCTGGAGAAACTCAGCAGGTCTGGCAGCATCTGTGGAGACAGAAAAACAGAGTTAAGGTTCTGAATCCGATAAAACGCTACTTCAGATCTGGCTTTGAAGAAGAGTCACACCAGACTTGAAACGCTGACTCCATTTCTCTCTCCACAGATGCTGCCAGACCCTGCTGAGTTTCTCCAGCACTTTCTGTCTTGATTTCTGTTTTCCAGCGTCAAGTGGTTTGTTTTTATTAGGCTTGAGATCAAACTGGCCTGACGCAAGAGTAAAAAGCCCGGCGGTGGGGGTGGGGTTAATAGGGCCCATGGTATTGGTCTGACGCTGGGGGGATTACTTTTGCTTCTCATGTTGCAGTGACAATGGTTTTGCACGAACCAGATGTTACCCTCCTTCCAATTAAAAGCAGGACAGTTGCAGGCTGGGTGCTTCTCAAAATGGCTCCAGGGGCTGTCCAACGTAGGCATAAACCTTGATTTCTCTATCAACAGGGCCCAGTGCTAACAGAATCAAGTGGACAGTTTGCAGCAGACCCCTTTCGAGCTAGTGTTGGCTGGGGGGTAGGATGGACAAAGAGGGGCAGGAGACAGTTTCCTTGTGGCTTTGAAGGTGCCACCACCCAACCTTCTGCCCGGGACAGGTCAGCCGCTCTGCAGTTAAACAGCTGAGGAAAGAGAGAGCTCCAAGATAATTTACAGTAATTCCTAGGCATGTCCAGGAATCCCCCTCCATAATATTTCACTTAAAAGCCAGAAAATCAGGATTAACGGCAGCTGTCTTTTCCCTAGGATGGGGGGATTTCAAGTCTAGGGGCATATCTTTAAATTGAGTGGAGAGAGAGTTTTGAAAAAAAAAAGTCATGAGGAGCAGATTTTTGTTACACAGAGGGTGGTTCGTGTGTGGAATGAACTTCCTGGGGAAGGGGTAGATGTGGGTACAGTGCCAACGTTTAAAAGACATTGAGTTAAGTACAGGGAAGGTTTGGAGGGATATGAGCCAGGAGCAAGGAGGTGGGATCAGATTAATCTGGGATTATGTTTGGCCTGGACTGGAGCGGAGGGGCTATTTCCATGTTGTAGGACTCTATGACTCTCTGTGATTTTTTTTATGAAGCAGCAGAATTAAATGGTCATTGTATTGAAGACTGTTAAATTAGAGGGTCACTATCTTAAAATATTGCACCTGTAGCCTAAAGGCTGCTGTACCTCTGAAGCTTCTAACAGTCAGAGCATTATTACCCCTCCCCGCGCGAATGAGAACTATCGATATCACCTACCAGGAAGGCAATTAGACTTCTTTGGGGAGAATGCCATTCAAAGCAGCTCTGGATGTACTGCAGCGTATTCCATATTGCCCTTGTGATGTTACGAACACGCCGAACGTTCCTGGTTAATGTCTGTGAACAGAGGGAGGATACTGGATCAATGGCTGCTGTGCAGTCTAACAGCAGTGCTCCAATTTGCCTTCACTGCTCTCGGGCTAATGATTCTGTACAAAGGGGTTTGATTCCATCAAAGGCCATTCTGAACAGTCAGACAGGAGCAAAGACTTTGTGATCTTTTCCTCTCCCTCTTCTTCCCTCCCCAACCACTGTCGTTTTCCCGGATTAACAAGGCTCTGAGATAGATGTAAAATAAAGTTGCCAATGTTGTTATTTTGACTAGATCACGGCTGATCATCCACCTCATTGCTTCTTACCCGCAGTACCCTCACAGCTGTTTATGGTTTTAATATGTAGAAATCTATCATAAAAAATAAGAACAGGAGTAGGCCATTCAGTTCCTCATGCATGTTCCTCCATTCAATAGGATCATGGCTGATCTGACACTCCTTATATCCACCTTCCTGCATTTTTCCCCTTGATTCCCCGACAGATCAAAAATCTCTCTATCTCAGTCTTAAATACAAAAAAGGACTCTGTCCCCATAGCTCTCTGAGGCAAGGAATTCCAAGCCCTCTCAAATCCTTTGAGAGAAGAAATTCCACCAATCTCAGTCTTAATTTTAAAAAATTCATTCATGGGATGTTGGTGTCACCGACCAGGCTAACATTTATTGCTCATTCCTAATTAAGAGTCAAATACATTGCTTTGCATCTGGAGTCACACGTAGGCCAGACCAGCTAAGGATGGCAGTTTCCTTCCTTAAGGGGCATTAGTGAACCAGATGGGTTCTTCCTGACAATAGACAAAGGTTTCATGGTCATTACTAGGCTCTTAATTCCAGATTTTTATTAAATTCCAAATCCACTTCCATCATCTGCCACAGCCAGATTTGAACACAGGTCCCCAGAGCATTGCCTGGGTCTCTAGGTTGACAGTCTAGTGAAAATACCACTAGGCCATCGCCTCCCCTCTATCAACCCTTTATCATTCTCACTGGTTCTAGATTCTCCAATCCTCTCAAACCCCTAACAAACCCTATATGTCTCAATCTATGTATCAAATGTGCTGATTACTGAATCTTCATAGCTTTCTAGGGTAGAACATTCCAAAGATTCACCATCCCATAAGTGAAGAATTCCCACCCTGTCTCAATCCTAACTGGCCAGCCTCTTATTCTGCCACACTGTCCCTTGGTTCCAGAACCAACTCCTTCAACCCAACCAGGGAAAACATTCTTCCCGCATCTAACATGTTGCTAAGCCCTGCGAGAATCTACCCTTCAATCAGATCATCTCTCATTCTTCTAAACTTGAGAGAATGTATAGCCTCACATTCCGCAACCTCTCCTCTTCTGGCAATCAGGGACTAGTCTGATGAACTTTTGCTCTAGTCCCCGTGTGATAAGTGCATCCTTCCGGTGGTCAGTAGACCAAAACTGCACATAATACTCCAATTATGGCGCTCTAAATTACTGCTGTAAGAATTCTTTACTCCTCTGCTCAAATCCTCTTGCAACAAAGGCAATTGAAAAAGGGTGCTATATAAATGCAAACTCTCTCGTTTCTTTAATCTGTGTCATTAAACTGAGTTCCGTGAGCTCATTTGCCTTCAGACCTACTACAATAAAAGATTTGGCACCATCCGTAAATGTGCGCAAGGAGCAATTCTCATCAACCTAAGCACAGAAACATGGCTGCTTCACTTGGCTACATGATACGGGAAGGCCTCCAGCTCTTGAGTCAAAGCTTCAATGTTTCCTACCTTGCCGAAGCAATGAACTGTTCATACCTACATTAATACTTCTTAAAACAGCAAAAAGACCTGCCTCACATGTTCTCGATCAGGCAGCAGGTCAGTAATAGTCCACAACAGATAAGAAAAGAAACATTTTCCTTTTAGTTAACAAAGTATGATAGAACCTTCCTTTCATCAATCTGTTAAACTCACAGCCCGTACAAACGTTTGGACAGAAAGGTACTACAAATGTTAGAAACAGACTTTTATCTTCCCCAGAGGCTTTAATTTCATTCGCATCAACTCATTTATTAGACAATGCAGTAACACAGTAATGTTGCCTTCTATATTTGTGTTAAAGGAAGGGGAAAGAATTAGAATAATTAGAAAATACCCTCAACAATCATCGGGCCTTTTACAATGCACAAGGACAGCGTTAATTTCATTGATGTCATAGCATTCAAACTGGCAGAAAAACAACAGCAAAGGTTTTCTTCAGAATAACTACAATACACTTCTACACACAAAAAGCCATCTCCCTAAATGTAGCTTTCAAAGGCTGGGTGAGGTCACAGTTTAGACCTTCCCAAAACATACTCACAAAGCTGGAAGATTTTAACCAGGCAGTTACTATTCTTTTTACTGCATCTTAGATCTCAGTTAACAGCTGCCAATGTTCATTACAAAGCATCCACTGCATTTTCCCAGAGTAGTTCCTGAGTATCTGCAGCCTTAAGCTGGAGATTCCACATTAACATACAGATGGCTAAGGACTCCCTCAAGGCCCTCGGTAAAATAAAATCACAAAGATAAACAAGCCTGAAATTTTACAACAGTGACCACCTACTGATGTCCCCTATTTGTAAGTGTTAAAGGGGGTCACTTAGCTCAGTTGGCTGGTTTGCAATGCAGATTGATGCCAACATCTTGGCTTCAATTCCCACACCAGGTGAGATTACTATTATGGTCCTGCCTTCTCACCGTCTCCCCTCCCAGAGGCATGGTGGCCCCTCAGGTTAAATTTACCACCAGTTACATCTCTCTAATGAGAGTGCAACTCTACTGGTCCTCTAGGACTATGGCGACATTATCTATACCTTTACTGTTACATCATTCAGGGCTATAATAGCAGGAGCCCTGAAAGCAATAAGAGTATACCATGGGCACAAAGAGTTAACTGAGAAACCACAAATTTGTAAATTACGGCTGCTGAAGAAGAATATTCCAGTACCTTTCTGGAAAATTTGGTGTTTTCTTCTTGGCTCCTTGCTTCTTTGGGTTTAAATGTCCGGAGACTTGCTTTAATCTGAGGAAGTTTAAAAACAAAATGAGCATTTTCAGCAATTTTCCACAAGTAAGAGAAAATTCAGAAATTCACCCATTTGTGTCCCCATTAGAAGCGAGGCTTGAAGACAGCATAGGTTCAGGACTTATTCTCTAATAATAAAAGATATTCTATTGAAGAAACCTGTTTGTTGTCTGAAGATTGACTTGCATTGAGATTTTGGTCAAGAATAAGTTATACTCTCTTTGAACATGACTCCCATCTGAAAGTTCAGTCTCAGTGAATTTACTCCTCGGTTTGCTGGTTATCCAAGGCGCTGTGGGATAAAATTGTCGCCATCCATAATTGCACCACAATAGCCTGGCACGCAAACATCCAGAAAACTGGATTTGTACCAATGCCAATCTTTTCACAAGAACATTTCATAACTCCTTTCAAAATTACTCTACAGGGGCAATTCCCTGTGGCATGCCCAAACTACCCTTGGAAGAACAGTGGTTAGCACTGCTGCCTCAGTGCCAGGGACCCCGGTTCAATTCCAGCCTCAGACAACTGTCTGTGTGGAGTTTGCACATTCTCCCCGTCTCTGCGTGGGTTTCCTCCAGGTGCTCCGGTTTCTTCCCACAGTCCAAAGATGTGCAGGCTAGGTGGATTGGCCGTACTAAATTGCCCATAGTGTTCAGGGAGGTAGAGGGTGTATATTGGGTGGGTCATGGGTCATGGGGGATGGGTCTGAGTGGGATGCTCTAAGGGTCAGTGTGGACTTGTTGGGCCGGAGGGCCTGTTTCCACACTGAAGGGATTCTATGACTCTGAACTCAAAGACTGAAGCAAACCAGCCTTCAAGATGAGTGGCCACTACGAACCCAATAATGCAATGATCCTGAAGATGCAAGAAACTCAGACCTACCTGCACTCACTGCCTCACTGCATACCTCCCATCCTTTCAAGGAATTCATTGCCTGGTTGGGACCCATTTAAATAGGTAGGTGCCACCTCAATTTTTCACCCATTTCTACCACTTTGCTCAGTTACACTTCATACCTCAAGCAGGTTAATGCACCAACCTTTCAGAGCATTTGGTTTATTTAGGAATTTTGTTTTGAGAAATAGATCACAAGCTGGGAAAAGACGTGGGAGCATGTTCAACAAGAACATCAGCATTTCACTCTGAGATAGTAAGAACTGCAGATGCTGGAGTCAGACATCATACAGTGTGGAGCTAGAGAAACACAGCCGGCCAGGCAGCATCAGAGCTGACGTTTTGGGTCGGGACCAGTCTTCATTTCTGAAGAAGGGTCCTGACCCGAAACGTCAACTTTCCTGCTCCTCTGATGTTGCCTGGCCGGCTGTGATCCTCCAGCTCCACGCAGCATTTCACTCTGTTGGCTCAGTGGTTAGCTCTGCTATCTCACAGCACCAGGGACCCAGGTTCAGTTTCAGCTTCAGGTGACTCCCTGTGTGGAGTTTGCACGTCCTCTCTATGTCTGCGTGGGTTTCCTCCAGGTGCTCCGGTTTCCGCCCACAGTACAAACATGTGCAGTTTAGGTGGAATAGCCATGCTAAATTACCCCGTAGTGTCCCGGGATGTGTGGCTCGGAGGATTAGCCATGGGAAAATGCAGGGTTACAGAGATAGTGTAGGGGCGTGGGTGGGATGCTCTTTGGAGGGGCAGTGTGGACTTGATGGGCTGAATGGCCTGTTTCCACACTGAAGATTCTATTCTGACATAATTTATCTCTTTTACAGTGGTTGAATGCAAAGTAAAGCCCTATTTTCTTACAATAAACTGCAAGCTAAGATTTCCAGAAAGCTTCACAAAACTATGGTGTAAAAGCAGAGCATTACTGAATCCAAACAGCACAGCGAGGAAAACCAGGATTAATCACTGATCGCTGCCATCCTTCATTTTTCTTGACTGAGTGCTGCTGCATTAGCCCTTGCTGGAGCTCGACTATATTCGTGAACATAGCTCCAGCTCCAACATCGACAACCACATATCGACAATCAACAAGCAAGTTTCCTGCTTCCATGTTTGTTCTGAAGAGAAGCAAAATTTATACGCGGCGTGGCTGCAAACCACTATTTCTGCTCTTAAAAAGAAATTTGTCAAAAATCTTCCTTTTCTTTTATTATTGTAACATGTACCCAGGTACAGTGAAACATTGTGTTTTACATGCATCATACCATACAAAGTGCATTAGGGTAATCACAATAAGTCTATTAATAAGTATATTAACAGCAGGGCTGTTCTTCAATGTGTCGGTACATGGGTTTAAACTTTAGTATCTTCTGCCAAACAGAAGAGGTTGGAAGAGATGATAATTGGTGTGGGAGGAATCTTTGATTATACTGAGATAACCAGTGTACTTTCTATACCAAGGAATTTTTTTTGAGTCCCGAAAATATTTTATTGTATCTTCTTAAATGAGCCTTGTTTAATTTGTTTAACTGATGGTTCAATGCCTTCAAACTGAATTCTCATAATATTAATAATAGTGAGGGACTTACGTTATTAAATAGTTAAAGTTATCCATATCCACTGATATCCATAGCCATAGGGCAGCAGTTAAATTCTGCACAGTTTAATATTGCTGGATGTACTGACGAAACAGCCAGCAACAGGCCATTCAGTTTTTCCATGTATGTTGCACTGTCATTCTTTAATATTATCATTAATATTAAGATATTAACCACTGTATATAATATTAGAGGGACTTAAACAAATTAAGACATTGTATTTACTGTAAATAAAAGCAAAGTGTTGCAGATACTGGAAATATGAAATATTTACCACCCTCTCTGTAGGACTTGATTTCTGCCCATTTAACCTCAGATTTTACATTCTTGTCTCAGGAAATTTGGACATAAATTGCAAATGACAAAAATCAGTGTTAAAAAAGGTCTAACTTTTGACTTCACACGACTAAAGAAATTCCAGTGTTGCCTCATTTCCAGACTTGAGAACTTTCCTGCAAAATGTAATCCCAAAGACTTATTCACTTTAACACTCCATCATTGCACCATGAGCAAAAACTGTTTCTGTTCTTGGCAGATTCACCACAAAGTCAATTTAGGTGTCCCAGCTCTTACATACAGGATAGATTCACTTCTACAAAAACAGATGTGAAAATCACATAATTTGCAGTGAATGAATGCATAAAATCTAAATTTGGAGTGAGACGTCTTTAACTGTCAGTCAGAGTTGCCCTCGTCTGTCTATCGTTGTGTTCCACTGGAACCCTAACAGTCCGCATCTCAAATGAAATTCAGCGAAGCATCAAATTAATATTAAAAAACGTCTAGTTCACTTGCAATCCAAACCAAAGCCTCAATAATTCCTCACACATCTAAATTGCTTCTTATTAAAACGCTTTGTGTAAAGTACATTACAGTTAAAATCTATTCAAAAACAGCATTTTCACACAATTCGTTCTATAATAAGAGTTAGCAGCTTGCCATTACCTGTTTAGTAACAAAGAACTATCAGTATTGACATTCCCAAACAACAACGGGATACCACTGATTTCACAATCTTGAAGGTTTCACTATAAAGTAAAAGCCACAGGTCTTTCTTTTATTTAAAGAGATTAACTGTAGCTGTCCAAAGGTCACCCCCCTCCCTCCACTGTGTTCAGGGAATTGGTCTCTGCAATCCAACAGTGAAACAGTGCCTTCCATGATCAGAGAAAGTACAATATCTTAAAACAGAAAGTGGCAGAAATGGCTTCAAGCATTTTGTACAGGACCAATACAACAGAGGCATGAGAACACCATCAGCCCCAAGCGACACATTGTCCTGAGCTTGGAAGCATATCACCCATTCCCTCATCGTCAAAATGCTGCAACTCCAAGCAGAACTACTTTGCGGAGGCACCTTCAAGCAGCAGTTCAAAAGGGTTACGAAGGATGGGGAATAAATAGTGGCCTTGCCTTTGGTATCCATATCCAGAGAAGAGCAGTTTCACTGTTAGATTCTGCACAGTTAATGTTGCTGGATATACTGACTATTAATATTTCAGCTCATTCAAACACAACAGTCAGCAAAGGGACAGACCATTCAGTTCATCCAGCTTGCTCTTTCATTCATTTAAAATGATTAAATTCAATAAATAGCCCATCACTTCTGTTCTTTGGTTTTAAAATAGCTACAATGATGTCGGATTTCTGAGGATGGTACTGACTCACCACACCACGCTAGAAAACTTTACAAGTTCATATCCTGGTGGTGGCCATAAGACCATAAGTTAAAGGAGCAGAATTAACTCATTCAGCCCAATGGATCTGCTCCACCATTCGATCATCCCAATGCGCCTGACTCCTCACTGTAGACCTTGATCTCCTGGCTAATCTATAGAGTTATAGAGTCACATCCATCTCTATCTTAAAGACCCTCAATGATTTGACCTCCACAGCCTTCTGTGGCAATAAATTCTACAAATTCACCACCCTCTGGCTGAAGAAATTCCTGCTCATCTCAGTTCTAAAGGCTCAACCCTTCACTGAGGCTGTGCCCTTGGTTCGTAATCACTTTAACATTCCATGATTGCACCGTGAGCAAAAACTGTTTCTGTACTAGTGGAAATATCTTCTCCATTGTTCACTCTATCCAAGCCTCTCGGTATTCTGCAAGTTTCAATCAGATGCCCCCTCATCCTTCTAAACACCATCGAGTACAGACCCAGTGTCTTCAACCCCTCCTAATATGAGAAGCCTTTCATTCCTGGGATTATTCTTGTAAACCTCCTCCAGACACCCTCCAAAGCCAGCACATCCTTCCACAGATGCAGGAACCAAAAATGCTCACAATATTCCAAATGCAAAGTGGCAGATTCAGTCAAATAGTTGGTGTAGTTCCTGGCATTTCTCTTGGAGTTGTCGAGCAGTGGAAATCATGTCCGTAGTTCTACGGTTGGTTTTCCGGAAGGATTCCTTCAGAGTCTGGGAGAAGGCTCCTGGGAAGGTTGATGGTCTGCCAGCCATGCCCACTCTCCTCTTATTGGTCCGTGAGCTGCCATCAAACAGCCAGGCTCCCTTGTGAGGTGTCAGACGATGATCTACCTGGTGATGCAAAGTAGGGAGCTCCCTTGGTATTTCCCACAGATCACTTTGTCCCGTTCCTTGAAGACGATGGTGACGGCAGCATCCCCGAGCTCAGCAGAGATTTGCTCTTTGTCCTGGATTTTCAGGAACAGTAGATGGAAATGATGGGTAAGCTCTGCTCCTCCAAATTTGAAAGCTTCTGCTGGGTTCCCACTCCCTCCTGCAGCTCTCCCATTCTTCATGTGTCTAATGGCAGCTTCAATTTCTGCCACACTAGGTGGGAGTCCAACATCATCTTTGATGGGGAGCTGGGGGATTTCCTCAAACTGGTCCTTATCTACAATTATGTCGCAGCTTAGCAGTTCTTTGAAGTGTTCTCTCCATCAAAGGCTAACGTTTTCTCCATCTCTCAAAAGGGTTCCATCCTTACTCCGCACTGGTTTGAGGGCAGAAGTGTCGGGCCTATGTATTACCTTGGTGGTAGTGAATAAGCCCAGAGTATCAATCTTGTCAGTGATTACAGAATGGTTCATTACATAATAATTCATTACAATAAGTTTGTCATTGTCACAGTGAGAGTGAACTTCTGCCCATATTCCCCACTAAGGTAAGTTCACAAAATATGATTATCCTCACAACAGAGTTGCAAAGAAATTTGAGCTGCAGTATTTCCATTCTCACTCACCGGGTTATAGATTATATCCATCTGTAAGTAAAGAACTCCTTTCTCTGGTCGGCCCAGCTTTCTGTTCTTCAGAAAATAGGCAGTCTGTTGACCGTTCTTGATCTAGAGTCAGAAAGCAGAATATTCAGTGGAAACAAAACTTAACAATGCAAGCTCACACCATCGCTAGCTTGTAAAATAGAAGTGACAGGATCAACCCAGTGACTATGTCTATACACACACACACACACACACAGTGTTGCTACAAAGTTAAAACTGCTTGTGCATCAATGCTCAAATTGGAAATATTTAAAAGGGTCAGGTGGAGTCTGAAATGAAGCCTTCCCTCCAGAAGTTTTGCTATATTTTGCTTCAAATGTCAACCCAGGCTGTGACCCTCAGGCTGAGGTCTCCTTTATACTTTAACTGAATGGATCTGACAATAATTGTCCTCATGTAAACTTGTACCAAATCTGGAATAAAGCCAGACACACCTCAGCGAACTATTCACTCACCTACTTCAATAGGTTGTTTGGAAGCTGCTTAACTTCACGCTGTGAGACACAGTGATTTAAAACAGGACCAGGATGAGAAATGCGGATGTGAGGACTTGTTTAAGATGTTCAGTTGTTGCAGCAATGTGGCATAAAGGGTTGATGGAGTTGGTTTGGGTTTAGAAAGTGCAGCTGAGTGTGAACAGACGGATTGTTTCTTACAAGGAAAAGACACCAGGAATTGGAGTTGGAAGGAGGAAAGGGGATGGGATTGGAGCGTAATATAAGGAAGTAATCAGCGATAGCCCTTGAGTAGCAAGGTCTCATGATATGGCAGGGTCAAAGGGGTGGCTGTGACAATTGAGTTGGTGGGCTTACATAGAGAGAGAGACGCACTAAGCAAAGTTAATCTGTTATCATTATCATGGGTCATTGTTTGGGCTGACGATTGATGGAGACTATGAAAGGTTAGGCTGTTGGCAACTTTATCTTTTATTTTTGTTTTTGAACAATAGAAGAACAAGGCTTTAAATGAGGCTTCACCTGGAACAATCTCTCAGTAATTCCAGCAATCATGAGAGCTTGCATTACTAATAGATATAGACCCTTTTATTTACATTTTAACAATAACCCTTTGCACTACATCTTGCCCCAGTTTGTGTGTCTGCGAATACATGATTCACATTTCCCTCCAGATAAAAGAGCAGTGAACTCAGAATAGAGAGCACGATGAGTTGAGATTGGGTTTGAAATCACTAAGGATGAAAATCTGCTCAGTGAGGGGTGTAAAAACAGTGAAGGTATCTCTGTGCGGGAATTTTCATCATATTTGGCTGGTCAGTAGAGAATGAGAAATTTAAATCAAAGCTGAGAGAGAGGGTGATGGTCCTCTGATGTGATGCTGATTCCCCAAACGTGGCATACATTTTGATGACGCTCAGCCTTTCCACATAGTATAATAGTTTATAATGAACACTGACCGACCATTACAAAAACAGAAGTTGCTGGAAATGCCATGCAGGTCTGGGGAATGGTCACCAGAACCGAAACGTTAACTCCGATTTTTTCTTCACAGATGCTGCCAGACCTGCTGAGCTTTTCCAGCAACTTTGATTTTGTTCCTGATTTACAGCATCTGCAGTTCTTTCGGTTTTTAGTGATTGACCATTGTCCATTCTACACATGATGTCTGGGCCTTGAAATTTCTTGCCCTTTGGCATTGGACCACTAGAGTTTGGAGCAAACAGGTAAACTTCTCAGCTGCTTTCTGTCTAGAGTTTACCAGGATGGGGCTGTCTTCTTTCCCTTCAATGGAAAACGTGTCAAATCTTTAGTCAGTTTGAACCTAAGTAACTGGAAATTAAGGCATACTTGCTTGTTCCACCTCCAGTTCTAAAACACATTCCTCAAGAGTCAAGCAACTTTAAGGTAAATATGTAACTCTCAGGACAGCATATCCCATTCATTTGTCACAATGTTAACTCATTGGGCAATGCATTAAGGTCCAGATATGTCCCTGTTTGTCTGGCAATGACAAGGCATCCAGCTGAAGACAAGGTGTGATGCTTAAATTGTCAGGGTCAAGGGCTGATGAGCAGAACAAACAAATTTTTCCAACTTTGACCTTGGCTATGTTCGGCTCCGACAGAACACCAGTAGGAGGGCCATTAGCTACATGTAAGAAAGTGGCAAAATTGTAGCCTTTTTAAGGCCTGCTGCCTGTCAAAAACTCTTTGGCAAGAATCTGAAGATAATTATAGTGCAGTGGGAGTCTCATCCACTTGGCTTAAGTGGAAGGGTTTTTGATATCACACGGATGATTATGGGCTTGGTACTAGTGTAAAAAAATGACTGACGATCACAAATCTCTAAGCACAACACTTGTAAGCAACACTGATGACAGGAAAAAAACATGCCGAGCTTACGGAAAGCAAGGGTATTGCAACTTTGCCCAGAAAGTCTGGTGGCTTGTCTCCATCTTCATCAAAGACTGTCACCTCGAGGACATCGTGGATGTCCTTAATGTTACTATGAAGAGGACAGGAAGACACAATTAGAAAATATGCACTTTGGTAACATGCCCAATCATTTCTGATTAGGCTAATGCTCTTTTAATAGCTCAAAATTTAAGGCTGTGATTAAATTCACTCAAGGCTTGTTTCACAATATTTTTAGAAAATTTCAATATTACTTGGTATTGAATACTGAATTGACAAAAGGATTTTATACAGAACAACTGAAGGAATAACTAACAATCCATGAACTTACCATGTTTTGCTGCTTAAGGCTTGATAGTCAGGGCTATTTTATACCTAACCCTCAAGAGAAAATCTATCCCCACTTTCCCACCACTGGGGCATTGAAGAGATAAAACTTTCAGGTTAGTTTAGCGGTAACTTACAATGGGAATACTTTGTTCCATTCAGGATTCAGGTTCTTGTACACGGTGTGAGTTTGTAGCTTATCATTGCCCAGCTCCAGAACACAGAATGGATCGCTTTTCCCTACATGTGACCAGATAAAATATTCACTGGCTAAACAAAAAGACTGTGGAGCAAATCTTAAGTGTTAAACTAAGTTGCTTAAGAATATAGACACACAGAGGAAGGTATGACAAAGAATTATAAAGAATGATACCAGATCTGCAAAGTAATAACTGTCAGGAAACATGAATGCAAGATCTATAAAATTACATAAGGGTTTGACATTGACATAGGGAAGATGTATGCCGTTGAGGAATAGTAGTTGAGATCAACAGCATAACTGTATTTAAGGTGAGGCCAGATAGTTAATGAGAAAGAAAGGAGTAGAAGGGTATTCTGATCAGAGTTTGAGAAAGCAGGGTGAAAGGAGGCTTGTGTACAGCAGGGACACAGCTGGTTTTGCTGAATAGCCTGTTTCTGTACTGTATGTTCTGCTTAATCCTATTCATAGCTGCATCTAACAATCTGATGGTATTAGCGTTAAGCACAGAAGGACAAGGCAATGCCTTCGAAAATTTGATTTACATGACTATCGCTATCGGATGAATACAAAATAAGGTTGAAACTGCATGGGTCAGCTTTCCCTGAACCCAGGGAGTTAACAGCAGTGGGAAGGGTTGGAGAAACAGGAGGAAGTCACATTGGGAGGAATCCTGTGTATATTCTTACCCCGGGGAGGTTTCCAGGGGGTGAGTTGGGTGGCGGGTCTACTGTCCACTGCAATGTAGTGGGCAATCCATGCGCATGTTTAAGGGGCTGAGTCGTGTACATTTACAGTGCAATGCTCACTGGTATTTTGCTGACAGCAGTATGGGCCCCAGCCTAGATAATGGCTTGGTTCTCCTTTGAATATTATCTGGATCTCTTTTTTTTAAAAACGCTAAAAAAAAAACATATTGCACTTCTCAATAAGTACATCCCTTTCCGCTCAGACCACTGGCAGCACGGTAGCTCAGTGGTGATCACTGCTGCCTCACAGCACCAGGGACCTGAGTTCAATTCCTCCCTCGGGCTACTATCTGTGTGGAGGTTGCACATTCTCCCCTTGTCTGTGTGGGTTTCCTCCGGGTGCTCCGGTTTCCTCCCACAGTCCAAAGATGTGCAGGTTGGGGTGGATTGGCTATGCTAAATTGCCCATAGTATCCAGGGAATGTGTACGCTATGTGGATTAGCCGTGAGAGATGCAGGTTACAGGGATAGGATAGGGAGGTTTATCTGGATGGGGCGCTCTTCAGAGGGTCAATGTGGACATGATGGGTTGAATGGCCCGCTTCCACACTACAGGGATTCTAGGATTCTACTCCATTCCTCTTCTCAGACTCTCGCAAATGACCACTAACATTACTGTACACATCTCTATTTCACTACAATAACCATTAACCCATTACTCAATGGAGATTCCTGGGGTGCAGGATCTGATCAGAGGGCTGCCAGAAGTGAAGATCACATTTATGCGCCAAAAGCTACTGTCAGAGAGCTATCCCCTCTGAACGGAAGGTGTGCTTGCTTGGTCCCTGTCACTGTCTAAACTATCTCTTTGTCAGGGCACCTTCTCAATCTCTGACCTGCCTCAGCAGCACCTGCAACTGGAGCTATTGAGCGTCCAGAGTAGCTGGCACTCTGACTGAGCACTGAAAGCTCTGGATAATAAAGATGGCTTCCTTTAATAATCAATCTCCTGGTGTCAATGCCATCAAATGCAAACTAGGGGCACCTTTTTTTTTTACACCCCACATCAGGGTCCCGAAGTCCACAGTAAAATCCCGCTTTATGGTTCTAATGTTCCCTATTTCTTCCGACACAAGTGAGACAACAATACATTCCTTGCAATTAACCTACAAATATTTACTCACCACCACACAGACAAAACAGACATTTATCACAATTCTGTGATATAGGACCTTTCACAACCACATGGCATTCCAAAATAAGCTGTGTCTCAAGAAAGATTTTTGAAGTGCTGTCAATGTTGTCATCTAAGAAATGGAGTAACCAAATTGTGCACAGCAAGATCCCACAAAAGACAACGCTTCAATAAGCGGATCATCCATATTTTAGCCTTGGTTGTGGGACACATGTTGGTCGGGACTGTAAGAGTTCCCACATTGTTCATCAAGTAGCGCCATGAAATCATTTATCCACCCGAACAGGGACTTAGCATTTCACGGTTCTCAGTTCGTCTTGGCAATGGATCCAGTACTATCTAAGAACTTAAGTTTGTTGAAAAAAAGGGGCAGATTTTGTTGACACACTTATCCAGTAATCGTCAGGGCAATTCACAAGAAATAGCAAAGGTAAGGGAAAACAACATTTATATTGCATGAGAGATTGATTGGTATGTGGATTCTGATTAGCTGAGGCAGTGACATGGAGAATGCAGCTGCTAACGTGGATTGACAGTTAACTCACAAGCCCTGTATACCATGCCCTGGCAAGAACTAGAAAATGGCTGTCACCTCTTTCATTTAGTTAAAACAGGCCTAATGTGCACACAATGTTCTTTAGCCTGAAAAGTATAGGACCCTGTATATTAATGCGCATACTATTGCATATATTCAAATGTGCCTCACTGTAAGCCTGACTTACAAATAATACCAAAGTGACTTATCTAAGAAGTTGACTGTAAACTGCCCTTACTTTAAACAGGTGATCAGGGTTAATCCTACCCATTAGTGTTTTTAGTATCATTTCAACTTCTTAGCAATGACAATGATGGAACCCTTCAAAATCCCAGGAAAAAAGTCAACAAAAGATTAAAAAAAGGGATGAATACACTGAAAAGCTTAAAACGTTTATGGTGGAAATTAAACAGGTTAGTGATTATCATGATTACAAATACATATACTTGGCCCATATATTCTTAATTCACAGGTATAAACACTAATTGATCAATGGTTTCAAGCCAGTCATTTAATGTTGTAAAAAGTGGGAACTCGTCATTTTTATAGCAATCTGCTCAGATAAAGGATCAGTAATTCAACTCTCCTGAAGAGAACAGGCAAGACATGGTTCCTATGTTAGGGCTCTAAGTTCACCTGGAGTTTCTCATCTCACACTTCGTAAGTTTACATTTGAGATTTCATACAGCATTACTTCAAAATTCCTATCCTAAGCAAGTAACTCCACCATTTAAAAATTCACAACCTCACCCATCTCAACACATTCAGATTATCCACCCCCTTGCTTTGCTCATTGTTACCTCATGCAAGAAAAAATCCACAGTAAAACATGTGCTGCCCTTCACAGAAGATTGCCACGTTTAGCTCAAAGTCAAGCTTACACTATAGTTACCTTGGCCAGCTTTCCGTTGGAGTACCCTCCAGTTTCCACAATAATACCTGGAGCCTGGAGCGGGACTCTCACTTCCACATGGAGCAGGTCCCTGGTGGCATCATAGTGTGGGCTGGGAAGCCCAGGGTGGGACACTCTCAGTGCCACGGAGTGGGCTGGGAAGCCCAGGGTGGGACACTCTCAGTGGCACGGAGTGGGATGGGAAGCCCAGAGTGGGGCACTCTCAGTGGCACGGAGTGGGATGGGAAGCCTGGAGCAGGACTCTGGTGGCAGCACGCTGTAGCAGTGGGGAGGAGAAGTTTTTTTTTGTTAATGTAAATGACACCTGTGTATGGCAATGGTACACACTTTTCACTGTATTTTGCATTGCATACACAAGACAATAAAGGATAATTTAATTCTAATTCTAATACCTTTAATGCTGAAAAATTAACCTGATTTGGTAAATCATGTATTCCTTTGGAATCTAGCATTTTTGACAGAAGTCACTGTCACTCTTTGTATAGTTCCATCCTATTTGCAGCAATGCAAAAAGTTCTCCCTCATTGTTAATTTTCTTCTCTCATAAGACCATCAAAATTTGGCACCTAAAGTATCAATCTTATAATATTTTAGAATCTTCTACACTGTTTATTCACCTGAATCATTCGAAACATCGCTCAAGAACGGGCATCCTACTTCATACGTATGTAAGTACACATTTTATGTTAGACATGAGACCGTTTTTCAGGGATTGACCCACTGTGACTTCAGTGAAATTGGGTGGAATCCAAGAGAGACACGTAACATGCTGTCGCCAGCTGTTTACACAATTTCTCCAGGGTTCTTATGGTGTCTCCTCCTTTAGCCTTTGACTGAAGGACCTCCTCACCTTCCCCGAGGACCTCCTGGGCCACTGTCTGCCTGTAGATAAAATAAGTGCAACTTCCAGTAGCCTCTCCATGCAAAATAAAGGTACAGTACTCTGCACAGGAGGGCCTTAAAAACGAAATAGACGCATGTGTGCATAAAACATACATGATCAAATTGAACATACTTTCTGATGGTGCCTAGGAGCAATTGTTGGTGTTTACTTTAAAGGAAGCAGTTAGACAAAATGGAAAGGGCAGACAGTAATTTTACATAATTGTATCATGTGGAGTTAATCTACCTTACTTTTGCATCAAAGCAGAGAT
Organism: Ginglymostoma cirratum; assembly: GCA_024137785.1. Taxonomy (NCBI): domain Eukaryota; kingdom Metazoa; phylum Chordata; class Chondrichthyes; order Orectolobiformes; family Ginglymostomatidae; genus Ginglymostoma; species Ginglymostoma cirratum. Next base: position 9,144,280 of record JAHRHZ010000048.1, on the reverse strand, counting down.
GACTGACTCACCCGGCATTGGGCAAATGTCATTCCCTGGAATCCCTTGTGAAGCTTTCTATACTGCAAGTCGCAAAAGCACAAAATTTTAGCAGACACCACCTTATGAGGTAATGAATCATGCAGCAATGTTATTGCACTTTGTTTATGAACAGGTTCACACGCCCCATTAGCAGGCAGTACCAGCATTATTACGAAAGTGTCATGATTTATATTGCAGCTCAGAGAGCCATCGCCAACAGAATGCTTCCATACCATGTTTAAGTACTGACTAATGAGGTTCATGTGCTGCGAAGGAGCAGTAACAATAACATTTACCTCCGCCGTCTGTATCATTTGTTCCAGCTGAAAGGTGTGTTATTTATTAGGGAGGCAAAAATATGGATGATATATTAAAACTAATTATATGTCTGCTGCTTTCAGGGCAAGGATTGTTTGCACGTACAAAGAGCCACAATTTACTGTTCAAGAATGCTCTAACAACATCCCTTGCAGCAAATACAAGCGTATTCCTTCAACAACTTTCATTTATATAGTGTCTTCAACGTTGTAAAATTTCCCAAGTGCTTTCGTGAAATTCTAACATATTTCAAAACATAATTTTTAGTTTTAGGAAGTTAGAGTACTAATCCTGAAGTGAATGCTACGCAAAAGAACTGGGAATTAACTGCAGTTATAAGCTACCTTAGGTTTATCTTACAGGGTTAGAGGGGCAGGTGCAAACACTTGAAGGATGAATGACCCATTTTCGGGGCTCTTGGTAGAGGCAGTTGCACATCCGCTGACAACCTGAATAAGGAGCTGAAACATCCACAGGCATAAGGTTTATAAAGAAAATGAGGAGGAGTGCAAGGCCTAAAAACAAATAGAGAACACCACCTCCACCCAATCAAATTCGTACCTCAAAGAAATTCTGGAATTGTCAGCAGAGTTAAAGTAAATTCTGGAGGGTTGTGGCACACCTTTTGGGTTGATGCCAAGAAAAGTAAATAAACCTTCAAGATTTTACAAGACTAAGGAATTCTTAGAGGGAAGTACAAAACACTACTGTGTTCATTACATGAGACTTTGCAAGCTATTGTGTTAAATTGATGGTTCTCAAATTAATTTTGTTGATATCCATTCAAGTCTGCTTTTATTCTGAAAACATGAAACCTTGTGATGTGTTTCTGTCAGTCGATTGTGTGGAATTCTCTACAAGTTAACAATCCCTGACAGGATTGTAATAGTGTCTCACAGGAAAGCTACCAATTAAGATTAGTTTCATCAGGTAAAAAGATGGTAGATCGGCTTAAAATAAAATCTTGGTCAAAGAGGTAGGTAGATCTTAAGTCATGGTTTCGAGGAGAAAAGATGGGGGTGTGGGGAGGTACAGGGAGGAAGTTTTGATCCAAACTATAGAGCCAGAGGTCACTCTTTATAAATTAGGATTGCCCACTTAAAACAGAGATGAGGTAAGTTATTTTCTCTCAGGTGACATTGAGTCTTAGGAACTTTCTTTCTGAAACTGTGGTTGAAACAGAACCCTTGAATATTTTTAATGCGGAGGTAAATAGATTCCCATTAAGCAAGAGGACAAAAGATCAGGAATAGGTGAGAATGCAGATTTGAGGTTTTAATCAGACTGGTCATGATTGTATTGAATAATACAGCAGGTTTGAGGAGCTGAATAACCTACTTCTGTTTGCGCGTACGGTCAAAATGGCTGTGTCACAAAGCAGAGACTAGTGGTTGATGCATGTTGTATGGACGGAAACAAGTTTTGTAACCGACTTTCCCAGGAGGCAGTGTTAGGACCCTTGCTTTTCTTAATGTACATCAATGACATAAATTTTGATGCACTTGGCACAAGAAGTGAAACTTCAAATCACTCTGAACTGTGAGGAGGATCTTGTACAACTGCAAAATAACATAGACAAGCTGGTGGAATAGGCAGATTGTTCAGATAAAGTTCAATGCAGATAAATGAGACATGATTCATTTAGATAGAAGGTACGTGGGTTAAATGAAGGGGTCGCAGGAGCAGAGGGACCTGGATGTATATGTGTATAAATCATTGAAAGTGACAGGACAGGTTGAGAGTGCACATAATAAAGCATATAGTAGCCCAACTGGTATTAACAGGGGTAAAAAACGCAAGAGAAAGGAAGCTATCTTCATAAAACACTAGCTTGACCTCAACTGCAGTACTCCATCCAGTTCTGGGCACCACATTTTAGGATGTGAAATCATTAGAGAAAGTGCAGAAAAGATTCATGAGACCAGTTCAGGGCTGAGGTAACTGGAGAAGTCAGGACTATCTGTTGTACAACATTCCCAATGGTTAAAAGATCATACTTTGAGGGCACAGATTTAAAGTAATCGACAAAAGAAGAAAAAGCAAAATGAGAGAAGCTTTCTCCATGCAGTGAGTAATTACAGTCTGGAGTATGCTGCCTGAGTATGTGGTGGAAGCATCAGAGAGGAATTGGGCAGACATTTGAAAAAAGAGACAGTGTATAGAGTCACAGGGTAAAACAGCAGAATGCCTTTAAGGAAATTGCTCATTCGGACAGCTAGTCTAGATAGGATAGGCTGAATAGCCTCATTCTGTACTGTGACAATCCTGAGAATTCCAAAGGTCAAAGCCTGGACAGTTAAAGGCACTGCCTCCAACAGCGGGCTGGTAAATATCAGGGATGAGCAAAAGTCCTAAACGAAGGAAACACATTTGCCCGCATGGGACAAAGAGGTACAGAGATCCTGGAGGAAGTTTCAGATGAATTATCAATCCAAGATTCGACATTTCCATTCAGGCGGTCAGTAATGATCCTATCAAACTGTGCAAAGCAGGCAGTTCATTTGGATCCGAAGAAGGGTCACTGAACCCGAAACATTAACTCTGTCGCCACTTCACAGATGGTGTGTGTGTGTGTGTGTGAGAGACAGAAAGAGAGAGGGAGTATATGTGGTTGTACGTATATGTGTGGTGTGTGACAGAAAGAGAGAGGGAGTGTATGTGGTTGTACGTACGTGTGTGTGTATGTGTGTGTGCACGTGCGCATTTATATATACACATACACGTGTGTGCATGTGGTTATGTATACATACTGTAGTCATGCCAAGCTGAATGATTGACAAACAAGGCCAAAAGTTAACTCAGTCAATCAGAGCTGGTTTAATGATGATTGGAGAACCTCAAATGTAACATCTGAATGATTTCTCCCAATATTTTGAACTTACTGAAAAATGTAATGCTTATTGATCAATCGAAACGATAAAACACTAGTGAGTTTCTGCAGCGTTCCATCACTGACAGCATCATTACCATCTATTTTGCAATTATATGGCAACAATGCTTCTCTCTCAAATTTCAGGATGTCTGGGGTGATGGCTGTAGTTGGAGGGTGTAAGTGGAAAGACGTTGAGTATCGGCTATGTTCCAGTTGAATAGCACACAGGGATCGTCCAGCCGACCTACATTCCTATTATGATCCTTCAGCTCACAAAGGTGTTTCTTAGCAATTGTTGCTCTTCAGTCTTTCCTGAGAAACATCTATATATCATTAGCGCAGATCAAAGGCTCAAATTTCAAACAGTCACTTGGTGGAACAAAACTAAAATTTCATTGAAAAGAAGGATATGTTCCTGCCCTCATCAGAACTAATAGAAGAATCAGAATCAACTTGCCAACGAAACAGTATCTTTTTCTCATACAGTATAATTTGTCATGACTGTTTGTGAAATAACTCCATAAGCCGGTGTCCCATCACCAAATCACCCTCAATTTACATGTGCACAACACATGGATTCTGCCCAGCTAGATCAGAGCCGGTACCTAGGTTGTGGAGAAACCCTGAGACTCCTGTTTACATCTGTCAACCAGGGCTCCCTGATTGGCCCAGGTTGACAGTCCCAATTAGGGAACGCAGGCTCAATAGCTGACCGCATTCCAATCACGATATCTTGATACTTGGCATTCTTGCATTTGTCCTGATGTGGGCAAGAGCAAACACATCAGCAGCTTGCGTCTCTTTTCAGCAAATTTTAATTTCAATTATTACAGGCAGAAATATAAAGGAAGGAAATATTACATTCTGGGTCCAATGGGACATCCTGCCACATCAGCCCAAAAGTCTGTGGTTGACGAATCTTACTGTTTAGTTCCGTGAAGACCCACAGCAGGAACCATAATGCTGAGTAGATGTTGTCTTCAAATGGAGGGACCCCCGATGAGTGGGCAAACTAATACATGGTGGAATCTACTGAACAATCACGCCAATGTTAGACAGTCAACGCATCGGAGGGTTCAACAACCTTTCATTCAATAAAATAAAACTTCCAACTAGTTTCACAAACTACTGTTCTCACAGGCAAGTCTGCTCCTAATAATACTGGGACATTTTCTATGTGGCCTTGTGATTCCAAGCTGGGACTGTCTTTCTGTCTGGGTGCATGTGCACATATATGTGGGTGGATGGCCTGAGAATGCTTCTGCAGGAACTCAAATTTTACAGCACTGACCATTTCTGCTGCACGGGCCTCCGAAGGTACATGAGGAAGAAAAGAACTTGCCTAGGATCCCCTGAGAATGGATCTATGCCACCTGCTTCAGTCACTCCTAGTGAATTCAAGCAACGTCTTTTGCAGCAAATGTTATCTCCATAAGGAAATTTACATTTTGGATGGGTTGCCTTATGACCAAATCACATCGCCAAATGCTTAACTTTTCTTCAAACAAGATAAAACACTGCTTTAAACAATGATAGATAATACTCCGATTACAACCTGCTTTACTGCAGGATTCCATATGGTTTCAGTTGAAGAACAGTTCTGATCCCACAGCAAAACAAGAAGCGCTCATTATGGAGAAAATATGTTTAATGTACAGACAGGAGTCTGATACGTTTACTAAGCGCAGCACCCCTATCAGGGTCACTGCAAGCACCATATGGTACCAAATCAAACTCCTAATCTGCATGAAGTCCATCATGAAGGCAGGAGGGCAGGTGAACATGGTCGACCTATTCCCACAGTTCACTGTCTGGGAGTTAAGACTGCAGTACATTAACAGTGAAATATCACAGTGTCTCTGATCCTTATTCAGAACGGTACTGCATTATTAATATGACTCACCTCTGATGTAGAATAAATGCTTCATGGATTTGTTCCTGATGTTGCATTACTCATCCAGGTTGAATTTTAAAGACCCTCCCGTTTGCAGATGAGCAAACGGATGATCAGAGGTAATCATGCACAGCTAGTTGTCATGTCCCATAATAGAGTTTTCCGCTTAACTAATATCTGTGCAAACCAGCACTTCCATACGTGATCAAACACCCGTGTAAGACTGTGCACTCCATTGCTTACTGCCTGTTTTAAAATGGTCAATGAATTCCTTACATGAAGTCACCAGCCCAGAGGACAAATTCTAATCTGTCACTCTGGAACAGTAATGAGGGAATACTGCACTGTCAGAGAGGAATACTTGGGATGGAACAGTATGTTAAGGATCTGCCTGCCTTCCCAGATCCAGTGCACTTTTAACATGTGGGGAGGAATGTCTTCTCACCGCCTCTAACAATATTTATCCTTTAATCAACATCATTAAACAGGTCATGATCACATTGCTTTCCAGAGAGTGCAAACATAAAATTACCCCTCACAACACAGGACGTCCCAAAGCACTGTACAGCTAATAAGCACTTCAGAAGTCCTTCAACATTTTCAAAGTACCTAAATGCCTCTAAAGGGGCTTGTGTCAACTTGAGGTTGTGTCAAGCACCATACAAATGCAAGACAATTCTTTGCCACGCACAAAGGCACTGATGGAGGAAGGCACATTTCATTTGAAACCATGAGGTAACTTCCTGATGCAAAATAATTAAGGATGGAAGCAAAATGTAAACAATAAACGTAAACACATCAACATGTTTCCTGGTGCAGGAATAGTTTGCTGGAATACAACCAATATAATCATGGCATTGTACAGCAAAGAAACAGACCCATCCATCCAACTCATCCATGCCAACCAGCTCTCGTAGACTGAACTAGTTCCATTTGCCAGCATTTGACCCATATTCCTCTAAACCCTTTCTACTCATGTACCCATCCAGATGCCTTTTAAATGTTTAATTGTACCAACCTCAACTACGTCCTCTGGCAGCTCATTCCACACACGCACCACCCTCTGTGTGAAAAAGTTGCCCTTTAGGGCCCTTTTAAAACTTTCCCCTCTCATCTTAACCTATGCCCTCTAGTTTTGGACTCCCCTACCCTGGGAAAAAGACCTTGGCTATTCACCTTATCCATGCCCCTCACCATTTTAGAAACCTCTATAAGGTTTAAACCTCACCCCTGAGCCTCCGACACTCCAGGGAAAATAGCTTCGGCATCTCCCTATAGCTCAAACCTCCAATCCTGGCAACATGCTTGTAAAGTGTTTTCTGAACCCTTTCGAGTTTCACAATAGCAGGGAGACGAGAATTGCACACAGTGTTCTAAAAGCAGCCTGACCAATGCCCTGTACAGCGGCAACATGACCTCCTAACCCTTATACTCAATGCACTGACAAGTAAAGATAAACCTCCCAAACGCCTTCTTCACTACCCTGTCTACCAATATCTGATTAAAAGAGCAGGAGTGGGAAGATAGAGAAGAAATGAGACATCCATGGTGACAAAACCTGATGGCAGGGGCAGAAAATGAGGGAAAATGTGAAAGGCTGAAAGTGATTCAAACAGTGGGACCAAGAGGACATTAGAAACAATGACCTAACATTGACTTTGGCCATTGGTGTAAAATAGGCAACATTAACCCAGCTGGCTGGTCCAAGATCATGTTAAATCAAAATTACTCCCCATGTAAGAAAATATTAAACTGAAGAGATAGCAGGGGGTGTGGAAGGGTTGCGGAGTGAGGGGGTGTGGAAGGGTTGCGGAGTGAGGG
>JAHRHZ010000048.1:9088172-9126725 GCA_024137785.1 Ginglymostoma cirratum | reverse complement strand
TGACCTGCTGTGTTCATCCAGCCCCATGCTTGTCATCTCGGATTCTCCAGCATCTGCAGTACCTTTTATCTCTAACAGCTGAAAGACCTTGTTCTGTGTGGCCTCTTTCTTTGCTCTATCACTCTGTAACTAGATACTGGGCAATAAGGTAAACACCTACTTACAAGGGGTGTGGGGGAAGACAGCAGTCATCGAGACCAAACCGAAATATCTGGTGCAGACTCAACATTTGTAACAAACTGACCAATTACCAACCATTCCTGATATCTAGCTCCACAAACTATGGAATGCTGGGATCCATCTCTTTATTCAAGGAGTAAAATACTCTATTACTTCATGCCAAATAAAAATTACTTTTAACAACCTGTTACAGCACAACTTCAGTGCGATCTGTTCAGTTGAATCTTAACTATCGGGTTCAGAGGTAGGGATACGATTACCACTCTGCTACAAGACCCTCTCCTGCCAGTTAGCTCCACTAGGGTAGCCCGAAAATGCTTAGTGACTTCCTCGTTTGGCACTGACGATGGGAAGTGTTGCCAGGTCATCGTGACCATCAAAAATTATCAATGTGCGAGTGTGATTTGTAAGGTTCTATATGTGCAAACAGCCATCTCTAATATCCCTACACTACAGCTCGTATCTTTCAATATTCACAGCGATGGTACAACTTAAATTCCGTAAGCTTTCTCCCTGTTCCCTCCTGCAACACGACTGGGAGAATCCATAGAAAAAAGGTGCAGAACGCTGCTAGTTATTCTGACTATGTCACTATCATTGACAGCACCAAAACAGGTTACTCAGCTCGACATGAGCTCCCCCTCACCCTCAGTTAATCACGTCCTGCTAACGTATCCTGCTATTCCTTTCTCGCTCATGTACTTATCAAGCCTTCCCTTAAACATGTCTAATGATATCAATAAGGTGGTGGATCAAATGGAAATTCTAATCAGATGTATGTACTTCAAACAATGGAAGGTCTTTAGGGGAGAACATCGATCAAATCCAATTCCATTTCTCACAGTTTCATTTAGCAGGAGTGGCAACATCATTGCACGGTATTTATTATCCACTGTGGCTGTGACATGGGAATTAGTGACTCCTAAACGGAGCGTAGAGTTGTTGCCAACTACTTCAAGAGTCTGGAGTCACAGCCTACCCAGGCATTGCCAACGGAAAGCATCAACATAAGGCCATACACCAGACTCCTCCTGCAAGTACAGCAAGACGCTGGCAAAGCCCACCACCTCTGGATAATTCCAGGACTCGGGGGTGGGTTGGGAGGGGGGCGGTTGGAGCAAGGAGTGATGGCATCATGTCCAATCTCACTGCTTGGCATGAACATGCAGAATCCTGGAAGGAGTGATTCTAATTTCTGTTGAGGTGACTGGCATAAAACTCAGGCAATTTCGAAAAAATGAGCTGATGATCCAATATAACAAGGTGTGGGGCTGGATGAACACAGCAGGCCAAGCAGCATCATAGGAGCAGGAAAGCTTGACGTTTCGGGCCTAGACCCTTCTGATGAAGGGTCTCTGATGATCCAATAGCTGTGTATGAGAAATACACCCGTATTTTATTTATATTCTTAATAGCTTCTTGCTTCTAATTACCAATTTAACACAATTTGTACATATTTTTCTCCACTGTTCTCACTTAGTTTTATTTGTCCTTTTAATTGTTTCATAGATTTCTATCAAATACTTAACACAAATACAATTAAAACAGAGGAAGGGTCACCGGACCCAAAACGTTAACTCTGCCTTTTCCTTCACAGATACTGCCAGACCCGCTGAGCTTTTCCAGCAACTTTGTTTTTGTACAATTAAAACTATTCAATATATTGACGTTAAATTGGCCACATCTCACTCAATTTCCAATCTAACAAAAAAATCAATCACCCAGTTTCCAATTCCACTCCAATCACAGACAAATGTTTCATACACAAACAGAGCAACTGGAGAGTGTCACAGCCTGCATTCGCTGCCAATCCCATTCTAGGACGATCTCTGCCATCCAATATCAGTCCCATGCCACTATTAATCTTCAGACGGCCTTCCTTCCTGCTGGTCAGCCCACCCAAGAGGCAAAGTCCTCACAAAATCTCTGCCCCCTCCCCATCCACACACCGCACCCCCACCCACCACCTCCACCAACCCGCCCTCTCAGTTTCTTCACTTCCCTCCTTCCCTCCTCTTCGAGTCAAACTGGCCAGGGCTCCTCAGTCAGCTGCTGCCAGCCATTCATTTCCAGCCCCAGTGCTGCCATGCGGTCACACTCGGTAGTCTTTCCATTCCAGTGGAGCCCGGTTGATTGATTTGTCAACTTTGGAAAAAACTTCAGAAAGCAAGGTGCTGGACATCTTGCAATGTTTTCGCTTGATCGCAACGCGTTCAGTTCATTTCCTCGCTTTGTGCAATCGGAGGGCATTCTGTCCTATCTTTTCCGTCTGCAATTCGAATCCAGAAATATTTACAACAGCGCTCGGCTGCAACTGACCATTTAATTGCTGCAGTTGTTTGCAGTGAAAGATCAATCAATGAGTTGTCAGACGAACAATAGGAGGCAATAATGAGGCGGTTCAATACTTATTCAGAGGGGTGTTACAGCCTTCAATCAGCATGAAGTCTAAAGATCACCCAGAAGAGATTAAGACAACTTTCGTGAGACAGATGATTTAAACTATACTGCACCAGACCAATGCTAGTGACACCAAAGAGTCATACATCCAGACTCTTCAAACCAGTTCTGTTTTTCAAATAGTTTGCGGCTCTGTGGCTTCATTAGCTAATTTTGATTTCACACCGTTTCCTCGCCAGTCTGAAATAATCAAGTCTCAGAAGTTTCAGTCAAGTCAACAGCACTTTTTTTGCAATAAGGGACTCCACATTTCCACCATGTTGTGAGGAGAAAAAAAAATGGTCTGTCATCACCCCAAATGATCAGCTTCAATTCTAATGTTACACCTCTTGTTCTGTAGCACCGGTGTCAATCAGTGACCGTGTCCCTGCCTCTGGACCAGTAGGCTCAGGTTCAATTCCTACTTGCTCCAGAGGTGTTTATAAGATGCCCAAAGCGTACAAGTCTATGGGCCAAGTGCTGGGAAGGAGGTTAGAATAATTAGATTCAATGGGCCGAATGGCCTTTTTTTCTGGGTAGGTTTCTGGTGACTCTTCAATGATTAGAAAATATTTTAAGTCCCATGTCTGGACTCAAGCAAAAGGAAATAATTTCTCACCATCCATTCTTTAATCATCCTATACACCTCATTTCAACCATCTTTTCTTCCAAACATAAGCTGGTCCATGCAATTTTTCTCCTAGTTTAATCCAATTAGTTCTGCTATCATTCCATTGAATCTGTGCTACACACACTCCAAATTTACTACAGCCATCCTTAGAAATGGTAATTGCTTTCATTTGTGCCTGAAACCAATACCGTTGCCGGTACTTTGAGACAGTGGTCTGGAATTACTCGGAGGCATTGTGGGTGCCTGCATGAACACTCTTCCCTACATAAGTACCGCTCTTCAACTCTTTCCATAATGCATTTACTTTATTTATATTTGTACACAGTAGGCTATCAAATGTAGCTCTCTAGCGTAATATTGATGAGCTCCCTCTTGGCATGCTCGTGGAGAGCGATGCCTTCTCTCAGTGATGTGGGAGTATTGAGACCACTGTTAGACATTTTCTAATCAACCTGTTCAGAGATGTTATGACACAGATCTGGAGTAACTGGGATTTGAACCCAGAGATAGGGTGACTTCCACTGCACCAGAAGAGTGCTCATAGCTAAGAACACATGTGATTAATTACATCACCATGATTCACATGAAGCTTGTTACATCACAAGAACCAAACATTAAAATCACTGCATTGTGGATGGAGTCCAATCAGACTTATACTCAACTGTGTAAATATTATGTCTTGAGCTGGAATTCTACATTTGACAAAACGCAACAATCTGAGTCATAGTACAGGATGAGACCATTCAGTCATCAGGTCCATGCTGGCTCCCCAATCTAGTCTATCCTATTTCCTAGCTTACACCCCCTAGGTCTTCAAGTTTCTTTCCCTGAAGTGACCATCCAGTTCCCTTTTCAAATCGTTCCTGATCTCAGCTTCGAACTCACCCTGTTGGACAGCAAGCTGCAGGTCATTCCCATTCACTGTGAAAACATGCTCTTCCTCACATTCCCTTGACAGCTCTTGCATGAAGCCTTAATTCTGTGCCCCATTGCCTTGTACCATCAGCTAAAGGGAACAGCATTCGTGGTTGACCTTAACCAAACCTGTCATAGTCATCTCACCCGTAGGAAATCTCTTCTTAGTCTCCTTTGCTCCAAGAAATACGACCCCAATCCCAACCCTCGTTCTAAAACTATTGGTGTCTGGGGAGAAAAGGCCACTTAACTGGGAAGGTAGTTAAGGGATATATGCAGTCAGAGATGACCACCTCAAGGTACACTTCCTGGGATGGATTAATCCACCAAATGATTTTAGCAATTCCTGGAAGATCCACTATTGAAATGAAGCCACCTATTGACATTGGGTCTATCAAAACTTCTAAACTGAGCATGTCATTTCTCAAGACAAAAAGGTCAGATTTCAACCTAAAAATGATTTTATGTAAGGGTTAAAGGTCACAAATCAGGAACTTAAGATACTGTCGAGCCATGACCTAAATAAATGGCACAGCAGGTTCAAGAGCTGAATGGACTTCTCTGTTCCTGTGAAGTACAGACTTGGGCTGACATTTTCATCCTTTATGGAGTCAGAGTCATACAGCAAGGAAACAGACCCTTCGGTCCAACCAGTCCATAATCCCAAACTAGTTCTGAGGAAGGGTCATCCGACCCAAAATGTTAACTTTGTTTTTTCCCTTCACAGGTGCTGCCAGACCTGCTGGGCTTTTCCAGCAACTTCGTTTTTGATCCCAAACTAAATTAGTCCCAGCTGCCTGCGCTTGGCCCATATCCCACCAAATATTTCCTGCTCATGTATTTACCCAAGAGTCTTTTAAACATTGTAACTGTACCCACATCCACCACTTCCTCAGGAAGTTCATTCCACACACGAACCACCCTCTGCGTAAAAAGTTTGCCCCTCATGTCTTTTTTAATTCTCTGTCTTAACCTTAAAAATATGACCCTAGTCTTTAAATCCCACACGCTAGGGAAAAGACACCTACTGCTGACCGTATCAATACCCCTCGTGATTTTATAAACCTCGATAAAGTCACCGCTCAACCTCGTACGCTCCATTGAAAAAAGGTCTGAGCCTATCCAGCCTTTCTTTATCACTCATCTACACTTCTACACATTTACTTGCCCATACCACTGCCTTTGACTTTATCATGAAAATGTTCGTCATTTAATCTCCCTCTCTGCACTCTGCCGCATAGCACCAGGGACCCGGGTTTGATTCCACCCTCAGGCGAGTGTGTGGAGTTTGCACATTGTCCCCGTGTCTGCGTGGGTTTCCTGCGGGTGCTCTGGTTTCCTCCCACAGTCCAAAGATGTGCCAAGCGAAATTGCTCATGGTGTCCAGGAATGCGCAGGCTAGGTGGATTAGGCATGGGAAATGTGGGGTTACTGGGATAGGATAGGGGGATGGGTTTGGGAGTGATGCTCTTCAGAAGGTCAGTGTGGACTCGAACTGCTTCCACACTGTGGGGATTCTCTGATTTCACTACGAACAATGCGAACTTCTGGAATAACTCTGACTCCCCAAAGGATTCAACTGAGGAAAATGTCAGTCAGATTCCCTCCCGCCAATTCGGTTTGGGTGTTTTTCCCACCTCTACCAGCAAATTCCAGGGCTTAGCCATTTTGACACATCTCTCTGCAGAAAGATATAAATAACCATCTCACAATCTGAATGACAATGATGTAAGAAACTTAAATGGTAAAAAATTTAACATTCTACGGACACGATGACTGAGTGGTTACTGAGTGGTAGACATCTGACGTACTAAATAGCACATAATGCAGCGGGATATTGAATCATGGTGCCCCCTTACTCTATTTACACATTGGTTGCAATCACAGAGGTCTGAACGACATAGGTTATGGAGGGAAATGTAGCAAAACTATAAAAAAATCCAGCGAGGTTTACTGCAATTTCAAATGTGTTCCCTGGCCAACATCTCTGTCCCAGATTTGCTAATGTGCTCCAGTGAAGCTCAGCACAAGCTGGAAGAACACCTCATTTTCAACTTGGGGACCCTGCAATGTTCTAGACTTAATATGGAGTTCAATAATTTCAGGTCCTGAGCATGTTCTCTTGTGTCCTTACCCCCAAATCCCACACACCAGGCCTTGCCATCATATGGTCTGCTCTTCCACACAATCCATTGTCAGCTATTCACTCTCCCAAGCTGACCTTAACCCACTCCTTTGTCTGCCCTGGACCCCCCAGGGTCCATGTCAACATCAAAAACAACTCACAACAAGATCCTTCTGAACATTTAAATTCACATTCCCAATTACCCTTGCTAACCTTTCACACTCTCGTTTACCAAAAATGTAGCCAACAGTGACTCAGAAATGTTCAAAGAATTCGCTTCCACTTCCTTTTAAGGAGGCAAGTTCCAATGACTCACGACCCTCTGTCAGAAAAGATTTCACCTCATCTCTGTTTTAAATGGGTGATCCTTCCCTTTTACGCAGTGCCTTGTGGTTCTAGATTCTATCATAAGGGGAAACATCCTCTCCACACCAACCCTGTCAAGACCCCTGTGTCTTATACATTTCAATCAAGTCGAAACTTCAGTGGATATCAGCCTAGCTTGTTTTTTTTTAATTCATTCACGAGATGAGGGCATCTCTGGCTAGGCCAGCATTTATTGCCCATCCTAATTCGAGACAACTACATTGCTGTGGGTCTGGAGTCACATATAGGCCAGTCCAGGTTATGATGGTAATTTGCTTCCATAAAGGACATTAGTGAGCTAGATGGGTTTTTCTGATAATTGACAATAGATTCATTAAAATTGGAAATTAATTCATATTCCACCATCTACCATAGTGGGATTCGAACCCAGGTCCCCAGGATATTACGTGGGTCTCTTAATAGTCTAACAACCGTACCACACTGCCATCATCTTCCTTTGTATGACCATTCCTCATTGGATAACGTGCCCATTCTAGATTAATAGTCAGGTTAACCCTCTCTGACTTTCAACATAATTACATCCTTCCTCAAATTAGGTGACCAGTACTACACCGTGCTCGGGTCATGGTGTCACCATTATAACTGAAGCATAACCTTGTTACTTTAAGTATTCAATATCCAACTGCAATAAATGATAACATTCTGTTAGATTTCCTAATCATTTTCTGTACCTGCGATTCATGCTCTAGGAAACTCAGATCCCTCTAAATTTTCCAAACTGTAGTGTATGCAATCATTTACATTTCAACACTCATTTCTTTTGAAGATAAAATAGCAGGACATTCTGCTCACTTCTTGACTGATTGGCTTTCTGCAGAAAGCCAAAGTGTTTATGGTTGTGCTTTCAAAGCTTGCATATATTGTATACTTACAGAGAGGTAATAAATAGCAGTTCTTTGCCTGGTCAGGAATAGTTCTCAGCTTGACTAAGATCGACAGACCTTTATTAGGTAAAGATGCCATGAAATCCGGATCAAAGGCAGGCAGTGGATTTGAGGTACAGATCAGCCATCATCTATTAAAATGGTTGAATAGACTCGAGAGGCTGAAAAGTCTACTTCAGCTTCTCTGTTCTTTGAAACAATCCAAGGTCAGGTTTCAACGGAAAACCGATCCAATGCCAAAGTAATTATAACATAAAACTAGATCCTCGTTCAAAGCAGAAAGGAAAAAGAAGAAAGTGCAGAGTTATGCATAACTGAGCCATCTCTCCAAGGAATGGTTAATAATCACGTATAGTCTTAGAATGATGCAGCAAGAAATGATATCTTTTGGTCCACCTAGCCTATGCTGGTTTTTCCAAAGAGGTGGTTAATAGTCCCACCGTGTTGCCCTTTTCCTGATGTCCTGCGAGTCTTTCAAATATGAGCACAAAATCACAGCACAGGAGAGACCATTCAGCCTGCCAGGTCCATGTTACCAGTCTGAATGGGCAGTAGTCCTAGTGCCAATCCCCCTCCTTCCCACAGTCCTGCATATTCTAACAATTATAATAATTTTCAAATAATAGGAATCTCATTCCCTCTCGAATGTCTCAATTGAACTTGATGCCATCACACACTCAAGCAGCGCATTCCAGATCTTAGCCATTCATTGCTTGAAATGGGTGGCTCAGTGGCTATCACAGTGCCAGGGAGCTGGGTTTGATTCCACCCTCAGGAAACTGTCTGTGTGGAAAATGCACATTCTCCCGTGTCTGTGTGGGTTTCTTCCGGGTGCTCTGATTTCCTCCCACAGTCCAAAAGATGTGCAGGTAAAGGGATTTGGCCAGGCTAAATTGTCCATATAGTGTCCAGGGATGTGCAGGCTATGTGGGTTAGCCATGGGAAATGCAGGGTTACAGGGATAGGTTAGCGAGGCAGGTCTGGGTGGGATGCTTTTTGGAAGGTGGTGTGAACTTGCTGGGCTGAATTGCTTGCTTCCACACTGTAGGGATTCTATAGATTGTTCTGTCGTCTTTTCCAACTGCACTTTGATGAGCCTTGCACCATGCTGTTTTCCCCAAATTCTCCTGCTGACAAATTTCACTTGGGAAAACCAGGTCTTGGAGAGTGGCATCACATACAGCCGTCAATATATGACTTCTGAGACATTTCTGCTTGTTTTCTTTTCCTGGTTGGTTTTGGCAAAATTCTCCTCAGTGCAATGAAGACAACGTGTTTATCACTCAATCTTCTCTCAATCTTTTGCACTGGTCACACTTGGATCTTCGGAAGAGTTCAGTTGGGATACTGGCACAAAGATAATGATCGCTTTTCAACCGCTACAAATATTGATTTCCTTAGTAGCCGTAATGTTCAGTTCTTGTTTTTGATCTGTATGGGTTTGTTCACGGAAATGACACTACTCAGCGTAACGGATCGGACAGTATTATTTCCAAATGGAGTAGAATAACACTGCTTCCTCAGAGGCTCCACTGTCGATGCCACCTAGCTTGGTGACGAAACGTCTGAACAAGAACCAGCCTGCTCGGCGAGCAAGTCAACAACCTCACCCACAACCCGAGCTACAAATCTTTGCCAAAAGTTACAGGACAATCGATAACTCAGAGCCACAACATAAAAAGACAGTCAACAACTAAAACCAAGAAAGAATCAGAAGAAACACATTTATCCAGAGAATGGTGTTACTCATGAGGGCCGTGTGAGGGAATTTGTTATGACATTAAATGGTGGAGGTAAGCAGCATAAATATATTTCAGAGCATATGCTTAAGTGGAAACCGATAAACAGATAAGAGTGTGAAAGGTAAGAATATGCTGATTAGAAAGGATGAAATAATGTGGGAGTGGGCATCCGAAGAGCTTACATACTTGTTCTCCTTGGAGTTTAGAAAAATAAAATATTTAAAATTTTCAGTGCACCTGACAGAATAGATGCAAAGATCTTGATTCCCCTTGTCAGACAGTCCAGGATCAGAGGGTATTACCTTGGGGTAGGGGCTCACACATTTTAGAGATGGAGAGTAATTTCCTTTCTCAGAGGGTGGAGAATCTGTGGAATTCTTCAGAGGGCTGTCATGGCTAAGTTGTTAAATATATTAAAGGCCAAGAGACAGAATGTTCATCATTAAGGGGATCAAGGGTTAATGGGGGGATGGGGAGCAAACTGGCGTTGAGGATTATCAGATCAGCAATGAACTCTCTGAATAGTGAAGCAGACTGGATGGGCCAAATGGACTACTTCTGTTCCTATGTCCTATGGAGCATTATGTCCAGTGTAGACCTATTGGACCAGTGCAGAGCTATTGGATCAGTGCAGACCAACTAGACAGGTATAGAGCTACTGGACCAACACAGGGCTACTGGACAAAATGGCCTATTTCTGAGGTGTAAATTTCAATGAAATTTTAAGTGATTTGGACCAGTAAGATTTGGGTTTGTGTGCTGAGAGGATGAATCAAGCTTTCATCCCTATACGAATCTGCTGTAAAACATTAACTCTGCTTTTCCCTCCACAATAGCTGCCAGACCTTCTGTGTTTCTACAGCAAACTGTTTTTGTCTCTACCATACCTTGAATAAATTCAATGGCTCACCCTCCACTATCCTCTGAGCAAAAGAATTCCCACAGACTAATGTCCCTCAGTGAAAAACATTTTTCAGAACCTGCAGTGGTTCAAGATGACAACTCATCACCATCTCCTCAACAGTGACAAGAAACAGGCAATAAATGCCAGTCTTGAAAGCAATATCCATATCTCAAAGGTGAATGATATTAATCCAAGTTGTCATTTCAATTCTTTTTATTTGTACATGGGACTTGGACAATGCTGGTTGGACCAGTATTTATTGCCCATCCCTAGTTGCCCTTGAGAAGATGATGGTGAGCTGCCTTCTTGAACTGCTGCAGTTCACCTGCTGTAAGTAGACCCACAACGCCATTAGGGAGAGAATTCCAAGATTTTGACCCAGTGACCGTAAAGGAATGGTGATATATTTCCAAATCAGGATGGTGTGTGGCCTGGAGGAGAACCTGCAAGTTATGATGTTCCCATGTATCTGCTGCTCTTGTCCTTCTAGATGGACTAGGCTTTGGGTTTGGAAGGAATGAAAAATGTTCATAGTTTTATGAGCTGTCCAGGCAAAACTAACGCCTGTGTTAGCCCAGGTAGAAATCCCATTTGCTCCAAAGGTGTGTAACAATATCTCTCAACACGCTGATGTGAAAATGTCCAAAGTTAGCTGTCCAACGATGACTGCCCACTCATTTGACAAAGGTTGAGGAAAACATCAAAAATCCTGGAACAATCAGGGCACAAGTTTAAAATTGGCAGAATCTCGTCATTACAGAGATTTGCTTTGATTCTGTGAAACTAAAGATTTAAGATGCCATATCTATCCAGATGATCTGGATGCCTCTGACATTTTCAATAAGTCTCCAGGACCTTACTCATTGAAAGCATCAACTTCCAGATACATTAAAAATGAATAGAAAAATTAGTGATCTGGTGCGCTGTGTAATTATGACAAGCCTGATGGTTTGAAAATGTCCTTACATATAAAATAAAACAATATAAAAATATTCTACTACTAGAAAGTTGTGCCATGATGTCTTAAAGCCAAAAGCCCTCATGGCTGTTCAGCAAACACGGACGGAAATAACAAAGAATTCAATTGCTGTACAGTAAAGGTGCTCATATAATGGAGATTACGTGAAAATTTCAGGCCGTTGCTTAAAATCAAAGATGAAATGCTCATTGTTCTTTTATTTGTAATGTAGAGTTTTCAGAAGTAGAGTATTTTAGCAATCAATCACAAATTAAGTTAATCTCCCCAGAGCATGGATGTTGATACGATTGCAGATTATTACGACCAATCACAGGATCCCGAAGTTTCGGTTCATCATCCTAATTTCCCAATAGATTCGAGAATAAGCAAAGAAATGTATTCTGGATTTGCGGAATTGGTTTGGTGTTTGAGAAAACAAGACGTGGAAGTTTACAGGAGTACAGCAAGGGAATGGGACTGATTGGAATGCTCAACATAGACCGAGCTCAGACGTGATGGATCAAATTAGCTCTTTCAATGCCACTATGATTCCACATAAGCTTTAATTTAGGAGGGGAAGACTGCAGTCAAAATACAGAATTTCAGCTTCAACACAGTAGAGTGAGGAGTGAATTCAGCAGGTAGAATGGTGTCAATGCTGCAACCTGAGAGTCTAACAGAGGACCAATGGATGTAAATGTGACATGATCCTCGAAAGGACAAGGTACAAGGTGGCCACCTTCTCGAAGGAATTAACTTCAGCTCAAATACAAGTCCATTGTGAAACAGAAACCAAGGCACCTTTCTTTGTGGGTAGAGTTTATCGACGACTCAGTCTTACAGGTCTTTCCACATACCAGTTCCTCCCGTTCCTTTGCATCTGCCTGCCTTCCCCCCTTTTCTGCTCAGTCAATTAATAAATTAATTAATGCCAATCATCTGCTTATCTACTTGCTTTTTAACAATTAGGGATGGGCAATGAATTCCTAGCCAGCAATCTCATAAACGAATAAAAGAGAACATCATGGAAACTCTCCCTCCCAGCTCCTGAGATCAACACCAGTGCATGTTGCTGGTGTTAAGTGTTAATTGTGCATTTTCACCACTGGACGAAATCTCTCTCCGCCCCAATAGCCGAATACTCACACAAATAACATCACTCGTCCATTGCTAAACATGCTAATCCTGACCTTTAGCCCCTCCACCTGCACTGGTATCAGTCCTGAGCTGCAGACTTGAATCATGAACCCCATTTTCTTCTCTCCACAGATGCTTCTTGGCCCTGCTGAGTTGTTGTTGGCATTTCCTGTTTACAATTCACCAGTGAGATTTCCTCACCGTTTCTAATATCTTTTGTTTTACATCCTCCTAGTTAATTGTTACCATCAACAATCAGGTCTTGACACTCTTGCTTTTCATGCAGTCCACAAATTTAAAGGGTACAAGGTACATTATCTCTGCACTGTACCAAGAAGAGCTACAATCATAGTGGAGCAGGCTCAAAGGGGGAGAATTGCCTACTCCTGCTCCTGGCTCTTATACTGTTCACACTTAACCTGTGCAAACCTGCAGCCTTTGCATCTGTTGTACCGAGGCTTGACTATTCCTTAAACTGGGATTAACAGTTTACAATGAGGGTTGACGCAGAATTTCAAATTTGCCATGTTGAACCACGTCACAACCACAATCATTAAGTGGCTTTGAACAGGCAGCCCTATTTGCCCTGATGTTAACAGAGAGGCTGAAAAGTGATAAAGTGTTAAAAACAGGCCATACCGGGCTATTCTGCCACTCTTAGAGGTGGGCCTAAAATAATCCAAAGTCTCGGTGCCATGGGTTGCCAAGAGGCGAAGACTAGGGCCAAGGAGGCCAAAGGCCTGAGGCCTGAGCAGGAGCTCCTTCTCCACCCACCTCACTAAACTTTAACCCTAAATTTAAGCTAAAATTTAGCTGAGTCTAAGGCTGCGGATTCCTGGTGCTGACCTGACGATATCGGTTTTGATAATACACAACTACTCTACAACGACTCACTCCCCTGTTCTGCACTTGCACATAGCCACATTTTAACACTTGGACCAAATCCCCCGCACTTCAAATAATGAATGGCACATTAAAGACACTGACTGATGCAAAGCAGTCAGCAGGGTTGATGGATCAAGGAATGGCAAAAGCATTATAATTTAAGGGAGCCTTTTCCAACCAGTCACTTCCTCCCGCTCCTGTGTTGTTACCAAGAGCACCAGCTTCCCCATGCTCAGGCGAAAAACAAGTCACTGCACTGACAATATCATGTTCCATGACCTTCAGGCATTAAGTAGCCTTTGTCTGCTATAGCTGGGTTTTTGTCCAGGGCTGGAAACAGTAAAGCAAATATTCCACAACCAGAAAGGGCATGAGGCTTCTCAAACCTGATAATTTAACTCCTGCCACTTAAGACCAGCCCTAACGTCCTCTGAAAGGGCTTGAAAAAGAGACCACAAAGTATACACACATCCCAGTGGCTTTCTGGTTAATGTAGTGAACTTGCAATCCAGAGACTGTACAGTGAGGTGTGACAAGGATGGAGAAGCTGAGTGGCTGGTCTTGTGCTATTTGTCCGTTAAACTCTCAGTCTCCTTTAGGAGCTAAAAATGTTGAAAATGATCAGAAGTGTTACTGAACAGTTATATAAATTGTAAGTAACTGGTTGACTCTATGGCCTTGAGGGAAGGACGTTGACTCCCCTATTCCAGCTTAACACTCTTGTCATTAACTCAACACCATCAGGGCAGTTAGGGACAGGCAACAAATACAAGCTTAGCAATGCCGCCAACATGTCAGAAATAAATAATACAAACCCAGAGATTTAGGCAGAAAATGGACTAAATACTAAGTACCTTTCTTATTCCAGCAGCATTTTATTTGCATCCTTGTAAAATTTGAAAATAAATCACAACAAATAAGGAACTTACATGCCAAAGCTTCCTTCCTGTTTTTGGCTGCCTTTCCCACAGACTTCCACTTCCAAAATATTCGTCCTGTCGCAGAATACGTGGAAATTAAACTGTTCTCGCCACTGAGGATTTGTGCATTTGTATAGAACCTGGAGAGGAGAGAATGGTCAAGGTGTGAAGTGACGTTCAGATTTTGGGCGACTTCCAAGAGGAGAGAGCTGACGGCTAAGTTACTGGATTTAATCCAACTTTTGGGAATGGGACAACTACTCAGTAACAGAGCCATACCACTAGCGGTTCCTGAGGACACAATCTGACAAATCAACACAAGCTGCAGTTTATGGAGCATTTTGGATGTGTGATAACATAACATAAGAACATAAGAACTAGGAGCAGGAGTAGGCCGTCCGGCCCTTCGAGCCTGTTCCGCCATTCAATAAGATCATGGCTGGTCTTTTTGTGGACTCAGATCCACTTACCCGCGTTATCACCGTATCCCTTAATTCCTTTATTGTTCAAAAAAAATCTACCTTAGCTTTAAAAACGTTTACTGAAGTAGCGTCAACTACTTCACTGGGCAAGGAATCCCACAGGTTAAAAACCCTCTGGGTGAAGAAGTTCCTTCTCAATTCAGTCCTAAATCTGCTCCCTCTAATCTTGAGGCTATGCCCTCTTGTCCTAGCTTCACCTGCCAGTGGAAACATCATCTCTACTTCTATCTTATCTATTCCCTTCATAAATTTATATGTTTCTATAAGATCCCCCCTCAATCTTCTGAATTCCAATGAATATAATCCCAATCTACTCAGTCTCCCCTCATAAGCCAACCCCCTCAACTCCGGAATCAACCTAGTGAACCTCCTCTGCACCCCCTCCAGTGCCAGTATATCCTTTTTCAAGTAAGGAGACCAAAACTGCACGCAGTACTCCAGGTGTGGCCTCACCAGCACCTTGTACAGCTGCAACATAACCTCTCTGCTTTTAAACTCAATCCCTTTAGCCATAAGGATTTCTATTAATGACAACATGCATTTACATAGCACCACCAACCTGGTGAAATATCCCAACCTGCTTTACAGAAAGGTCAAAAAAAAATGACACCAAGACAGATGTAGAGTTTTCAGGAATGTTGGCCAAAATTCTTGTCAAAGAGACAGGTTTGTTGGAATGCTGCAAAGGAGAGAGGGAGAGAGAGAGAGCATGAGAGGCTTAGGAAGGCAATTCCAGGAGTTGGGGCCTTGAGCAACTGAAAAACGTGACCACCAGGGGTGAAGCAATGAAGATCAACGCTGCATAAAAGATCAGATGGGTGCAGAGGCCTGGATGAGAATTCCAAGATGGGATTTGGAAAAGCTTTGAAACCTATTCTAAGGATTTACAAAATGCCAGGAATATCTTTTGCAGAGAAGTACCAAACATTTACTGATTTCTAGACATACAAAATCACCGTTTATTTGATAAAGTGTCTCAGACTCCATAAACATAAAACAAACACAGAACGACACTAGGCTCGGAAAGAATCTGTACCTTGGTATCTAAGATAGGACCATAAGTGGTGACTAGTAAATTTTTCGCTGTACTCATGTGAGTACATGTAATAATAAAGCTAATTCAATTCAATCTGTTTTGATAACACAAAAGTCTCTTTCATTAGTAAATTTACATAGATTCACTCTCCTGTTTCTACACTTCCACACAGCCACATTTTAACACATGGGCCAACCTCCCTTGTAAATAATGGCATACTGAAGGCACACACTGATATTTGCATGCCAACCAGTCTGCAAAGTCAATAGAAGAAAGGATGCACTGTGGAGACGCATTATTTCCTAAACTCACTGGACAATTCAGACAACACATAATTAATATCTCTCCCTCAAAACTGTCTGTTACTTTTAAGGAGATGCTAGAGTTTCAGAGCAATTATTTATTTAATTGAAGGCACAGCTCAGGAGTGATAGTAAATACCCTTTTAATAACATTACTGCGGAAATAACTCCAGAGGCCAGTATCCTGCCACCAAGTCACCCTTTATTTACATGTGCATAGTACTTGACACTGGTCCGGCTCCCTCAGAGCCAGCTCTCAGAGTGAACTGAACCTCTGACACTCCTATTTCTGTTTGTCAGCCAGGACTCCCTGACTGGGGCTGTTAACCTGGTCCAATCAGGGAAGTCATATTCTATGAGGTCCACCTGCCTGACTTGGTTACAATCACGATCATGCTCAATTCACTTTTGGGCTCAGAAAGGGAACAATGTGAGCTGTTCAATGTCTTCCTGCATGTTAAAGTTGGAAAACATTTCAAATTTTAGCATACATTTTTGTCCTTTTCCTCTCTCTTTTCTAATCCAATCATTCTTTCCAGCTCTATTTCCCTTTGTGTCTGATTGATTTTAACGCATACAAGGGAACAAGAGTGTGCCACTCAGCCCTTCGAGTCTCCTTCGTCATTGTGACTGATCTAATTTTACCCACGGTTGCATATCTCCGATAATTCATCCCCTCCTGGTGACCATGAATCAAATTCACCCTCTTTCTCCAATGTTTCTCTGCTCTCTTCTCAATCTTTAAATCTCTTTGGCAAAGGAGACCAGCTAATGTTGCCATCCTTCACAGGGATGCCCCCTCACTGTGCATTTCCAGCACAATGCAATGCACCTACATTCGACCAGAAGGGGGCAGCTGAACTCATGCCAATTGATAATAGGATGTCCCACTCTCGCGAGATTTGGCCCCTCAATGTGCAGCTAGTGTTGGACTACAGTTGACTCAGTCTGTGGGGAATTAGTCAATCAGCAAGCTGCTACCTTTCAACACAGAGATTAAACCAAGGGTGAACGTCCATGATCCTGAGACGGGAAAGGGAGCTTCTCATGGTCCTGGCCAACACTGAACTCTCAACCAAAACCAATGAACCAGTTTAAAATGGTCATTATCCAGCTCCAGAATGTGCAACAACAACAGGATCAGAAATTGCTGCAAAAGCTCAGCAGGTCTGGCAGTATCTGTGGAGAGAAATCAGAGTCAACGTTTCGGGTCAAGTGACCCATTCTCAGAACTGATGGTCGCTAGAAAAATGTTGGCTTTTATGCAGAGGGTAGGGTGGGGCGAGGGGATAAGGATTTAAACAATAGGCAGCGACAGAGCCCAAAGAGAGAGAAAAACAGTTGGACAGGCAAAGACCTTGTTGTCACATACACCATAAAACCTGAAAGAACTGCGGATGCTGTAAATCAGGAACAAAAACAGAAGTTGCTGGAAAAGCTCAGCAGGTCTGGCAGCATCTGTGAAGGTAAAAATACAAGAGTTAATTGTTTGGGTCCAGGGGCCCTTCCTCAGAACGTGTTGTCACATGGTCTGCTATTACACACAACCCATTGTTCACCACTAACCGTCCCCATTAATAGCTATTCACCCTCATAGCCAAATCGCTATCCACTCCTTTGTCTGTCCAAGTGTTCTTCTCCCTCTTTGGGCTCTATCCACATCTATCGGTTACACCTTACCTCCTGCCCCAACCCTGTCTTCTGTATAAAAACAAACATTTTCCTAGCAGCTCTGAGGAACGGCAACTCGACCCAGAATTTTAACTTTGATTTCACTCCACAGCTGCTGCCAGACCTGTTGTTTCTGTTTTCATTTCTGATTTACAGCATTCACAGTTCTTTCAGCTTTTATCCAGAATGTGCAATATTGCTGAGAAGAAATTTAATGCCCAATTTCCCCAACAACAAAATAACCTACAATTCAAAAGCAATTCATTGGTTGCGAAATATTTTGGGTTATCCCAAGAATATAAGGTAGGGCACTATATAAATGCAAAAATGTCCCTTGCTGCTTACCTTACTTTTGTACTTCTCCTCTCCCAGCCTGAATTTGACGTAGCATCCTTCAGCTGCATCTTCTCTGAACCCCCTTCCTTCAAACAGAATGATAGTAACAATGCTGTCCCACAGCTGGCTTTTCCAAAAGCTATCAGACAGGCAGATATTCTGGATGAGGCTAGTCTTTTCCACCAATCACAAGCGTAGAGACATACAGAAGACAGAGAGATGGTAACTTCAGAGCTGTAACTCATAGCGATCAACAGCTTCAGTCATTGATTTAATATATTTAAATTACACAAACAAAAACAGCTTTCAGTTACCTGCGGGACAGAAAATAAGACTGTTAATCATTAAAGACACCCTGGAAAAAGTATTTCACAAAAGGGATGCAGAATGCACTGATGCCAGAGGAACCCAATGCAAAAGTAGTTGAGATATTTGTTAGGTGGACAGACGTTTAGTTGGAAATTTAGCAATTTAAAGGAGGCAGGAACTGCAGGGAACAGCTAAGAAACTAGGACTGCAAATGCGTGGACAAAGTCACAAGTCACGCGACACCAGGTTATAGTCCAACAGGTTTATTTAAAATCACAAGCTTTCATAGCACTGCTCCTTCATCAGATTTCACCTGACGAAGGTGCAACACTCCAAAAGTTTGTGATTTTAAATAAACCTGTTGGATTATAATGTGGTGTTGTGTGAATTCTGACTTTGTCCACCCCAGTCCAACACCAGCATCTCCACATCAAGGTCACAAAATGGCATAGCCCATTCCCCAGTGTGAAATTGTTAGAGGATTATCAGCTTTGCATAACACACAGAGAGCTGGAGGGGAAGATACTTCAGAAGATTCCGAATATGCAGATTCATATTTCCATTTTAACAATAACCAGTAATAACAAAGTCTATCCATTTTCTGAAATGCAACTAAACATTAGCAGGAACATCTGTCACAGCGCGAAAACCAAGTAAAATTGGCGAATGTGGCATTACATTCTGATTTACCTTGTATACTACAAGATGGAGGCCCAACATGACCAAAACGTTCATTTCCAAGCCTGATATCTTTTCTGAGGAAGGGTCACTGCACCTGAAACATTAACTCTGATTTCTCTCTACAGATGCTGTCTGATTTGCTGAGCTTTTCCAGCAATTTCTGTTTTCGTTTCTTATTTATAGCATCCGCTGTTCTTTCTTCCGTCCCTCTGGATATTGAGGGCATTTTTCTGAGAAGACTCCATCATTTTCAATTTCCCTCACAATCGTTCGTTTTATTAAATTCTTTCCTCCCAATACCACACTTTCCCCCATTTCAAAGGGCAGATACTTGTCTATCCCAACACCTTTGGGTGACCTGTCAGCACAGTTTATGGACTTATTCTGACAGGCCTTGGAAATGGGCCCTCTCTCATCTCTCTTGGAAACAGACCACTGTGCCTGGGATACTATAGCCAAATTATAGCAACAGATCCATAGGCACATCATTCCCATGACTAACATGTGTCAGCTCCCCCTTGGTTGTCTTGGAGCTTTCTGAAAGGTTTGCTTTTGCCTGAATTAAATCAAAACATTCCGTCCAACTCCTGTGGTCAGAAACAAACCTTAGTTACATGCCTGCTAAATGTCACCCGCGCTCTCTGCTCTCACAGGTCACATGGTGAACGAGACGGATGCAAGAAAATTCAAAAATCATCGTATGGTTACGGCACAGATGGCCATTCAGCCCACTGTGGCCGTGTTGGCTCTCGGTAAGATAACTTAGCTGGTTCCTCTCCCTGGCCTTTTCTCCACCAGCCTTGCAATTTTTCTCTCAGTCAATTATAGATTCATAGAAATGTACAGCACGGAAACAGACCCATTAGTTCCAACTTGTCCATGTCAACCAGATATCCTAGATTAATCTAGTCCCATTTGCCAGCATTTGGCCCATATCGCTCTAAACTCTTCCTAATCATGTACCCATCCAGATGCCTCTTAAACGTTGTAATTGTACCAACCTCCACCACTTCCTCTGGCAGCTCATTCCATACACGCACCACCCTCTATGTGAAAAAGTTGCCCCTTAGGTCCTTCTTAAATCTTTCCCCTCTCACATTAAACCTATGCCCTCTATTTTTGGACTCCCCTATCCTGGGAAAAGACCTTGTCTATTTACCCTATCCATGCCCCTCATGATCTTATAAACCTCTATAAGGTCACCCCTCAGCCTTCAATGCTCCAGGGAAAATAGTCTCAGTATATGCAGCCTCTCCCTACAGCTCAAACCCTCCAACCCCAGCAGCATCCTTGTAAATCTTTTCTGGACTCTTTCAAGTTTCACAACATCCTTCCTCCAGCAGGGTGATCAGAATTGCATGCAGTATTCCAAAAGTGACCTAACCAATGTCCCGTACAGCTACAACATGACCTACCAACTCTTATAGTCAATGCACTGACCAATAAAGGCAAGCATACCAAACGCTTTCTTCACTATCTACCTGCGACCCCACTTTCAAGGAACTATGAACCTGCTTTCCAAGGTCTCTTTGTTCAGCAACACTCCCCAGGACCTTACCATTAAGTGTATAAGTCCTGCCCTGATTTGCCTTTCCAAAATGCAGCACCTCACATTTATCGAAATGTGCCACTCCTCGGTCCATCTGATCAAAGTCCTATTGCAATCTGAGGTAACCTTCTTCACTGTCCATTACACCTCCAATATTGGTGTCATCTGCAAACTTACTGATCGTAATCCCTTTGGACACCAATGATTGAATCTTCCTCTAACCCACTCTCAGGCATTGCACTCCACATACAAACCACTCACTGTGTAAAAAGGTTTTCCTCACATCACCTTTGGGGTTTTTTGTTGCCACTGACCTTCAATCAGTGCACCTCGGTCTTCAACCCTTCAGTCACTGGGAACAGCTTCTCACTTTCCACATGCCCAGACCTCTCCACAAATTGTATCATTTCCATCAAATTTCCTCTCAACCTCCACTTTTCAGAGCAGAACAGCTCCAGCTTTTCCAATCCGTCCCCTTCCTTGGAAACATTCTCACAAATCTGTTCAACGTGCTCCCTAATGCCCCCACAGCCTTCTGAAAATGTGACGCCCAGAATTGGACACAATACTGCGGTTTAGTCCCAGTGTTCTACAAAGGGTCTTAGTCATAGAGTCACACAGCGTGGAAACAGACCAGTCCATAGTCGGTCCAACCAGTCCATAATCCCAATGAAACTAGTCCCACCTGCCTGCACTTGGCCCATATCTGTCCAAACACTTCTTATTCATGAACTTATCCAAATGTCTCTTAAATGTTGTAATTGTACCCACATTCACCATTTCGTATGGAAGTTCATTCCACACATGAACCATGCTGTGTAAAAAGGTTGCCCCTCAAGCCTTTATAAATCTTTCTCCTCTCACTTTAAAAATACACCCCCGGACTTGAAATTCCCTACTGTAGGGAAAAGGTTGTTGCAACTTCATTGCTTTTGTGCTGTATGCTTTTATTTATAAAGTGCTAAGATTCCATTTACTTTAGGAGTCACTTTCATGGATCTAGAATCATAGAATCCCTACAGTGTGGAAACAGGCCCTTTGGCCCAACAAGTCCACACTGACCCTTGGCGCACCCACCCAAACCCATCCCCTATAACCCACCTAATCTACACATCCCTGGGCACTCTGGGCAATTTAGCATGGCCAATCCACCTAGCCTGCATATCTTTGGACTGTGGGAAGAAATCCATGCAGATACGGGGAGAATGTGCAAACTCCACACAGACAGTTGCCTGAAGGTAGAATTGAACCTGAATCCCTGGCACTATGAGGCAGCAGGGCTAACCACTGAGCCACCATGCTGCCCCAAATATAGTGATTTGACCATTTGGCCCATCTTGGCCTCACCGGCTCATTAAACAGGCATCAACCCCCAGTGCCAATCTCCTGCTACTTCCCCACACCCTTACACATTATTTTTATCCAAATAACCATCCGACACTCTCTAGAATGCCTCAACTGAACCTGCCTCCACCTCATTTCCAGATAGTGCATGCCACACCCCCAACCACTCACTGATTGAAAATGTTTTTCCTCACTTCTCCCTTGCTTCTTTGGTCGATCACTTTAAATCTCGGCCCTTTCCTTACAAAACGGGAACAGCTTCTCCCTATCGATGTTATCCAGCCTGCTCATGAATTTGAAAACTTTAATCAGATCACCCCTCAGCTTTCTTCTCTCCAAAAGTAGCCCCAACTTCTTCAATCCTTCCTCTTAACTGAAGCTCCTCACCATTGGAACCATTCTTGTAAACCACTTCTGCACTCTCTCCACCACCTTCCCACAGGGCAGTACCCATATCAATACCCCAGCTGAGGTCGAACAAGTGTTGTATGCCTGACCTTCTGCTTTCAACAGTTTCTATGTATATACCCAGAGAACCCCTGTGCTCATCTCAGCACTGGCCTAGTGGTAATATCACTGTACCGTTAATCCATGGACCCAGTAATGATCAGGGGACCCAGGTTCGAATCCTGCCATGGCAGATGATGGAATTTGATTTCAAAAAAAAGTCAGAAATTAAAAGTCTAAACAATGACCATGAAACCTATTGCCAACTACTGCACAAACCCACAGGGTTAACCATGTCCTTTGGGGAGGGAAGCCTCCATCCTTACCTGGTCTGGCCTACATGTGACCCCAGACCCACAGCTCGAAGCAATTAGGAATGAAGAACTGTAGTGATGAATTTCTTTTAACTTATTTTTGTACCTAGGTACCCTTGTACCCAAGATGACGCAGGGACTGGTGACACTGTACATATTTTACTGTACTCAGGTATTCCTGTATTTGAATACATGTGACAATAAAACCTAAATTGAAATCTAAAAATGTTGGCCTCTCTAGCGACAGCTGACCTTCCTGACCTACCACTTTCAACAACTTGTTTGTGCAGACCCAGAGGGTGCCTCTGCTCCAATCCTATCATGGTGTTTTGGGGGAGCTTTCTATGTGCAAACTGAGTGCTGAATTTCCCCTACATTACTCAAGCTACTACAGTTCAGACGTGTCCCAGGCTACAAAGCCTTTCGGACTTCCTGAGGTTATGTGATATGAAAAGAGAGGCACTGTTTAGAGTGAAAGTCATGGGCTGTTTTCAGGGTCAAACTTCAAAGTGCAGTGGCTGGACCCTCTAGTGTAGGAGAGCGCTTGTGGATTTACATTTTCGTCAGGGGCAGGGGCGGGGATAACTTTTCAAAGAGGATCAAAGGATCCTGCTGATGCCTGGCATTTGCTGAAGATGGATAGCAGTGCTTATTTTTCTCTGAAATACGTCCGAAAGAAATCTGCGGCCTGGTATGTCTAACTTTTAAATTGAATGTTTATCTTGGAAGTGACTTCTATCTGGTCAATTCATGAGACTGCTCTCCTCAGCCCTGCGAGACTCATGAAAATGGATTCCAAAGTTAGCCATTAAAGGGCCAAGGGTGGAGGTAGGTAGTGGTAGGGGGCTGGGGGCGGGGGAGTGCATTGGTAGACGATGAAGATTGCTTCCATATGGCTGAACAATATGAGAATAGGGGGGATGCAGGCAAATAGAGCTGGAGTTGGCCTGTACACTGGCTAGATCTATTGACGGCCTCTTTACAATGCTCTCACATCTGGTCTATTGCTACTGATACTGGGAAATGTCGACATACTCTCATCGCTGAGAGAGACATTACCCTCCCCCCACTCTCCACCCTCCCAACGCCTCCTCTATCGCTACCCCCCCAACACCATCCCCTCCCAGAACTCTTTGAAGATCTCAGGGCTACAGTCTCATGGCTCAAGCCTTGAAGCTCAAGTTTAAAATAACTTGAAAAACACCAGAGAGCAATTCAAGCCTCTGCATTTAAGGCAAAAGCAATATTTGCCCAAGGAATGATAGTTTCCAGTATCTTTTGATATCCAGAAGGCCAGCAGCTTGTATCTATGCTTGAAGAGGTACAGGTGACATTTTAAACGGCAGTGACCTCATTTGTCAGGGCCCTACGAAACCTTCATTACAATTTCAATCGAAGTTAGTCAACAGGTCTTCGAGGGTCTGGTATGTTATAAAACAGCGCAACATTCTTCCTGCTTTGATGCCAGATCCTTGGAGGTAATGCTAAAGTTTATATTGTAATTCACAGAGTACAATTAAATTCAGATTCCCTGCTAAAATAATTTGCTTTGCACTTTATATTCCTCCTCCATTTCCTGCTGTCTGCCAAAGGTTAACAATGTTTGTTTTCAGAAACTCTCCTGATGTAAACATTTGCAAAATAACTACTTACATTTTCTGGAAAATACTGGGGAAATGAAATGTTCCGAAGAAACTTGTTCCCATAGTTTTCAAGAAGCTTTATTCCCTCAGCCAGACTGAATTAAAAGAGCAAAATTGGTTTCGAGGAGGCTATTAATGCATTTTTAAACCATTAGTAGAGGCAGGCTGTTTATTTATCCACGTTGTAAAAGTCTCTGCAACTTTCTTTGGAATTTTAGCCAGGATAGTGTATTTATTTAGCCTTGTTCCAATTGTGAATGGATGCACCATTTGGGTAATTATCGAGCAAAGTGAAGGCTGAGCACTTTTGTGGATGTGTTCCAGCTTCACAGAAAACAGCCAGAAGCAATGTTACTCTCGAGAGTTTAGCACTTTCCAAAAGTGAAGTGCAAGGCGGTTAAATCCTCATCAGAGCTCACTCACACCTAAAGCCTTGGTCTCAATGTCAGCACACTCCACTCTGGTGTGTACATAAGCACAGATCCCTTCAATTAGATTGGAATTCCAAAGCTAACATGTTCAGCCACTG
The DNA here is from genome assembly GCA_024137785.1 of Ginglymostoma cirratum. NCBI lineage: Eukaryota > Metazoa > Chordata > Chondrichthyes > Orectolobiformes > Ginglymostomatidae > Ginglymostoma > Ginglymostoma cirratum. The sequence continues at coordinate 9,101,975 of JAHRHZ010000048.1, read as the reverse complement.
ACTAATTGGTGTGGAAAAACGGAACTTGGCCTCAGTTTCTTTTCCAGTACCCAAATTTGCCAGGCTCTCCACCCCAATTCCTAACACTAACATTGCAAATGCTAATCCCTTGTCAATGCTTATTGACTAGAGTCTATCTACTTGAGTCTAGACCACTTAAATATGTAAATATCTGACTAATATCGCTTGGAGTGGGCTAACATGCATTGCTGCGCTAATTTTAGCACCATTTTCCTAACTTGTTGATATCTGTACTGCCCTCCAACTTCCTCAGATGCCCATGAAGCGCTGAAATATCTGAAAGTTCGGATACTTGGGAATATATCCAGGAATAGCAGACAGCAAAGAAAACCCTTCACTATTTAAAAAGATAAACCTCTCTCCTGCAAATCAGTTCCTACTTCTGAAACATTTAAGAAAAAAAGACGGCATGATTGCACATTTCATTTCAAGGCACATGAACTGTTCAAAAGTGGATTACTGGGGTAAAATGCACATTTGGGAAATATACTTTGTACATTAAATTAATTAAGGACAGGAACAGTATGCAGTAATCTTTTAAATCTTTAGACGTGCTTTCATTAAGATAGTCATGTATTTGTCATCGATAAAGCTTTATTAAAATAGAGAATTACAAAAGGAAGGAATGAAGAAGCTGTCAGGCATAATGGAACTAACATGGATTTTGTTAAAAATCATTATTAATGTCTGTTGGCTGAAAAGCAAACTCTCAATGAACAAGGGATTCAGGTCACTGAATACTAGTTCAATACTGCCCTCTAGTGATCACTGACCCAGGGCTGAATGACCAAAGCACAGCAGCATTCCAGGCCACAGGCATCTTAAGGTAGAACAAGAACAATATTCCAATAAATAGTGGAGTTGAGGAGGGGGTCAGTTAAGCTCAGCTGGCTATACGCCTAGTCTACGGATCCGACTAGCAGCAGCAGCACAGGGTTTGAGCCCCACTCTTGCTGAAATACCCTCAGCCGTCGCTTCTCCACTCCACTTGGGAGTTTTAAAAATTCTACAAAATGATCAAAAAAGAAATCTACAAAATCATCACAAGGAACTAGTCTCTGGGCAGAAAACTGAATAGGAAAATTCAAATAGATGTAGAAGTTTCTGAGCTGGAAGTTCCATGCAAGTGAAAATAAATCAGAAGAAACTGTGACAATAGCCTCCAAAGTGACACAGATAGGAATCAGAGATATTGTGACTGAAACAGGGAGCTGCTTAAAATCAATTAGGAGCTTGTGCTTCTGCTAAGTCCAGATCACACATCACACTGCCCTCCTCCGTCAGCCTCTCACTGTAGCCGTTTCTAATCAATCTGTTCAGAAATGTTGTGACACATCTCTGGGGCTTTGAATTTCTGCGTCGTAGCTCAGATATAAGAACACTACCACTGTGACACAAGGTCTCTCATTCAAGTTCCATTCCATGATGTGCCAAAGGCTCTACGACCTCTCTCCTGTCACATATCAACTCTCTCGCACCTCTCTTTCAGCTGCCGTGCCCCTGTCTCCAACATAAACCCAATGTAACAGAATCAGGAATGGCCAGGGGAAAAGATACACTCAGCAGGGCTGGCAGCATCTGTGGAGAAGAAACTGGTTAATGAGTTCGGAAGAAAGGTCACCGGACCCAAAACCTTAACTCGGCTCTCTCTCCACCAGACCCACTGAGATTTTCCAGCGATTTCTGCCAATGTTATTGATTTCCAGCATCTACAGTTACTCTGTTTTCAGCCAATTTAACAACTCCCTACCCTAATTCACAAATGACCGCCCACGCCTGCTCCAACTTTGACGCACACACAGGCAGAGAAGGCAGGCATACATATTGTGGCATGGTGGTTAGCACTGCTGCCTCACAGTACCAGGGACCCACCCTCGGGTGACTGTCTGTGTGGAGTTTGCACACATTCTCCCCGTGTCTGCGTGGATTTCCTCCAACACTCAAAAGATGTGCAGGCTAGGTGGATTGGCCATGCTTAAATTGCTCATAGTGTCCCTGGGTGCACAGGCAAGGTGGGTTAGCTATGAGAAACATTGGGTTACAGGGATAGGGTAGTGGGGGGTTGGGTCTGAGTGGGATGCTGCTCGGAGGGTCGGTATAGACATGGTGGGCTGAATGGCCTGCTTCCACACTGCGGGGATTCTGTAAAAAATATTCGAGAAGCCTGTGTGGGGTACAAACGCTGGTAGAGAAATGTTGAGCGAACCACTTGTTTCTCTACAATCTTTTCCAGACCACTTTCCAGTCCATTATCTTAGGCAGACAGCCAATTCTGAACTTCTGTCTGTCCTCACGTTTCCCATTGCCAGTGAATCAGCTGAAAAAAACTCTATCCTCCAACCCTTTGCCCTCGCTATTTCTCTCCCACCTCTCCAACCAACTGCTTAGTCATCTCTCCAAACCCCTATTGCTCACCGTTGAATTTTTCGCTGTGTTTAAATGTGTCATGGGCTGACATTTCATTAGCACTTAGCACAGCAGGGTGTACGAACTGAACCAGGCACTGATGGCTGCAGATTGGGCACCATCGGTTGCATCAATCGAAGAAGTTGAAATTGTTTCCCCTTACAGCACAAGAGTAGTGTAGTGACATTGTCATTGAAGTAGTAACAGACGCTCAAGCTAATTTTGAGACCGTTGGTTCAAATCCCACTGCAACCATTGGTGTAATTTGGAATGGAGGAGGGGCTCAATGAGCCAAACAGCCTACTTCTGATCCTATTTCTTTGTTTTTAACGATGGTCAAATTAATTAGAGAACTTTTACAGCACAGGAGGAAGCCATTTGGCCCATCATCAAAGGAGCATCTTTACCGAGTGCTCATCTCCTGCTTTCTCCCCCATACCTTTGCACATTAGTTCTATCCAAATAACCATCCAATGCCCTCCAGAATGCCTCAGTTGAACATACTTCCACGCAACACATTCCACACCCAAACGACTCATTGAGAGAAAAATATTTTCCTTACCTACCCTTGCGTCTTTTGCAGATCGCTTTAAATCTAAATTACAATCCAGAGTTGAAAACTAGCCTCAGTATTGGTGACCGTGACACTACCAATTGTCAGAAAAACCCATCCAGTTCACTAATGCCCTTTCAGGAAGGAAACCGTACCTACTCTGATCTACTTGTGACTCCGACTCAAGGTTACTCTTAGATAACATCTGAAATGGCCCAGCAAGTCATTTACTTCAAGAGTAATTAGGAAAGAGCAACAAATGTTCCCCTAGTTAATGACGCGCACATGAACCCACGAAATGAAAAATAAAATGCACCAGAAAATTTTACAGACACTTTTTTTTATTCATTCATGGGATGAGGGGCATCACTGGCTCGGCTAGCATTTATTGCCCATCCCTAATTGTCCAGAGGCAGTTGAGCATCAACCATGTTGTTGTGGGTCTGGAGTCACACGTAGGCCAGACCAGGTAAGGATGGCAGTTTCCTTCCCTAAAGGACATTAGTGAACATTCACAAGAATAAGGAATGACCTCCAGCTACCAACACTGCTGCCCAGTGAAACAGTTCTTCCTTATTTGAGCTACTAAAGCACTTCATTATTCTGAACCCCCCTGTTGAGTCTACCTTCACCTTCTCTGCTCCAAGGCAAACGATGCCAGCTTCTCCTGTCTTGATGCCTAATCTGTTCCTTGCCATCTCTCCAAAAGTCTGATCCAGAGAACGAAACATATTACTTTGACTGCAGCATGACCAGAAACTTGTAAAAAAGTTTCTGCACAAATTTCCAAACTCTTACTGAACTCAATATTTCTATGCTTCAAGCTGAGGGAACCAGAGTGCCTGTTCAAAACATTTATGATGTACTTTTACATCTTTTCTATTCAAAAAATTACATAACAGGGTCAAACAGCTTCAGAGGAAATATATAATCAGTTTGAGTGAAATTATCAGCTTGGTTTTTTTTTAATCTACACAGATCTCCATGTATCCACAGTGCACTTTCAGCAATCGCAGAATCCCTCCAGTGTGGAAGCAGGCCATTCAGCCCATCGAGTCCACACCAACCCTCCAAAGAGCATCCCACCCAGACTCATCCCCTTATCCTATTCCTGTAACCCTGCATTTCCCACGGCTATCCCACATAGCCCGCACATTCTTGGATACTAGGGACAACACAGCACGGCCAATCCACCTAACGTGCACATCTTTAGACGGAGGGAGGAAACCCATGCAGACATGGGAAGAATGTGGAAACTCCACACAGTCGCCACCACCCAGGCCTGCGTCAGCATCCCTCCTAATGAGTACTCGTGTCAATGTAGTGTACAAACACTCTGTCAGCTCACCTTCTACATACCTGACAATATGTTTGTATTTCAATAGTGCAGGAGGCTCATTGGATAGAATGAAAGAATGATTATTTATTGGCACATATATCTTGAAGACACAGTGAAAAGTGTTCTGTCACCACAAACTGGGGCCATTTTGAGGTACTATGAGGATAAAAAGAAATTATTGAAGTAACAGTTGATCTTCTGTTCAAATTGGTTCTCAAGCGTGCTTCAGGGCTCAAGGTCTCTGAAAGGTGTTCTGGAATTCAAAGGGTCCCCACTGAGGGTCCAGGCTCCGGGCCTACCGCCACTAGGAGTCCAGGCTCCGGGCCTACCGCCGTCGAGAGTCCACTGCGGCCTTTTTTAAAGGCATTTTTACAACCAACCAAAAGGTTGTGTCATTAAAGTGGGGAGTTAGTTTGTCCCTCCTCATCCCAGAAATTAACATCTGGGGATGCTGTGGATCGGGGAACCTCACCTGGAATCTGATTACAATCCCCTTGTCAGCAGGAATTCCCATCGGAACCCACGCCACGGGGTGAATGACCCTTGACCCGGGAACATGGCTCCGGAGTTGGTGCAAGTGCAGAGCAGCAAACTGAACTCCTCACACAAATAACCCTCAACTCTACGGGCCTCCACCTTTAGATGATCCGGAAACTGTCACATGATCAGAAACTGTACAGCAGTCATGCAGACATGGGTCACACGATTAAACTTCCAGGAACACATCCAACCTGAGTGTCAAACCCTACCCTGGCAAACCACTCCCACAGAAAAAGTTTAGTTCATTGAAAATGCAAGAGATTTGCCAAAACATATCAGAATAGTTTGAGGGACTAGGATGGAACATTCACCCCTGGATACTTGCTGAGCGGCTGTTTCAGAACAACTTAATGTAGGGAATGAGCACAAATTAAAAACTCTCCAGGATACTGGATTACACTGGGGCTGGCAACTTAATTAGTGAATGGTAATTCAAAAAGACAAACATTATGTAGTCCACAGACTTAAGTCTTGACACTGTAAATAAATTGTTTCTTTTAGGAACTTAAGGCTGAGAAAAGCATCGACACGGAACTAAAAAAGAAATCAAAAAACAACTTAATGTTTTACCTTTGTATGTGTCCCTCGTTTCTTCCTGATGTGACTGGCCTGGTGAACAGATGGGATACAAGGTGGCACAGGATGTAGGAGACGGGAATGAACAGAGGAATGCAGTTGTTAATGAAAAATTCACCGTTTCTGAAGGGATCACTCTTGTCTAACAACAGAAAACATGCACCGAAGCTACTCTGGAATCTGAATAAATAATTGCAAATAAATCGCAGCCAGGGTCAAACTGGCACATCTGAGCAACAGTATGACTACTTGGGAGAAGGCCGTCTCCACAGCTAAATGGAGCCAGGCCCTTCTACGAGGCTCAGATACATTTCCATATCACATTTTGTCTGATTGCACTCAAGTGACGCGTCTTGAGATGTTTTACAATGTTAAAGACGCATTATAAATGCACATCAGCAAACACAGATTCCCTGAGTTAAATCTACATCTTGAAGCTTACTGGGTTCACATTTCCACAAGCCTTAATGAAAATGAAGGTTTATTTAGCAATTGCACACTGTTAGTCTTGCATAAATAAAAAGCTTTCCAAACAATCTCATTCAGCCCACTCATGCCAGTCATGTGGCTTTCTGTATTGGTTCAGGTTTTTTCTAATTAGACAGACCTTGTTGGTGTGATTCCCTTTTTGTTAATTACACTGCTGTCATTTTCTGTTCCGCTGCTTTTTTTTTAATGCTGGGATTTAACAGCAGGATGTCAAGCGATTATACTGCCAGCAACAATACATGGTTTTGCAGCTAATTTTTTTGGACGGGCAAATCCAGTGCAAATTAACCTCCGGGATCTCAAAACATGCCACCACCATCCTGTAATCTGCCAAGTGCCACTCAGAAAACCTGCTGCAATCCCAATCTCCTCAGGAACACGGAAGATAATCATCTCCCCTCAGCAGGAACAGGAGAATAAATACCCTCAGTAAATCGACAGGAGGGTTCAACTGGCACTCAGTGTCGTAACAGAGATTGGGCTTTATTTTAATTAAGGTTCATATTAACTTTAGGCTGCAGTTCCCCTGCAGGTACTGGGCCTGTACTGTTAAGATGTTCAATTGGCAGACTCATGCCAGTTTTACTGACTATGCACTGCCTCCAACCTAATGGTCCTCATCCCATACACACAACACTTTATTAAAAATAAAGGGCAAAGCGATGGCAGATTCTATGATTAGAAAGAACCTTTTAAAGAGCGCACCATCAGCACTGGGCTGGAGGCACATTGAACTAATATGAAGCCCAGCCAACTTCAAGATCACCTACTTCTCCTTAATGCACTCAGAAATTTTTATTCATTTCTTGGACGTGGGCATTGCTGGCTAGGCCAACATTTATTGCCCACCTCTAATCGTCCTTGAGAAGGTGGCGGTGAGTTATTTACTTGAGCTGCTCCAGTCCATGTGGTGTAGGTACATCCACAGTGCTGTCAGGGAAGGTGTTCCAGGGTTTTGCCCCAGCGGCATGGAAGGAATGGTGATATTTGCAAGTCGGGACGGTGAGTGGCTTGGAGGGAAACTTGCAGGGTGTGGTGTTCCCATGTATCCGCTGTGTGGAAGAGGTTGTGAGATTATGAGGTGTTTCTGGAGAGTTATTGCAGTCCATCTCTTGAAGGGGTCACACTGATACTGCTGTGTGTCAGTGTTGAAGGAACTGAATATGGAAGGTTGTGGACGGCTTATTTCTTTGAACTAAGCTACACTGTCAATTATGCATTCAAGCGCACCCGGATACGATCTGATCTGAATGCTAAAGCAGCATGATAACATCAAAGCTGGCTTCAATTACAAAAATTTTACAACATGGAGGCAGGCCATTCAGCCCAACATATCCACAGTGTCTGTCAAGGAGCTATCCAGCCTAATCTCACTTTCTGGTTCCTGGACTGTAGCCTGTAGGTTATGGCATTTCAAATGTACATCATAGCATTTAAAATATGATGAGTGTTTCTGTCTCTCCCTACCTTTCACACAGTGAGTTCCAGACCTCCATCACCGTCTTAGTGAAAATAAAAATCCCCTTACTCTTCTTGGTTATAGATCCCATTAAGGATGGGGAGTAGTGCCAAGCAGGTACTGTCACAGAGAAACTGGACAATAATGGCTCAGCTCACAGCAATATTGGGATCACTGAAGGAGTCAGAGCTGCCAATATGCACCAATACCAGATCACTGATAGACCAGCAGCAATGAATTCAATAGAAAAACCTCAGATGAGAAGCCCATTGCACAGTTACTGTAGCAAATTCAATTAAAATCCACTGGATTTCGAAGATCGTCTTTACTGCCAGTCAGTTGCACCAACACCTCACATGTAAAACCCCCAACTCAGTAAATTCACACACCATTTATATTCCTTCAGCAAATTCAAGGAGTTCCTGGGGAGAGAGTTTATGGCCAATAGGAAATGGGAGTTCCTTGCTCCAACCTGTCATTAGCGAGGCTCGATAATGGTACCTAGTATTACTCTGGAGTATCAGTCAGGAAAAGCAACGTTGACTTGGACAGACTGGCAGAGGGGGGCAAACATTGGCAAATGCAATATAATGTGGATAAATGGGGGGTTATCCACCTTGGTCACAAAAACAGGAAGGCAGATTATTACCTGAACAGTGACAGTTTACGAAAAGGTGAAGTGTAATGAGACCTGGGTGTCATGGTGGAACAGTCACTGAAGGTTGGCATGTAGGCAGCAGGCAGTGAGGAAAGCTAATGGCATGCTGGCCTTCATAGTGAGAGGATGAAGTATCAAAGGATGTCATGCTGCAGTTATACAGGGCCTTAGTGAGGCCATACCTTGAGTATTGTGTGTAGTTTTAGTCTGAGGAAGGACATTCTTGCTATTGAGATAATCCAGCAAAGAGAAGGGAGCAGACCCACGCTGTTAAAAAGTGTCTTCAAATCATGGTGACAGCCTTTGAACTGTAGAGGATAGAAACCAGATTTTCATGCAGTCAATCCAACTCGAGAGACCTTGAAGGTGGAGTCTCAGGTGGATAGGATAGTGAAGAAGGTGTTTGGTACGCTTGCCTTTATTGGAACCAGACTGATTCCCAGGATGGCAGGACTGATATATGAGGAAAGACTGGATCAACTGGGCTTGTATTCGCTGGAATTTAGAAGAATATGGAGGGTTCTCAGAAACATATAAAATACTGATGGGACTGGACAGGCTGGATGCGGGATGAATGTTCCCAGTGTTGGGCAAATCCAGAACAAGGTGTCACAGTCTAAGAATAAGGGGTAAGCCAGTCATGGCTGAGATGAGGAAGACTTTCTTCCCTCAGAGTTGTGAACCTGTGGAATTCTCTCCCACAGGAAGCTGTTGGGGCCAGTTCATTAGATATATTCAAGGGGGAGCTGGACGTGGCCCTTGTGGTTAAAGGGATCAAGGGGGATGGGGAGAGCGCGGGAATGGGATACTGAGATTGCACGATCATCTTGAACGGTCATGCAGGCCCGAAGGGCTGAATGGCCTACCCCTGCTCCTAATTTCTATGTTTCTGTGATGCAGTGCCTGGAGTTGGACTTAAGCCTATAACTTTCTAAAAAATATAAAATCAGATGTGAAGGCAGCCTGGAACACAAAGTATTAGAGAACACTTCGCAAATTAATGGATGCACATTACTCCAGTCTTCCCCATGGGCCAGGCCAACATTTATATCACATCCCTAGTTGCCCTTGAGAAGGTGGAGGTGAGTTGCCTTCATGCCATTCATGTGCTGTAGGTACACCCACAATTCCATGAGGGAAGGAATTCCTGGATTCTGACCCAGTGAGACCAAAGGAACGGCAATATATTTCCAAGTCAGGATGGTGAGTGACCTGGAGGAGAACTTGCACTGTTGGTGTTCCCATGCCTTTGTCCTTCGAGATGCGGTGACTGTGTGTTTGGAAAGTACAGGCAGGAACCTTGGTAAATTTCTGCAGCACATCATGTAGCTAGTACACAGTATTGCTACTGAGCATTGGTGGTGGAAGGAGAGGACGCTATTTGACACATGCAAATACGAATGCAAATGAATTCTCAGTTTACCTAAAAACCACACCTTTCACTGTATTGAACTTCCATAGTTAACACATAATGACACATGAAAAAGCAGGGGTAAACATGCAGCAGGAAAGAATGAAAACTTAACTCACATTTCTTCTGCCATCCCTTGGTTTGTTGGCAAGTTTTATCTCCAGGATAATCTCGCCCATGTACTCCTCCAAGCTGTTTGGGTCATCGAGCTGCAATTCCTTCAGGACGGTGCTAAGAGAAGGGAGCAGACCCACGCTGTTAAAAAGTGTCTTCAAATCATGGTGACAGCCCTTGAACTATAGAGGATAGAAACCAGATTTTCATGCAGTCAATCCAACTCTAGAGACCTTGAAGGTGGAGTCTCAGGTAGATAGGATAGTGAAGAAGGTGTTTGGTACGCTTGCCTTTATTGGTCAGTGCATTGAGTATAGGAGTTGGGATGTCATGTTGCAGCTGTACAGGACATTGGTGAGGCCACTTTTGGCATGCTGTATTCAATTCTACTCTCCTTGCTTCAGCAAAGATGTTGTTTTGTGTTCCAGGCTGCCTTCACATCTGGTTTATGCTTTTTAGAAGGTTTTAGGCTGAAGTCCAATTCCAGACACAAGGATGTTGCCGGGATTGAAGGGTTTGAGCTATAGGGAGAGGCGGAACGGGCTGGGGTTATTTTCCCCGGAGTGTCAGAATCAGAGGGGTGACCTTATAGAAATTTATAAAATCCTGAGGGGCATGGATTGGGTGAATAGCCAAGGCCATTTCCCCAGGGTAGGGGAGTCCAAAACTAGAGGCACAAGTTTAAGGTGTGAGGGAAAAGATTTAAAAGGGACCCAAGGGGCAGCTTTACACACAGAGGGTGGGTGCATGGATGGAATGAACTGCCAGAGGAAGTGGTGGAGGCTGGGATAATTACAACATCTACAAGGCATCTGGATCAGTATAGAAACGGTTTAGAAGGATATGGGCCAAATGCTGGCAAATGGGACTAGATTTAGGATATCTGGTCGGCATGGATGAGTTGGACCAAAGGGTCTGCTTCCATGTCATACAACTCTATGTCGTTTAAATATTGAGGGTTCAACCCTAATGTGGAAGTCCCTTTCCCACTTCCAGCTGATTCCATTGTTGTCAGTTGTCAACAAATTAGGAATCCCAAACTCAGCAGTGCCATTTGTGATGAGTGCTGAGTTCCACAGATCCCATATTTTCTGGTGCACACACCTCAAATCATAGTGTGGCATCCATGATTTTACAGAGACGCATGAAAGATCCTGAAGGGTAGGTAAGATTTGTTTAACATTCATGATCTGCACGGATTTGAATCCTTTACAGAAGAAAATAAAAACAGGCTGCAGCCATCAATGGGAACAAAAAGAAAGCAGACCCACTGCTGGATTCAATTGATTCAAAGCCCATGTAATATAGGCCAGAGCGAAAAAAAATCACCATCTGCTTCTGCATTATAAATACTGCTCACGGCTGATATTTCCTAAGGGTCATTCACAGAATCCCCACAGTGTGGAAACAGGCCATTCAGCCCATCCAATCCACACACAGTCTTTGGAGACTCTCTTTCAACTCTCCAAAAAGCATCCCACCCAGACTTCTCCCCCTACCCTCTCCCTGTAACCCTGCATTTCCTATGGTTAATGCACCTAGCTACACATCCCTGAACACTATGGGGCAATTTAGCATGGCCAATCCACCAAACCTACCCATCTTTGGGTTGTGGGAGGAAACCAGAGCACCCAGAGGAAACCCACACAGACACAGGAAGGATGTGCAAATTCCACACAGACAGTCCCCTGAGGCTGGAATTGAACCCAGGTCTCATGGCACTGTGAGGCAGTAGTGCTAACCACTGGGCCACTGTGCCATCATTATTACAGCTGAGCCAGTTGTTGATGCTTGACTGAGTTTCAGAAGCTCTACATTATCTCAGCAAGGGTTTTGAGTTCACCATTGAACAGGCAGATTTAAGAGGCTTTTAAAGGATTAACTGTCTTTGATGTGGTTGGTAATAGAAGCTTTTTTGTTTTTACAACATATTGACCACTTGCCCATTTTACCACTGGAGTTTTTGATTGAGGCTTTCTTGCAGTATCAACTGCGTAAGTGACAGCTCATTATCAGTCTGCGCTTTCTTTCATCTCCATGTGGGGCCTGAAGTGAACCCAAGGTGGAAACTAGGTAAGTGCAGACTATAGACAAACTTATTTGTGCAGTGGTATCACTGGGTTTGGGCCACAACTGCAGAGAACAGAGATGACTCAGTCTACCTTAGCACTTGCCTGTCCCAAAAGTCACCTTCAAACTGCCTCCAAAGATAAAGAGGATGAGTCGAGAAATTTTATACTCAGGTTTTCAACCTCAATGATGGAAATCTGACCCTAGGTCTTCGTAAGTGAGCTTAGTAAGCCAAGAACTTCATGACGACAATTTCAATTTCAAACTTGCTGCCGACATAAATTGGGGAAACTGAGAGTGATTACAAGAGGCAATCAGATGGCCAACAGATTGGAAGAAAATGTGCAGAGATAGAGGATATGGGACCGACTGGATTACTCTACAGAGAGCTAGCATGGACGAGATGGGCAGGAAGGCCTCCTTCTGGGCTATAATTAAACCAGGAAACCAGTGTCCATTTCACTGGGCAGATAATTGCAAGGAACACGTTGGCTTCCATGCTTAAAATGCTCAATATGTGCTCCTAGTATGAAGTATGCATATGGAGCTCAATTGGAGAGAATATAAAATTGTTCTCAAGCATTAGTGAACAATCAAATAGAAACATATTCCTCATTTGGACACCACAGGGATATAAAAGTCCATTGTGTAGACAAGCAAAATGACTGCCACAGGGTTGGGGAAGATTATTCTCTTTATTCTCAAACTATAAATCCAATCTTACTGAATTCATTTATCATGTCTCTGCGCTCTGTCCTTGTACCATTCCCCCCACCCACTCCCTCCTCGATGGATCATTAACATACCATTTACACATTCATTACTAATTCAGTGGTGTCAGAGGGGAAAATTCACAATCTGAGTAACACCAAACTGTACAATGGTAAATGTGCTGCTAATGGAAATAGATGGACAAGATCAGGCTCTCTCCATACTTAATGGAGCACTTTTTAAGGACGAAGTCTGCAATCCCGTTGACCCCAGTGGGAAACTTTATTCACCGAGAATATATGACAATAAATCACAAATCCAGCATTTAACACAGTGCAGCCCTCTTGGAGCAGAATCGGATGTGATCTCTGTCCAGTTCTAACTGTTGCAAGATAAGATTTGAGATTCAACAGCTGAACATGGAATGGGTTCATTCTTGTTACTGAAAATTTCATGTGAGGAGAGAATGGGTAACACCTCCAAAATGAACAACAGGCACAAGCTTGATGGGCCGAATAGTCAATACATTACACTCGCCATTTTAGTGTGTGTGTGTGTATATATCATTATGGAGCCAGATATTTAGCCGTGAACTAAATCAAAGGTCAGTACTCTGCTTTCATTATACTACCATCGGTTTTAGTCCATCTGTTAGCTCAAGCACTTTAAAACTTCAGGCGAGTTCTTGTGCCCTATTAGAAGTCATATCAGCTCTTCTCTGAAGTTCTGTTGCGTATGCCAACACAGTCATAAATCCAGTCTCCATTAATTTATAATTTATCTCTTAATCTCTCGAGGCCAGTGAACAATTGCTGTGCTTTTAATAGCACTTAGCTCCAGACGATTGAGTCTGAGTACTTCATATCTTTTATTTGCTTTGCCTAAATCCAAGGAACACTTTTCAATATTCAGAGCTCAGGTACTGCTCTATCAGACAACCCTCTTCAATCACTTGCTGCATTACACCAAACAGTATACAAACAGCGAAGTATTAATCAACATTAGTTTACAAACCTGTTCACTTCAAGATCACTCAGACTGAGATATGCAGAACCCATGAAATCGTCTGTGGCCAAATCTCGGTCGTAAACCTATTTGTGGAGGAAGATTTCTTTCATTATTATCTCCACTTAGAGTAAATGAACACGTGGTTAAAAGGCAAATGCTTTCGGATCATAACCTGTAGAATCAGTTTTATTATCACTACCTGAGTAAAAAGGAACTAATTCAACGCTCCAAAAAGCCCACACCCTGAAATGTGTGTCCATTTCTGATAGTCAAGAAATCATGGAGACAGTCAGACACCAGTCACAGTGAGAAGAGTCATGAGGCTAGTCAGTGGCGGTCAGAGTTCGAGTTACAAGCAAAGAATGGAGACACTAGAGATAACAAGGTGTAGAGCTGGATGAACACAGCAGGCCAAGCAGCATCAGAGGAGCAGAAAAGCTGACGTTTC
>JAHRHZ010000048.1:9058328-9081863 GCA_024137785.1 Ginglymostoma cirratum | reverse complement strand
GTGTGTGTGTGGGTGTGTGTGGGTTAGGGGGTTGTGTGCATGTGTGAGTGTGTGCATGGGTGTGGGGAGGTGCGGGGTTGTGTATGTGTGTGAGTGTGTGCATGGGTGTGGGGAGGTGCGGGGTTGTGTGTGTGTTGGGGGAGTGTGTATGTGGGGGTTGGGTATGGGGAGGTGCAGGGTTGTGTGTGTGTGGGTTGGGGTGTGCGGGGTTGTGTGTGTGTGGGTGTGGGTGTGTGGGTGTGGGTGTGTGTGGGGAGGGGGCAGACTTACAGGGTTACATGCGAGCTATGTGGCGTGGAGTGCTGCTGTCTTGCTCAGTAGCACTCAGTTCCCTGGACAAGGGTCCCAGGACTGGAAAGTTGGGGGAGGCCCAGTAAGAGCCATTCACCAACCCTGCTGCCATCTCCATTCCTCACTCCCTGATACTGCGACTCCCTCTTGCTATTCTTCACCTGTGGCCTGGGATCCGCAACATTCACAAACCCAACATGGGTGCCTCATCAGTGGTGCCGCCATTCAACAGAGGTGCCAGCCTCTTGAGTGAGCACCAGCTCTCTGTGGAAGGGACCTTTATCCTAAGCTCCTTGATCCCAGGGATGGCCCACTTCTACCCAGTTAAGTGCCCGAGTGGAGCTCTTGTCAGCTCTGGGCAAGATCTTAATGTCTCCATCAAACACCACCCAATGTGTCAACACATTTTGGGGCGGGGGGGGAATAAAATAAACCTCAAGAATTCACGACACCTCACATCACACTCAATTAACAGTCTCCACTACAACAAACTCTAACTTCTGCATTTTTTTAAAGATTTTTTTCCACCACAACAAGAAACAAGGGTTCTCTGGATCTGCAGCTATGTCAAGTTGCACTTACACCTGCCTCTCTGCACTCAAGGCCTAAGGCCTACATTCAAAGCCAGCTTTTAGTTGCACCTTTCTCAGGAGACAGCTTTTCCCACAGGACAAATCAAACAGGGCAAAGGTTTTACGAGGGGCAAATTATACTATCCACCAAATCTGCTGGAACTGCAGAAATACATTTGCATTTGGCACAGTTCACAAGCCTGATACTGTCTGATAATTTCTCAGGGACCCAGCTTTCAATTCAAGACTATATGTTTAATCAGCTCTCATGCTTTCTCCACCAGTTTCCAGCTTTCCTCTTCATCACCATCTCGCCAAATCTCCTTGATAGTTCAGCCAAAGGCAGGTCGAGCCAGCTCGGATTAGGAAACCAGAGTAAAGCGTTCGACTTGCACTGCTGTCTCCCATTAGAGCAGCTTTAAAGAGCAGAGGGAGAGGCTCCTGCCAAATCATGTCTGATGGTGAGGAAGTCTGTGAGCAGCCAGAGAGACCTCACTGAGCTGCAATTCATTAGACGGCTGAACAAAGTGAACCAGTTACCAAGAGCAGTCCACAATGATCTAAGCAACTGTGATCGCAGGTGACAGGAAGGAATTTTCCTTCTCCTTGCTGTCTGCTTTGGGAACAGCTCCAAAACTTGAAGTTTTTTTTTTCACTCGTTAACTGCAGAATACATTGCATAATAAAAAAGGTTACGGTGAATAGATAAAAACTAAGTATGCCATACCCAACACCGCATTCGACTCTGTATACAATCCTTTTCACTAAAATTCTCCAGCAAGGATTTCGTAATGAAAAAGACTAAATCAAAAGCAGCTCATTCACTGCCTCGACTGCTTCCATTCTCAGCCTGCCCATTATCACGTCCTCCAAAAATCATGCGGCTAACATCAGGCCTCGGGCCTGTTTGCACAACAGATAGGTTGGCTACAGTCAGCCTGGCCCTTAATCCTACCAGACTGCTGGGATCCATGTCCCTGCAGTTTAGGGTTTGGGCTGTGGTCAGTCTTACAGGTCAACAGTAAGCAGTCTGGGCATTACAAATAGGTCACTGAGACATCCGTCGGGGAGCAGGGGTGGGGGGAAGGATGGACCAGCTCTTCCTGCAATGCAGCGAAGGAAGGATTGAGTATGATGGAAGTGACCAGCAGAGCCGTCAGTGGTGAAGCAGGAGCAGGAGTGAGTAAGAAGTGCAGAGAACAGGGAGGGTTTTAAAATTTGGGAAAATGAGGTGGACAGAGCTGTTGAGTGGCCATGTGGAATAATGAGATTTGTTCTCAATGAGCTCTGGTGAGAGGGGAGTGCACTGACAGAATGAGTAGGAAGTAGTAGAGCAGAAGGTGGTGACACCTAGCCTTGTGAGGCACCGAGGTTCTTCCTTCTACCCTGCTGGGCATCCCTTTTCATCCCAGACACAGCACTCACACATGCTGCCACACGTGTCCAAGCTGGCTTGGTCTGGTGGTACGGCATCCTGTGTCGGCTAGCTGGGAAAAGCATTACCATCCTCCCACCCTCCTATCCAGCAAACATCGCCAGATCCCTGGAGAGACCCTTCCTTTCCTCTGAGCTATGCATCCTCAGTGATAACAGTGGGGCACTACAGTGAGAGGGGCAGTTCCTAGATTGCAGCACCTGATGCTGTAAAGCCAAGTGCCAGAAAGCCACAAGATCCCAACAGTTGGAAACATTCCCACCTCTCTGCTGGCACCATTCCTCAAGAAAGATGGACCAGAGCTCAGTTGTATCATTAATGAGGTGAAGAGCAGAACAATGTGTCAGAAAAGCAACTCCAAGCAATGGTAGTCCAGGCACTGTCAGAAAAAGACTAATTGAAAAACGAAAAATACCAGCATCGTGATTTCTACAGAAGTGAACTTTCCCACTGACGCTCACATGAAAATAAGGTGTTACAGATGGTTTCTACTCAATTTCAATCCCAGTCTCACTGTGAGTTAGGACAAACATATCCTGGAAATTATAATGGAAGTGGAATGATGGGATTGTAGTGGGTAGTGTCAAAAATCACCCTCAGTCAGATGTGACTGAATGGACAGTCAACGGTCAGTTAGAAAGCAGTACTCACTCTGGGTTGGGCTTTTCCAATTTGACAAACACAGTGTCTCCACTTGAGCTGTCTGCTCCATCAGCAATTACAAATTTATCAAAACAGCCTGTGAAATTCCTCCGCAGAGGCCGGTATCCCATCACCAAGTCACCCTTTATTTGCACAGGCAAAGTACTTGATGCTGATCCAGCTCCCTCAGAGCCAGCTCTCAGAGTGAACAGAACCCCCTGACACCCCTGTTTATATCTGTCAGCCGGAGCTCCCTGATTGGGCTGGATTAACGGCCTCAATCAGGGAACTCCTGTTCTATGAGGTCCACCTGGCTGACCTCGTTACAATCACTGCGTCCCTCTGAGTCCGAGGACATGGGCCAGTTCTTTTTTCTGTATCTCCTCCTGGGGCCTCCTGTTTTAACACCAGATCAGGTTCCCCCAACTCTAGCTCGGACACAGGCAAAGTGCAAAGCGCAGTAGCTCGCCTCTTGCACCCGGAGCATCTCAGAAGAAACTCATTCTCTTCTTCAGTCAGCCAAGGCATCAAGGCGGTCTTCTTTGTCATATCCATCTCAATTTCCAAGGTGTCTTCAACGCTTGACGGAGAGGGAGAACCCACGGGTTCTGGAACAGTCGGAAAGGCAGTCCAGGAGCTGAGCACATTTTTCTCCCACACCGTTTGTGAGTTTGCAGCTTTCATATGGTCCACGTGCTTGCTCAGCATCATCACACCTACCCAAACTTTATACGTCAATGGACCTGACTTGGTGTCGACCGTGCCTCTTACCCTTTGCAGGGCTATTTCCATGGTTCCTAATCAGACTTTGCCCACTGAAGTAAACTGTCTCTCTCGCTTAGCAGAGTCTTGTGCCCGGCACTGGCGTTCCTGATGCCATTTCACCCTGGCCCCACCCAAGTCCAGGAAGATCACATTTAACCTGTTGCGGAGTCTTCTCCCCATCAGCAACTCTGCTGGAGCTATCCCTGCAGTTACATGAGGTGTGGTCCTATAATCAAACAGGAACTGGGACAGTTTGGTATCGAGTGAAGCTGTAGGCTGTTTCTTCAAGCCTGCCTTCAAAGTTTGGACTGCTCTTTCTGCCAGACCGTTGGATGACGGATGGTACAGAGCTGTCCTTGCATGTTGAATACCATTCGACTTTAGGAACTCAAATTCCCTGCTGGTAAACAATGGTCTGTGACCAACACTTCCAGGAGTCTGTGTATTGCAAAAGGTGCTCGCAGCTTTTCTATCATGGTCCCAGTGTTTGATGAATGTCCTCCATGCAGGTCCAGCCACTTTGAGTGGGCATCCACAAGGACGAAGAACATTTAGCCTCTGAAAGGACCTGCATAGTTGACTTGTAACCAAGTCCGGGGTTTACTCAGCCATTATGAGTGTGGGGGAGATGCTAGCTGCAATTTTTGTCCTTGCTGGCACTCTTGGCACTGCCCCACCAACACGGCTATATCTACATCCAATGCTGGCCGCCAGAAGTAACTTCTCACCAACATCGTCATTCTGGATGACCCTGGTGGAGTCCAGCCAGTATCTGGCGGTGACCTTTGCTTGGGATAATCACTCTCGCTCCCCATAATAATATGTCGTCCTCTAGTGTGATCTCTCTGGGTCCAAAGAGGTTTCCATTCTGGTTGTAATGGCCCTTTGGTTTTCCACAGCTCAGCCAGTTTTGCCAGGACCGGGTCTTTCGGCATGCAAAGTCTGACATTGTCAGCTGTGACTGGAAATGTGTCCAGAAAATTTAAAACCATTATAAACTCTTCCGTTGGTAGTCCCAGCGGTGGTGTGTCTGCCAGTGGGAGGCAGCTCAATGCATCTACATTAGCTACTCGCCCTCCTTGACAGTGTTCCAACTTGTAATTACATGCACTTCGAATCAGAGGCCACCACTGAATTCTATGGGTGGCGCTGCCTTGTCCTCTAAAAGTAGACCGAGCAGGGATTTATGGTCTATTATTATCACAAATTTATGTCTATAAAGGTATTGGTGGAACTTCTTGACTCCCAATATGACCACCAAACTATCCTTCTCTATCGGGGCGTGTTTATGCTCTGCATTAGCCAAAGTCTTGTATGTATACAGTATTAGTGGGTCAGTGGAGAGGAGTGCCCATGAGCTAATGCTATCCCGATGCCATATGGGGAGGCATCGCACGTCATTACCAGATCTCGTTTGGGGTCATAGTCTGCCAATGCCTTAGACAATGACAGAGATAGTAAGAATTGCAGATGCTGGAGTCAGAGATAACACAGTGTGGAGCTGGATGAACACAGCAGGCCAGGGAGCATCAGAGGAGCAGGAAAGCTGACATTTCCGAAGAAGGGTCCTAACCCGAAACATCAGCTTTCCTGCTCTTCTGATGCTGCCTGGCCTGCTGTGTTCCTCCAGCTCCACACTGTGTTACCTTAGACAATGATAGCTGTTTCTTCACTTCCCTGAAGGCTATGGCTTAGCTACACAATCATTTTCAAGGCTGACACTATTTTAAGAGTTGATGCAAAGGTGCCAGGACAGAGACCAGGTTATGGATGAATTTCTGCAATAATTCACCAGCCCAAGGAAAGACCTAAGCTCCAGTACAGACATGGGAGCCGGGGCACCTTTGATCGCGCTCACTTTCTCTTCCAGTGGGTGTAACCCGGTCTTGTCAATTCTGTAGTCCAAGGCGGTCACTCGGGATGCCTGGAACACATATTTTTCCCTTCTAAGGTGTATGCCCTCCTGGGAGAAATGCCCAAGGACTATGTCCAAGTTCTCTAAGTGCTCCTTGTTGGTCTTCCTTGTATTTAGCACGTCATCTAGATAAATGGAGACCTGGAATAGACCTTGTAAAATGTTCTCTATCGTCAGCTGAAAAATTGTACCAGTCGACGGTACCCCACATGGCAGCCTTGTATATTAATACAAACCCTTATGAGGATTAATGGTGTCATACTCCTGGGAATCCTCATCTAAACACAACTGCAGGTACAGATGGTTCATGCTCAGCTTTGTGAAAGACAGCCCTCCTGCCAGCTTTGCGTATAAATTCTCAATGCAAGGGACTGGGTATTTATCCAGCTGAGAAAAGCAGTTTACTGTTTGTTTAAATCCTCACAAAGGTGAGCCGACCCGCCAGGTTCACAATGGTATGACAAGTGCTGCCGATTCCGCAAACTGGACTGGTCTGGCGATTCCTTCGCACTCCAGCCTTCAGATTTCTGACACTACTTTTGCCTGTAAGGCTGAGGAAGCCTTGCAGAATCGCGGAATTGCTTCCTGGTCAACATGCAAGGTGGCACTGACTCCTTTGACAGTCCCTAGACCTTCCTGAAAACCTTCCAGGTACTCAATTAGGACCTCACTCAGGCAGCCATTTTCTAAGCGAAGAATGTTCAGCCAATCTCGGTGAATCTTGCTCAACCAATTTCACCCCATCAAGCTTGCGCCTGAGCCTTTTACTAGAACCAGTGGAAACTGAACCAGCTGCTTCTCATAGGAGATCAGAAACAAGTTGTCCCCTTAATCTGTAAAGGTACCCTGGTATAGGTTTTCAGTCTAGCTGAGGTCTTGTGCAAAGGGAAGGGTTGGAGTCCACGGCAAATTTTGTTAAAAACTGGTTCTGTAATCACTGAAACGGCCACACCAGTATCTCTCTCCATTAGAATTGTGTGACTATTTAACCATTTTGATCGGTTCTGATTTGGATGTTGCTAAGCAATTTAACTGTTCCAAACCAGATGTAGCTGGACTTTGCAGTATGTGCACTCTCCTGGATACTGGCCTATGAGTTCGCTTACTCAATTTTGGTCTCGATCATACATCATAGAATCCCTACAGGCCTTTCAGCCCAACAAGTCCACACTGACCCTCACAGCATCCCACCCAAACCTCTACCCCAACTAATCTACACATCCCAGAACTGTATGAGCAATTTAGCATGACCTATACATTTTTGGACTGTGGGAAGGAAACCCATGCAGAGACGGGGAGAATGTGCAAACTCCACACAGACAGTCGCCCAAGGGTGGAATCGAACCTGGGTCCCTGGTGCTGGGAAGCAGCAGTGCTAACCACGGAACCACTGTGTCACCCCAAAAAGTGTCTCGTGGGACACTTTTGCTGTCTCAAGTCCATATACCAGCAGTAACTACAATGGCTTGCCTGTCCAGATCCTGAAGAAAGCTTTAACTGTTTGAATGAGGCTTGGCTCTGTTTTGGGGTTTTGCTGTGGGCTGTCCCAGAGTCCCTCTGTTCAGGATATGTCCTGAGTGAGGCTATGCAATCGTCTTCACTTAAGTGGTGCTCCCCAAGCTCAGTCAGACTGGCAACGGCATCCACTTAAATGCCTTGTAACTCATATGCTCCACTTACTGCATTTTCTAATGACAAAGCCAGTTATCGTGCCTGTTTGAACTCCAGTTGGGCTTCAGCTAAGAGGTGCTTTTGCATGGTCACATCATTAATCCCACATACCAAACAGTCTCTCAGCATCTCGTGAAAGGTTAAACTAAAGTCACACGCCTCTGCTAGTGATTTTAATCTCATCAAAAATCCCGATACAGATTCCCCCGGTTCTCAAACTGCCAAGTAAAAATGATAACAACTCAGAATTAGAGGAGGCTTCGGGTCATAATATTCCTCCACTAAATCCATCAACTCTTGAAGGTTTCAGTATCTGGTGCCTCAGGAAAAGAAAGGCTCCGAATAACCAAAAAAGCTGTAGGTCTTCAGGCTGTCAGGTGAATTACTCATTGCTTTTCATCTGCCCCAGTGTTATTTTCCTGGAAAACAAAATGCATTCTTTCCACATACTGGTTTCAATCTTCAACAGCAGCATCAAACAAGCCAAGGTTCCCAAGTAACGGCATGGTGCCAGAAATGCTTACTCCCAACTCCAAGATGACTGGTGCGAGTGAATTTCTTCAGGCGTGTGCTTTTCTCTCATTGCTGCTGAATTAACTGCACAGAGGCCAGCATCCAATCATCAAGTCACCCTTTATTTACACGTGGAAAGTCCTTATCACTGACCCAGCTCCCTCGGAGCCAGCTCTCAGAGTGTCAGGATGCCTGACACTCCTGTTCCTATCTGTCAGCCAGGGCTCCCCGATTGGACCAGTTTAACAGTCCCAATCGGGGAACTCATATTCTCCAAGTCCATCCACATGACCTCATTACAAACGCTACAGCCTGGATTCTAAAATGTAACAAAGTTATTGAGGATCCATAAAAACTCTGACCTGCTCTGAAATCCTACAGAGCCAGGTGATAAATTGCTAAACTGATTTTTGTGAACATTTGCATGCAGTCTAATAACTGATGTAAACTGTGATCTCGGGGGTGATATTCCAATATAGCCAGCAGAGTTCTTCAGAAAAACAAGACAGCCCTCTCACAGCATTTAGATCTTCATAAACATGCCGCAAATATGAGACTGTGAGTGTGAGGTATTTTATAAGCTAATAGCTCTGAAGGAGTTAGTGTTCATGTTACATTGAGCTCCTGCCAATCTGATGTCTCTCAGACTCTGGGTGAAGACAATTGTGGTTAGCACAAGTACCCAAACAGAGCAGAGATCCAGCTCCCAAGTACCCAGCAAGTTAATGTAAACTGTACCCTTTGCTACCATGTGATAAACTACATCAGACAAATACTTCTTACATTTGGACTCACAAGTGTTTCACCCTCTGATAGTTGGACAACGTCTAACCCCAGCAATGAGGCAGCAAGCTCCTCAAATCAGAATACCTCATGCTTTGGCAGGAGCGCTAACCGAGAGTAAAACACATGGGTGTGTGAGAATGAGAGAAAGAGTGACAGAGGAAGAGATGGAGAGAAAGTGAAGAAGACAGAACAAAGGCAAACACCAAGAATGAGTGAAAAAGTGAGAGCAAGAGAACTCTGCGTTGAAGCAAGCGAGGGAAAACACGAGCAAGCAACTGTGCGAGCCAGCAAGAAAAAGCAGGAGGGAGCGAAAGTGCGAGGGAGAGACAGCAGGAGGGAGGGTCGGGAAACTGGGTGAGCAACAAGAAGTTACTCAAACATGACCAAACAAAAGAAAACGCACCCGCCGCCCAGCCAAAACAGCAAAATGCTTATGCATCAACCCCTGCACTGCAACCTCAAAACATGTTAAAGTAAACACCTGAGCAAACATTAGGCATCTCTTGGCATTACATGATTGACCGCTTGTTGTAACTGCCTGCACTCCATGGCTTCACCAAAATATCAAAACGGCGGCGAAAGTAAGTCAGGGATGAGCGCTCCCTTCCGCGCTGCAATGTTAGAAAGGCAAGACAGTGAGTTTAATTTCTCTTAAACTGCGCACTTTTCCCACAACAACTTCTGACAGCTGAAGAGTTGTGCGGAGGGGCAGATCAAAGTTTAACTTAAGTGGAAAAACGGTTACTGAAAATGCCCGGGACTCTCAAATCAGGCCTTGACTGATTTCCCCTTTTTTTTTTGCTCATTTTTCCTTTCCACTGTGTAAAATGCCTGTGCAACAACACGTATCAGTCTGTTAGTTTCGCTTACGTGGAGCCTATGCAAATCTGCCTGGAGCTTCTTTCACTGGCAGCTTTATCCCTTTCACTGTTGTATTCAGAGACGTGATGGGATGGAGAGGCAGAGAAGCCTAGCTTTAATCAGTGAGTAGCTTTGGGATCAGCTGTCATGCCCGTCAGATTAAACAGTAAATGAATATCTCAAAACTTCACTCATCAGTGTCACTTTCCTGCATGCAAGGGATAACGGGTAATCCCCCAGACAGGTGGAACACAACATTTGACAGGCTAATAATGTTACAAGAATTGGAAGGCTTGAATAATAAAACGCTGGAGTGAATGATGATATTAAACTCAGCATTAATAGAGGAGGATTACGCCTCAAAAAGCTGCTCAGGAGAAGTGTCAATTTAGTGGACCTTGACTGTTGGTAAAATAATTGGGGGAGAAATGTGTGTGGTGATTGTATACAGAAGGTATGTGTCTCCTGTCAAACAAGTAACATCTCAACTAGGCAGTGAAAGGAGAGCGGACAAAAATAAAGGACCAGCGCTGCTCTAAGCACCAGAGAGAGACAGGCTTTGAGAAAAATGGAAACGCTGTTGTGTTTTACTTTATACAAACCGCAGGTGAGAAAACAAAAGTGTTTCAATCATTTACATCTCTTTTCCAAAGATTGTCGGTGTAGTAATTAAATTCGGCAAGGCAGTGCTGAGATAATTCAATGATAAGACAAACAGCGAGAGCTACAAGACTCAATCAGGAACAAAAACAAAGTTGCTGGAAAAGCTCAGCAGGTCTGGCAGCATTTATGGAGGAGGAAACAGAGTTAACGTTACGGGTCCGGTGACCCTTCCTCAGAACAAGACTCAATCAGCACTTGGTGGAAATGAGAAATCAAATCCTGCGCCTGTACCTCTGCCATTTCTGCGGCATAACTAATATATTCCGATGGGATTACTTCAGCGAGATGAGACAGCCTCTCAGGTCCCATTGAATTACAGTGCGGAGCGGCGCTGTCAAAATGCTGATGCTCCACAGAAAACGACGCAGTTATCAATGAAGGCTGGGGGGGTGCGGGGGTCAGGGTGTGCCGGGCCAAACAGACAGCAACTGTAGGAGCCAAACACAGCAAGATGTAATCTTAAAAAGGAATCAAAAAGTGTTTCGCTCGCCACAATTCACCGCGTCAGCAGAGCAAAAGCAGATGTGCATTTATGTAGCGCCTTCATCGGCCGCCGGTCACCCTAAAGTGCTTCTCAGTCAACGGAGTATTCCGTGTCTAATCTCTACTGGGATGTAGGATGCTGCCACTGTCTTCAGCACTGGAATGAAGTTGTTAATTCCTTTCAACGTACTGTATAAAGCTCACTTGCAAATCTTAATGATCTCACCCCCTACCTGCTCTTGGCAAATGAGATTTATAAGGATCAAAACAAAAACAGAAGTTGCTGGGAAAGCTCAGCAGGTCTGGCAGCATCTGTGAAGATAAAAATCAGAGTTAACTTTTCGGGCGGAGTGACCCTTCCTCAGCATTTACAAGGATGTTGCCAGGGTTGGAGGGTTGAACCTGTAGGGAAAGGCTGAATAAGCAGGGGCTATCTTCTCTGGAGGCTGAGGGGTGACCTTATAGACGTTTATGAAATCATGGGGACATGGATAGGGTGAATAACCAAGGTCTTTTCCCCAGGGTAGGGGAGTCCAAAACTAGACAGCGTAGGTTTAAGGTGAGAGGTGAAAGATTTAAAAATGACCTAAGGGGCAACTTTTTACACAGAGGGTGGTGCGTGTTTGGAATGAGCTGCCAGAGGAAGTGTGGAGCTGGTACAATTACAAAAATTAAAAGACATCTGGGTGGGTGGGTATACAAATAGGAAGGGTTTTGCGGATATGGGCCAAATGCTGGCAAATGGGGCTAGATTTATTTAGGATATCTGGTCCGCATGGATGAGCGGGACTGAAGAGTCTGTTTCTATGCTGTATAACTCTGTAACTCAACTTGCAATGTTACAGAAGGGTTACAATGACCTCTACAGCCAATGCATTTGAATTTCACCGGGTCTAGCAAAAGCAAAGGTTTCAGGAAAACTATACAAGTCAACTCTTTGCAACTCTGCATCTCTCTCTCTCTCTTTCCTTGGTATTTGTTCCCCAAAACCCTGGCTGTTTAGGTAACAACTACAAATGAACAGAAGAAATAAGGTGACAAAAGAACAGAAATGAAAAAATATAAGAGTACACAATACAGGAAAACACTAACACCATGTCATGCACACAGTCACTCTCAGTGTTAGCTGTGGCTCAGTGGCAGTGTGCTCACCTGAGCTAGACAGTTATGTCGTGCCAGGGACTTGAGCAGGTAGCCGAGGCTGATTCTCCAACTAAAGACATGTGGACACATAAATGTACTGTAGTGCAAGAAGTGCAGAAATGGAAGACACAGAATAGAATCGCTAGAGTGTGGAAATAGGCAATTTGCCCCAACAAGTCTGCACTGACTCTCTGAAGAGGATCCCGCCCAGACTTGCCCCTTCATTTCCCATGGCTAACCCACCTAACTTACACATCCCTGGACACAATTTAGCATGGTCAATTCTCCTAAACTGCACATCTTTTGACTGTGGGAAGAAACCAGAGAACCTAAAGGAAACCCACACAGACACAGGGAGAACACGCAAATTCCACACAGATAGTTCCCCAAGGCTAGAACTGAACCCAGGTCCCTGGCACTGTGAGCCACCGCGCTTCCCATTGTCTATCAGAGAGAGTTCAAACCCAGATCTTACTTACACATTTTACAGGAGGGCCTAGCTGTGTGGTTTGCTGGTTAGTATGACACTCAGGTATGGAGGGATATGGACCAAACATGGGTAAATGGGACTAGTTCAAATTGCGAAAAATGGATGGCATGGGCAAGTTGGGCCGAAGGGCCTATTTTCATGCTGTAGATCTCTATGACTCTATAACCAATATCTCAAAAAATGCCATACGTGGTCAATACTGTCTGTGGGAGCTTATTGTGTACAATCTGGTTACCACTTCCTACATTTTTGTGGGACGTCAGCATTATAATGGCTAGCATTAATATTTATTGCACAATCCCAAGCGGTCTTTGAGAAGGTTGGCTGAGCCACCTTCTTGAACCACTGCAATGCATATGGTGCAGGTACACCCAAAGGGACATTAGCAAAGGCGTTCCAAGATTTCGACCCATAAATAAAGAGGGAATGGTGATATACTTCCAGGTCAGGACAGCAGAACTTGAAGGAGAACTTATAGCTGTTGGCAATAAGACTAGAAGCAGAAGTAGGCCATTCAGCCCATTGAATCTGCTCCACCATTCTATGAGATCATGGCTGATTTGATAATCCTCAACTCCACCTTCCTGCCTTATCCCCAAAAAGCCTTGATCCCCTTATCGACTAAAAACCTGTCCATCTCAGCCTTGAATAAACTTAACGATCCAACACTGACAGCCCTGTGGGGTAAAGAATTCCACAGATTCACCACCATCAGAGAAAATATTCCTGCTCCACTGTATAAAATGTTTGACCTCTTATTCTAAGATTATGCGCTCTGGTCCAAGAATCTCCCACAAGGAGAAACAACCTCTCTATATCTAACCTGTCAAGGCTCCCAATTTTGTATGTTTTAATCAGGTCACCTCATTCTTTTAATCTCCAGTGAGTGCAGGCACAATGTATTTGACCTCCCCTCACAAGACAGACCCTCCAAACCTGGTATCAACCCAGTGAAACAAAAACAGAAGTTGCTTGAAAAGCTCAGCTGGTTTGGCAGCATCGTTGAAGAGAAAACCATAGTTAATATTTCGGGTCCAGTGACCCTTCCTCAGAAACTGAACGTTAATTCTGATTTGTCTTCACAGATGCTGCCAGACCTGCTGAGCTTTTCGAGCTATTTCTGTTTTTGTTTCTGATTTACAGCATCCACAGTTCTTTCGGTTTTTATCAGCCTAGTGAACCTTCTTCGGACTGTTTTGAATGCCAGTAAATCTTTCCTTAGATTAGGGGCCCAAAACTGTTCACAGTATTCCAGCCTGACTCATGCCTTGTATAGTTTCAGAAAAAACCTCCCAATTCTATACCCTATTGCGTTTGAAATAAAGGCCAACATGCCATTTGCCTTCAATATTACCTGTTGAATTTGTATGCTAACGTTTTGTGATCTATGCATAAAGACTCCCCACAACCCTCTGGGTACAGCTTTCTGCAGTCTTTCTCCATTTAGATAATATTCAGCTCCTCTATCCTTCCTGCCAAAGTTATAATTTCACATTGCTCAACATTACAGTCCATCTGCCAAGCTCGTGCCCTCTCGCTCAACGCACCCGCATACCCTCTGCAAATTCTGTGCCATCCTCATCATTTGCATTCCCAACAACTTCGGCGTCATCTGCAAATCTGGCAGCAGTACATTCACTTTCCTCATCCAGGTTGTTAACATGTATATTGTAAATAAGTGTGGCCCAACTGTAGTACTCCATTAATCACAGATTGCCATGCTGAAAATTCCCCCGTTATTGCTCCCAAACATCTGCTGTCCTTGTATTTCTGGGTGGTAGAGGTGGCAGGTTTGGGACATGCTGTTGAAGGGACAGGACATCTTGTAGATGGCAAACACCCCTGTCTCTGTGGATTGATGGTGAAAGGAGTGAACGTTTAAGCTGGTGTGCGTGGTACTGGGCTGCTTTGTTCTGGATTGTGTCTAGCTTCTCAAGTTGTTCTTGGAGCTGAACTCATCCAGACAAGCAGGGTGCATTTCACCACACTCCTTACTTTGCACTGTGTAGCTGCTAGACAGGTTCTGGGGAATCAGGAGGTGTGTTACTTGCTGCGGGATTCCTAGCCTCTGACCTACTCTTGTCATCACAGAATCTACGCTGGCTGGTCCAGTTCAGTTTCTGAGCGTTACAACAGAGATTTCACCTCAAAAGTGCTTAATCGGTTTTAAGGGACTTAGAGAGAAAATTTGATGCCACGAAAAGTCCTGTATAAATGCAAGTTTTTTACTTCAGACACAAAAAAGCTTCTCAGAGCCA
The DNA here is from genome assembly GCA_024137785.1 of Ginglymostoma cirratum. NCBI lineage: Eukaryota > Metazoa > Chordata > Chondrichthyes > Orectolobiformes > Ginglymostomatidae > Ginglymostoma > Ginglymostoma cirratum. The sequence goes on along the minus strand of JAHRHZ010000048.1, from coordinate 9,067,375 downwards.
GAAGGAGTGCATTCCCAGAACCCTTTCCTGCTTTATCATTCTCGTGTGCTCTATTTTCAGCATTTTCTAATTTCATTGCCTGAGTTTTAATTCCCAGTCATGAGGTGATGGAGGTTTTACCTCAATCATTGATGGCAATTAATAGCCAAATTTTGAATGTCCCAGGAATTGATACACTGCAGCCAGACAGTTTTTCAAGGCCCGTCTTTTCCCTCTATTAAAGCCCTCTCAGATAAATCTTGTGGCTTTAGAGATTTCACGTGCAGTGGAATTATTATAGTTCTAATGGAAGAATTCTGGACAATCTCCGCATTATATCTGACACCACAATAGCCCAGAATGCAAATATACATCCTTTATTACTCCCTCACTAACACTAAGCATATGAAACAGTTACAGAGGCAAGGCATTCCCATAATAGTGAACAGAGATGTTACATTTCTTTTCAGGTCAGTACATCATATCTAGGAGTTTTCAGTGCAGTAAACAACATCAACTGTCAAAAGTCAGTGAGGAAACTATTGTAGCTCCTAGAGCATTAAAATATCAGTATCCTTGCACTCAATGTGTGCTTATCATTAAATGGCAGTTTAAAAATAAAACTTTCCTTCACCCAACTCCCGAAACAAGCTCGAAGTGCCACTGACGAAAGAAAGAGTAGGGGAAGTAGTTTGGGGTCCATTTTCAGCCCAAAATATACACACTACCCAATTTCCACAGCTCACTTAAATTCAGGGCCAACTGGGTCTCAACTGCACAACTTGACACTTGACGGAAATAAACTTGCAGCATGTGAGAGCATACACTTGAAGAGCTGAACAGCCTCTTTCTGCATTATTATTATTCTGTCATCAGCAAGTGTCTCCAGGAAAGCCCAAGTCTCATTGGAGCCAATTTTGTGTGGGTCGGAGCCATATAAAATTGGATCTTTCTGACCCCGACAAATGGGTGAAATAAGGTTCCGCTCTCTCGTCCTTTATGATGTTACCACAATGACCACTTGTCCTGAAGGTCCATTTTGAGACTAAGGAATCAAATTTTGTTTGAGAACACTCCTGTGGAAAACCTTAGGACATTTTAATACATTATAGACACTGTACAAGAGTTTGTAGGTTTTGAGGACAAATTAGAGAACCTTAGTTTGTTTAATCTGCCACCTTCCAGCCGTCTTAAATCATCAACGCCGCCTTGTAAATAAATGATAGAATCTCAGAATGGATACACAGCACAGAAGACCATTCAGCCCATCATATTCCTGTTGGTGCTCCGCAACTTGAATAATCCTACACACCTTCCTTTTCAACGTAGCACTGCAATCTTTGTTCTTTTCAGATTTCTACCCATTTCTCTTTTGAAACTCATGATCGAACCCGTCTCCACTGCACTCTCAGGCCGTGCATTTCAGATCCTAACCACGCTTGGCGTCAAGACGTTTTTCTTAATGTCACCATTACTTCTTCAGCCAATCATTTTAAAGTAGTGCACTCTAGTTCTTTATCCTTCCAGCAAGCAGAGCAATCTCCTGAACTACTTTGTCCAGAGCCCTCCTGAATTTGCTCCCCTCCCTCAGTCAGATCTACTCTCAACCCACTCCTCTCCAAGGATCAGTCACAGTTCCTCCAATTTTTTGCCCCCAAAGGTTGGTACAGTGGCTCAGTGCTTAGCACTACCACCTCACAGCACCAGGGTCCTGGGTTCAATTCCACCCTCAGGCGATTGTCTGGGGAAGTTTGCACATTCTCCCTGTGTCTGCGTGGGTTTCCTTCGGGTGCTCTGGTTTCCTCCCACAGTCCAAAGATGTGCGGGTTAGGTGGATTGGCTGTGCTAAATTGCCCATAGTGACCAGGGCTGTGCAGACTGGGTTAGCCATGGGATATGCAGGGTTACAGCAGTATGGGTCTGGGTGGGATGCTCTTTGAAGGGTCAGTGGTGACTTGTTGGACTGAATGGCCTGCTTCCACACTGTAGAGATCCTATGATTCTATCCACATCATTGTTCATCCCTCCAGCAATGTTCATAAATCTTTCATGCACCATCTCCAATGCCTTCCCATCCTTACTAAAGCTTTGGCAAACACATTACTACTGTCAAACTAGAGTACAAGTTTATCTCCTGCATTTAAACTCTGTGCATCCATTTATAAAGCCCACATACTTTTAGCACGTCTCCAGCTTGCCCTAATATTTTCAGATGATTGAAGCCCAGAGTGATATGGGCCTCTCCTCCTGCATCTGCTTTATTTAGGATTCCACCCTTTCCTTTACATTACCTCTCCTCATCTTTCCAAGATGTATCCCACACCGTTCTCTGCACCTGCCCTGTTCCATCAGCCTTTTGTAATGTATCACTATCCTCCTCATAGTTTATTATACTTCCAAGTATTACTTTATTTAAATGTTCACTTGTTAAGTGTTGATGTTTACACTCACAAGAAACGCAGAAGCAAACAATTAGAAAGGCTAATGGCACGTTGGCCTTTTGCAAAGGGAAAGGAGAATAGAGAGGTATTACTGAATTGTGGTGAGATCACATCTGGATCACTGTGTATAGTGGTCCCTACGTTTAGCAACAGATATAGTTGCATTGGAGGCTGTACAGTGAAGGTTCACACAAGTGGGCCCTGCGATGAGAAACACTAGGGGGGGAAATAACGCTGTCAGCCATGTTCTGCTACTATTGCCATGGGTACCTGGCAGCCATTTTGTGCTGCTCAGTCATAGGCAGATGATGGTGTTGTCCTATCGTGACAGCCTGAGCAAACTGGGGCCTGTATTCTCTGGAGTTTGGAAGAATGAGAGGTGATCTCATTAAAACATACATACAACATTCTGAAGGGGTTTGACAGGGTAGGCACAGTTTGTCTCCACCAGTCAAAATCTAAAGCGTTCTCAGGATAAGCGGCCAAGGTGACATTAAAATCTAATTCTAATTCTCATTCAATTATTTAGGATGGAGGTGAAGAGAGGTTAGTTCATGCAAAGGGTTGTGAATCTATGGAGTTGTCCATCCCAGGGTGCTGTGGATACCCCATTTTAAAATTTTTTTAAGATTGAGGCGGACAGATTTGTTCAACACTCAAGGAATCAGGGAAAATGGGAAGCAGGTGGGAAAGCAGAGCTGAAGCCCAGGATCGTACTGAACGGTGGAGTAGATTCAATGGATCAGAGTCCACCCCTGCTCATATTTCTTGTGCCCTGGTTTTCTGTTATCCTCCAAACATGGTAGGATGTTTCTGAATGTAGCAGAACATGTCCAGAACTGAAAAAAAATTCAGCGCATGATCAAGTTCAGAGTGGTGAAAGGATTTCAAATTCAGACCTCTCTGAATATCGCCATGACCAAGTGTAGCAGCCTTGCTTTAGAGGGGCCTAATTCACCACTGATCTTGATGAGATGTATTCAACTTTGGGAAACGTTGGAGTAATCCTCAATGGCGGGGGAGAAAAGAAGAAGCAGTCTTAAGTTGCAGATCCAGTGAATTCCATGCCAAAATCCCCACCAAACTTATGGTTGTTAAATTGAAGAGTCAACTCCAGTCACTAATATCTTTATGTGTGGCTGCTAAGCTGAGAACGTCTGAGCATTTTACCTTATGCTACTGGTTTTGTAATGTGTGCTAAAAGCTACATTATTTACACAAGGCTGTAACATGGCTCATTGACACTTCCTGGGAGGTGAAATACAATCATTCTCAAGGTTCCATTCTCCACCAGCAACAGGAACATTTTTGAACTTTACTGAAAACATAAAAAGTGCAGGTGATCACACTTAGTCAAGCAACATCCATGGGGAGAGAGAACACGTCTGGGTGACTCTTCGTCAGAACCACATAGTGACTTTTAACTTCTCAAGGTCCTTCATTCGAAATCGTACACTTTTTGAATTACTCAGAGAATTGGAGGACCTGCAGCTCCCCGCTGCTCTCTCCATGTCAGTGTCACAGCCAACAGAGTCGACTTGCCAACCCATTATCACATGAATTGTTGTAAACGTTTGAAATGTAGTATTCTTGCATTTGCCCTGATGGGTGCAGGACAAAAAGCTTTGACAATAAGTCTCTCTTTTCAGCAATTCCCAGCTTTAATAAACATCTTGCGCAGTTCCACTGTTCCTCGACATTACCACATTTTCAGTGTCAGGTAACTCACAGATGCTCGGGGGTGGGGCTTGAGGGGGGTGGTGAGTGCCAGATAAATGGATTTATATTCGCAAGTCCTTCAAGGAAATCTGAGGCTCTGTAAGGAAAGTTGAAGAAAAATTGGATAGGCAGGAACTGCCTCAGTGATATCACCTCAAAGCCACTGCCCGTAAATGATTTGAATGCAAAAAGTGTTGCGAGCATCCTACTAAATATTTCCAGTCAAATTTCTGAGACCCTCTAACAATGAACAGCTCCCTTCCTTTCTTTCCCCTGTGCTTCACTTGAATGAGGGCATTGGCATTGATACAACACCAATTAAGAGAGTCTCAGATCTCTGGACATTGTTTCCAGGATTTGTGCCCCTATATCACTTCTTATAACAAATTAGAAAATCAAAAGTGTTGAGTTTCTGAACAGAGATTGTTTGAAGTTTACTGAAAGCAGATGTCAAGGAAGTTGAACAATTTTAAGACATTAAGATACAGAAAAACAATGAAGAAAGTTGACCCCAGAGGTCCACTCAGCATGTGTTAAAAATCTACAAAAAAAAAGTTATATCCTTCGTAGATATCACGCACATAATCTTTCCAACTCCAAAGGAATCTTGTCAAACACAGTGACATTAACTCCTCAAGGTCCTTGGTTACAAAAACATATCTGTCTATTAGTTTCCAGAGATTTTAAAATTTGGCACGGCAAAGAGTTTATGAAAACAAATCACAATGAAACTCCTCACGCATTAATCTCGCAGATGAGGCTCAAAGCTAGGCATTAATATTTCAGCAATAAGAAGGTATTTTGGCATTTGCTCAGCTCATCATTATAGTATTTTACAGGGAAACAAATTACTCAGGAGGGAGGGCAGAGTGCTCTTCCTGTTAAGCGGTAAAATGACATTGCAGATCCAGCAAGTCTTATAATCGTAGAATCCCTACAGCATGGAAGCAGGCCAGTCGGCTCATCGAGTCCACAATGATCCTCCAAAAAGCATTCCACCCAGCCCTTATCCTATACCTGTAACTCTGCATTTCCCATGGCTAATCCAACTAGCCTGCATATCTCTGGACTCCATGAGCAATTTATCATGGCCAATCCACCTAACCTGCACATCTTTGGACTGTGGGAGGAAAACAGTGCATCCAGACACAGGGAGACTGTGCAAATTCTGCACAGACAGTCGCCTGAGGGTAGAATCGAACCTGGGTCCCTGGCGCTGTGAGTTTGCAGGGTACAAATCCACTTTGGCCACGGTGCAGTGGCGCCCACAGCCAGCTAAATATTACCTTTCACTGGAGCTGGTCCCCATAATTAACCAATGCCCTTTAGGGAAGGAAGCTGCCATCCTTACTTGGTCTGGATTACATGTGACTCCAGACCCACAGCAATGTGGTTGACTCTTAAGTGCCCTCTAGGCAATTAGGGATGGGTCCCTAGCCAATGATGCTCACATCCCAAGAATGAAAGAAAATTAATTGCTCTTGATCTGACCAACATTCTGGTTGTCACCTTTTAACGTTATTTTACTTCCCCTGCTAATTTTTAGCAAAGTTATCAGGTAGTTAACCTCCAGGTCATCGTAAATATGACATGAACTGGAGGCAAGCATGGGGGGAGAATAGCAAGGTGACTGCGTGTGGAACTATTCCATCGAGAGTAGAATGCACGTTTGCTCCTCTGATTCAGGTTCTGAGCAACTACCTTGCACAAAATGCCAAGGAATCTATGCACCCAAAGTCACAAACTTGAGACTTTCCTTCAGAGCATATTTTCCTTCCTCTCCAGCTAGCTTCATCCATTGTTTGAGGGTCACTCATCCACAGCTCATGACGTGATTGTATTACAGGGCAGGGCAAGGGGGTAGGCCCCAAGCCTCAGTTGGCATGGCGACTGAACCCTACGCTATTAGCATTATTCTGAAACACACGTTAGCCAGCTGAGCTAAGCATCCTCCTGAGCTTGTTTAAGGTTTTAAAAAGGAAAATTTACATTTTCCTGCAGAGGTCAGAATGGTAAAATGACAACATGTACAGCACAGAAAGAGCCCACTGCCTTTGCATCAATTTTCTCCTGCGGAATCTGCAACAGATCTCACTGCCTCAATATCTCCCCACAGTTAGGCATCTTTCTCTAATTCAAGTATTTACACACATTTCCCATACGAAAAAAATGGCCTCTGCCTCAGCCAAAGCATCCCAGCAAGCTTCAGGGAATTTCCAAAAACGTCCCTTCTCAGTCAATAAGCGACCATTTTGACGAGCCCACTCTCTCAATTGCCATCAACAGAAAACCAACGTTCTCTGTTCAATCTTTCAAAACTCTTCTCGATTTTTCTTTTAAAACAACCTTTGCTTATTCACCTCTGAGCTTTTCTCTGCTCCAGGAGTGCCTCCAATCTCTCAACTTAACCTTGGATCCCTATCCCTGCCAGCAACATGGTGAAGCCACAATATGGCTTCAAACTCCTGTGTATAGCGGAAAGCCTGAGCTTAAATGTAATATTGTCAAAACCGTGGCCTGTTGTTTTATATAAACATACCATTCTTTAGTCTTATACTCGATATCCCAATTTATAAGATCCAAAACTTTAGTTGCCATTTTTGTATTTTATCGATCTGCCCTCATTTCCAGGGGTTGACAGGGGCCTGGTGTTTATCCCTCTAGCTCCAAAAAGTGTTTTCTCCACCCACTATCCCAACCTTTATCTATCTATTACCTCAGAATTATTAACATTAAATTGCAGCGACCAGCTGTCTTTCCATTCCACTAACGTTTTCCTGATTCCTTTGAGGCCCTTCTTCATTCTTTGCCAATTGAATCTCCTATTTTTGTTTTATCAGCAAATCGAGATTGTGATTAAGCTGAAACCATGGACATAGACCAAGAAGATCCATTTACGCAGTTTCTAACCACATTTCCATTAAAGTGAATGGAATGGATATGCCCGTGTCCAGTTCTCAAATATCATGCTGGCACAAGTCAGAAGTGTGACGGGAGTACACTGAATCCTCATTAGGGGTAGACTGCATGGCCCTCCTACGTATACTAGATACGGTGGGCTCCGGTACAATGGAAATCTCCATCTACCACAAAGGGCCACCCAATCAGACCCAACAAGTCAATAGAGGAAAAATAGGCTGAGACCTGGCGTTGAATTCCCAAGAACGCAATCCACAGGGAGCAAATCCGCAGGCAGCGAGGAGTCAGCGTATTCTCTACTCACCTGGAAGAATCCAGGCCCCACAAATGCCAGGCAATGACCATCTCCAACAAGAAAGAATCTAAAGCACCCGACTTAACAGTCAGTGGCAAGAACATCACTGGGGGTTTTTTAGATATGTTCATGGGATGAGAGCAAGACCAATATCCATTGCCCATCCATACCTGTCCTCGAGAAGGTGGTGAGAAGATAGCTCTTGAACCACTGCAGTCCCTCTGGTGTATGAAGACCCACAGTTTAAGGATTTGGATGCAGCAATAGTGACTGAACATTGATAGATTCAGGACGATGTATGAATTGGGGAGAAATTTGTAGGGGGTAGTGCTCCCATATGTATCTTGTTCTTCCGTTTGATTCAGCTCATGGGTTTGGAGGTTGGTGGTGAGGGAGCCTTGGCATGCTACTGCAGTGCCTCTCGTCAGTGGTACCCATAGCAACCACACAGTGTGCCAATGCTGGAGGAGGTGAACGGTGTACGGAGACCCGAACTGTTCACAGAACACAAACGCTCTCTGACCAAGGTTCTATACATCCTTGGCATAACTGCCCTGTCTTTTCGATTGTACCTCCCTAAAAATGAAACAAGTGTTTGTGTGGTTTCTTACCTCAAGCACAGAGTGTGCGATAACACCGAATTGAGAGCCACTTAGCAGTGGCAGCACAGAAAGTGGATTCAGATAGTCCCCCTTCACCTCCATTGTGGCCAATGTCAGCAAATAACAGAAATATTCTTTCTTTAATCTGTGTTAAAAAGGTGAGGTGGATGGCCATGCTAAATTGCCCATTGTGAGCAAGGATGTGCAGGCTAGGTGGGTTAGCCATGGGAAATACAGCTTTACAGGGATAGGGTAAAGGCTGGGTGGGATGCTCTTCAGAAGGGCAGTGTAGACTCGATGGGCTGAATGACCTGCTTCCGCACTGTACGGATTCTATAATTCTATGAAGAAGAGAAACTCAAGGAGGGAAAAGACAGTTCTGAAGAAGGGTCACTGGACTTGAAATGTTAACTTTGTTTTCTCTGCACAGGTGCTGTCAGAGCTGCTGAGTTTCTCAGCAAATTCTGCTTCTGTTTGAAGGAAAGGAAGCTCACTCTACAAGGAGCCATTTCCTGCTAAAACAGGGGTCTTTGGAGGGGGTGGATGTCTTACAGAGTTGGAGAGGGTCACAAAGGTAGGGAGGGTGAGACAGCGCAAGGTTCTGGACACATAGATGAGAATTTTAATTCTTAAGGTGTCACCTGGCCAGGAGCCACGTGAGGTCACAAGGAGCCCATGTACAAACACAGCCCAAACACTGGAGGTAAAACATCATTGACCACCGTTCCTAACAATACAACTCTCTCCCAACGAGAGTTCTCAGTTGATCTCAGGAGCTTGCCTACAGACGTTCATGAAAAAGATTCCTCATCAAATCAGAGCTGTCAGAGCTTGTATTGAGGGATTTCAATTCATACAAGGATTTCTGAGATCGTCAGAGCCCAACGGACTCAATATCTGAGATAACAAGCATGGGGCTGGATGAGCACAGCAGGTCAAGCAGCATCATAGGAGCAGGAAAACTTGACGTTTCGGGCCTAAACCCTTCATCAGAAATGGGGGAGGGGAAGAGGGTTCTGAAATAAATAGGGAGAGAGGGGGAGGCGGATAGAGGATGGATAGAGGAGAGGATAGGTGGAGAGGAGGCAGACA
>JAHRHZ010000048.1:8995880-9048328 GCA_024137785.1 Ginglymostoma cirratum | reverse complement strand
CCTCTGATGCTGCTTGGCCTGCTGTGTTCATCCAGCTCTACACCTTGTTATCTCAGATTCTCCCACATCTGCAGTTCCTACTATCTAAGAATTTTCTTTTCCCCTGCCTGAGGGGAGTCCCTAGAATTCTCTTCCTCAAAAGCAGTGTCTTTGAATATTTTCAAGGCAGGGTTAGACAGTTCTTGACAAGAAAGGGTGTTTACGTTATTTGGCAGGGTGGGAGTGGGTAAGAACGTGCAGTGATCAGATCAGCTATGATCTTACTGAATGGCGGAAAAGGCAGAGGGATAGAGTGTTTATAATAAATGCAAAACCACAACACACATTCATAGAATCCCTACAGTGTGGAAGCAGGTCATTTAGCCAACAAGAACCCTCTGGAGGGCACCCCACTTCCCCTTACCCCTGTAACTCTGAATTTCCCATGGCCAAGCCACCTATCCTGCACATCTTTGGACTGTGGGGGGAAACTGGTGCACCTGGAGGAAACCCACGCAGACATGGGGAGAACGTGCAAACTCCACACAGAAGTCACCTGAGGGTGGAATGGAACCTGGGTCCCTGGCACCGTGAGGCAGCAATGCTAACCACTGAGCCACTGTGCCACTCTAACTTAAACACAGAAAATTCAGACTACCTGTAAATGTCAGCACAGATAAATTGTCAGTCTCTTGGTTATTCCTTATAATCAACAGCACTGTCAAGGAAGGGGGAAAAAATCACTTATACACCATCCTTCACAACTTCAAGTATTTCCAAAGTGCTTCATAATGCAACACTCTCAACCTGTAGCCACCACTACAATGCAAAAGGGTAAAGTTGCCAGTGTCCTAGCAGACCAGAGACCCTCATTAGAGAGGGACAACGTGTGGTGGTCTAACCTGAGGGTCACCACACCTTGGGCAAGGGGAGAGACTGAGACAGAGAGTCCTTCACGTTAACCTCAGTCCCTGCAGGAACTGAACCCATGCTGTTGGCATCACTCTTCATCACAAACCAGCCAGCTGAGCTAACTGACCCCTCCTCATCATAATGTAGCAAACACATCAACCCAGTATGTGCACAGCAAGATCCCATAAATAGCTATGACACGAAGGACCATATTATCTGTTCCAGCAACACTGTTGAGGGGTAAAAATTGACTTAAATGCTCTACTTAGTGGTCTACCGAGTTATATTTTTCATCTCCATCTGACCCCATAGCCTGGCCTGGTTATTGAGAATTCATACATTCAGGGAGGTCACTGTCTGTACATATTATTCATCCCCAGTTGCTGCGAGATGGTGGGGACAGTGGAACTGTAGTCTGGGAGGCAAAGGTGCTTGGCATTATGAAGTGGTGGCTACCGGCAGGGGCAACCATGCAGCAGCCCAGAGTTGCCAGTTGACCCTTGGCATTACCAGGGCACATATCCAGCCTAAAACAAACTCCAAGGGGCCTCGCATGTGCACACTACTCCAAAAAAAAATGATAGGGATTTTTGCTCACTGGATCACATGGGAGAACCATCAAAAGTTCAGCATGCAGCTGGAGGTCAAGAGTCACTTACACAGAGCAGCCTGGGTAAGGATGGCGCTGTCTTTGCCTGAAGGTCACCACTGAGCAAGCAGGTTATATGCATCAATCCAACAGTGGGAAATACTGTCTGATAAATTGCTGCAGTGCTGCTTTACACTATGTTATCAACAATGGGCACCTTAACACAGCCGAACACGTCTTCTTCATTTCCAGAGACGGAGTGCCTGCTGGTCGACCTGTTCCGAATTATCTGATCTGGGTTGTATTTGGTGGACCAACTTCAAAGGCGGAAACTTTGCAATGGCCGGCTTGTGGTTTTCCGTGTCTCTAAGGGACAACACTTCCCAGAGGCTTTTCCTGCTTTCAGCCTCCATTCACAGGGTGTCTCGATGTCGAAGGCTGGCTTGTCCATTGCTCAGTGACCACTCGGTTTGTGTGGTCCAGCGCCATACTGACTGATCTGTGCAGCCACATAATAAGCTTTGTCAAGTAATATAGAACATAACTATATAAAATGCAAGTGGGCATGTTATAGGATTTGCTATTCCATCAGTAAGCATAGTTGGTAAACTCAAATTGTTCATCATCCGCATTCGACATGTTGCAATTTAACCTAAAACGTTACTCTATGTAATGGACGAGATTCAACTTGATTCAGTTGGAAATTTCACGCAATGAGCACAAAGCTAAAACATGCCCCTAATGTTTCAGCAGGAAACCAGCAGCTTGAGCACGCAATGGATCATTAAAATACAACGGGCGGCACAGTGGTTAGCACTGCTGCCTCATAGCGCCAGGGGCCTGGGTTTGATTCCACTCTCAGGCAACCCTCTGTGTGAAGTTTGCACGTTCTCCCTGTGTCTGTGTGGGTTTCCTCCGGGTGCTCCGGTTTCCTCCCACAGTCCAAAGATGTGCAGTGTACGTGGATTGGCCATGCTAAATTGCCCATAGTGCCCAGGGATGTTTAGGTTAGGTGGGTTAGACATGGGAAAAGGTAGGGGAATGGGTCTGGGTGGGATGCTCTTCAGAGCAATGGAGTGGACTTGTTGGGCTAAATGGTCTGTTTCCACACTGTAGGGATTCTATGGGGGGGGAAAATGTGCTACAAAGTTCTAGTTAAAATGTCTATATGAATGTAGATTTCTCAGCACAGTAACTAGAAAAGGTAGGATTAACGTGTAACCTAATGCCTGTAATGCAGATTGTCCACTTGAAAATTTTAAGGCCACCCTTTTGGGTTAAATGAAAGTGGAATTAGAATTAGACACATTCCCCAAAAAGTGTAAGTTGCACGTCACAGTTTGCAGAGTGAGATTGGGAAAACGTGAACATTGTGAGGGGAGATCATCACAAGGCATTGCTAAATACGGGTTGAAGAGCACTGAGATAACAGGAACTAACATACAACATTCAGGGTAAAAAAGGAAAAGACCAGATGCCAATTAACTTTATTTATAGAGGTTTTAAAAGGGGCATCTATTTGAGGTTGGGTTAGGGGAGAGTCAGTAATGTAGCACAATCAGTATGGTCTTACAGGAGGAAAAGCCTGTGCAAAGACAGAGTACTGGCATTGTAATAATGTTTCTGAAGTACTATTCAGGAACGAGATTAAAAAAGGTCTAAAGACATGAGTTCAATTCCCGCCACGGCAGCTCAAAAAATTAAACTCGCTGAATTAATAAAGTTGCAGTGAATTGCGAGCAATAATGATCATGAAAATAAAACCCATCCGGTTCACAAATGCCTTTTCAGAAAGGAAATTTGCCGTTATTACCTGGTCTACACATGACTCCTGACCATAGCAATGTGGTCTCACCCACCCTCTAGAATGGCTGAGCAAGCCACTCCGTTGGGTCAAATTGTTACAGACAAAGGCACCATGGATGGGCGTACATACTGCGTGCGTGGGAATAGTATAAGCAGTGGACAGGTAGATTTGGATAATAAATTGCCAGCGAACCCAACCGCGGAAAATGGTAACAAATTTTTAAAAAATGAATCTTTTCACGAGTTGGAGGAGGGTAAATAAACTAGACAATGGTGCTCTCAGTCACTGACTAGACACCTTGCTTGGAGTTTTAGCAAGGTTTGAACACTGTTAGTTATAGAGTCATACAGCATGGAAACAGACCCTTCGGTCCAACCAGTCCATGCCGACCATGTTCCCAAACTAAACTGGTCCCAGCTGCCTACACTTGGCCTATATCCATCCAAACTTTCCCTATACATGAACTTATCCAAGTGCCTTTTAAATGTTATAAGTTTACATGCAGCCACCATTTTCTCTGGCAGTACTGCATCCAATTCCAATGGGGAAGCAAGAAACAAGACACACAGTCTCTCTGTCACAGCATATTTACTCAAAGGATGCAGCCTTATAAATCTCTGGCTCCTGATTAATCCCGCGAGTATCCCAGAAACTCCTTTTTACACGAAACCAACATACTGCAGATACTGGAGAACTGAAATAAGAATAAAAAAAGCTGCACAAAGGTCAACAGGTCAGGCAGCATCTGTGAAGAGGAGCAAAGCATTTCCATTTGTCTTCAGTCCTGAAGAAAAGTCATCAACCTGAAACATGATCTTTCTTCCTCTCAACAAAGGCTTACTGGCCTGACGTGGATTTTGAGGTGTTTTCGTCCTTTGTTTACATCCTTTTGAATTATTTTCTACTCAGCCATCAGATCTGGGTATCACTAGTGAGGGCAGCATGTCTTATCGTCTCCAACTGGCCTTAAAAAGGTGGAGGAACACTGTTTTCTTGAACCGCTGCTGTCCATGTGGTATAAGGGCACCCCACAGTGCTGTGAAGGAGGGAGTTCCAGGTCTATGACCCAGTGACACTGAAGGAATAGCAATACAACTTCAACTCAGGATGGAGGAAGTGGTGTTTCCAAGCTTTACCCATGGTGGATCGCGGGCTTGAAGGATGCTGTTGTGGCATCTTGGTGAGTTGCTGCAGTGTAATTTGTTAAAGGTACATACTTCTGCCATTGTGCAATGAAAGCGGGAAACGTTGAAGGTAGGAAATGGAGTATGGGATACTGTCGAGCTTAAGCGACGGTGTCATTGAACATCAAAGGAAGATAGTCGAATTCTCTCTTGCTTGATACGGTCATTGCTTGATACATCCGAGCCTGGATGCTGCCCTACATATGACACGGACTCATCAGCATCTGAGGAATTGCAAATTGTGCTGAATATTGTGCAAGCATCAGCGAAGATCCCCAAATCTGGACTTATTGTCGCTGCTGAAGCAGCAGGAGATACTTGGCCCTAGGATTCTACCCTGAGGAACTACTGCAGTTCTGTCCTGAGATTGAGATGTGTCTCAGATGACAACTTTCAACATCCTCCTTTGAGCTTGGTATAACTCCAAACAGCAGAGAGTTTGTCCCCAGATTTCCAATGATTCCAGTTTTGCTAGAGCTCCCTGATGCCATGCTCAGTCAAATGCAGGCCTGATGTCAAGGGCTGGCACTCTCCCCTCACCTCTGGAATTCAGCTCTTTTGTCCACATTTGAACCAAAGCTGTAATGAGATCAGGAGCTGAGTGGCCCTGATGGAACCCAAACTGGGTGTCACTGAGCAGGTTATTGCTGAGCAACTGTTGCTTGATAGCACCATTGATGACCTTCTATCAATTTGCAGAGGATTGAGGGTAGACTGATGAGGTTTAAGAGCTAGTGTTGAATTTGTCCTGCTTTTTGAATACAGGACTTACTTGGGCACGTTTCCACATTGTCGGGTGGACGCCAATGTTGTAACGGCCCTGGAACAGCAAGACTAGGGGAGCTGCAAGTTCTGGAGCACGCGTCTTCAGTATTATTGCCAGAATGTTGTCAGCGACCAGAGCCTTGGCAGTATCCAGTGCCTGCAACCTTTTCTTGACATCATGTGGTGCGAATCGAACTGGCTAAAGACTGGCACTTGTGATGCTGGAGTCCTCAGGAAGCAGAGATGGGTCATCACTCAGCATTTCTGACTGAAAACAGATACAAATGTTTCAGCCTTGTCCTTTGCACTATCTGAAGGACACCCCCATCGTTGACAATGGAGATATTTATGGAGTTTCCTCCTCCTGTTGTAGATTAATTGTCCATCGCCATTCACAACTGTACGTGAGACTAGTTTCATTTGAGGAACCTGGTTGGCATTGATAAATTGGACCGAAAGGTCCGTTTCCATGCTGTATGACTCTGTGATTCTATGACCCTGTAGCTTAAGCAGATTGACACTTTGTAACTCCTGTTATGTGTTCCCAAAGATGGCACTTTTCATTAAGCCAGGTTTGATCTCCCAGCCTGATGGAGTTGACAGAGTGGGGGATTGGCTGGACCACAATGTTACAGATTGTAGTTGTATGTAGTTTTGCTGCTGCCAATGACCGCCAGGGACTCACAGGTGCCAGGTTTTGAGCTGCTAGATCTGTTCGTAATCGAGCATGATGGTAGCATCACACAACACAACAGAGGGTATCAAATGAGAAGATGAGACTTTATCCCTTAAAGAAGGCAACAGACATGAAAGGGTTAATCTATGAGCAGGGGTGCATGGAGATACCCTGGTCTCTACTTCTTGTCGTTAATAGTTAAATATGCCAAAGAGTTAACGTAACTTTTATGTGCAGGCAGTCCCCAATTTAAGAAGGTCCAACTTATAAATGCTTGGTCTTACAAATGAGATGCATTACAGGGTTGTGTTAATATTCATTTTAAAAATCCGACATGCGAACGTTTCCTCATGTTTACAAACAGCTATTTTATAATCGTCCTGCATTGTGTTCCAACTGCATACAAATTAACTTGCAAATGTGCGGAATCCATTCGTAACCTGGGGACTGCCCGTTGCAGTCACAACAACGTAATGAACTGCATCCTGTTGTCCCACAATAACAGCTTCTCTTGTTCAGACTTATTTGTTGGTCTATTCTCCACCGCAAACTACGCACTGGCCTGACATTAGCACAAGGTTCTCGCCACAGGAAAGCCTTCCACTAAAAATACAGAATGTGTGTATCCAGGATCTAACTTGGACCTCAAAAGGCACGGAATTAAAAAGTCGGAAATGGGGATTTCCTGATGGCGTACAACCTGACTTCCTGGCTCTGTCCCTGAGCTGAGCTTCAAAAAGACGCGTCCAATCCTTTAACAAGACAACTGTTCCACTGCCAAGAGGCTGTTGGTCACATCATCGTCCCTTCCTGCTGTCACAGTCATACCCAGGAATGTCACGGTCATCTCCAGCGTGAGAGTTTTCTAACTGTCCCCACACAAATTCCAATTCCTTCACAGGTTTGCACCCAATAGCCAAAACAGCACAAAGATTTTCAAGTGCCTCGCATCACCGATATCCATTCGTCCCTTCGCCTCATCTCTAAACTCCTCTGGATGCCTCACACCCCTCTACCTCCAGAATCTCCTAGAGCTCACACCCCCAACTTTGCCAGCTCCTGTCTACTTGCATAGAGTTACCCACCATTGGTACTTGGGCCTTAGCCAACATCCTCTCACACTTTGGTAATTTCTCACCAACCTCATCATCATACCAACACTGTGGGATGAGCAGACCAGCTGTTGGGAACTCTGTAGTGAGTAAAGGTAAAGTTGCCATACTCTAACCAGACTATAGGGCTGCTCTCTCTCATTGGACAGAGATGACTAGCGTTGGTTTAACCTGAGGGTTCACCATGCCTCAGGCGAAGGGAGAGGAACAGGAAAGCTGACATTTCAGGTTGGGACCCTTCTTCAGAAATTCCTGTTTCTGTTCCTGCTCCTCTGATGCTACCTGGCCTGCTGTGTTCCTCCAGCTCCACTCTGTGTTATCTCTGACTCCAGCAACTGCAGCTTTTGCTATCTCAGTGATTTATAACCCCATTGTGAAGTC
This sequence comes from Ginglymostoma cirratum, assembly GCA_024137785.1. Taxonomy (NCBI): domain Eukaryota; kingdom Metazoa; phylum Chordata; class Chondrichthyes; order Orectolobiformes; family Ginglymostomatidae; genus Ginglymostoma; species Ginglymostoma cirratum. The sequence continues at coordinate 9,040,923 of JAHRHZ010000048.1, read as the reverse complement.
TGCCCATTTCTAAAGAAGGGTCCTGACCTGAAACGTCAGCTTTCGTGCTCATCTGATGCTGCCTGGCCTGCTGTGTTCCTCCAGCTCCACAGTGTGTTAACTCGACAACATCTCCTGACTTTACAAACTCTGAACTCGGGGTCCAGGTCTAAACTGTGATGGAATGCTTTCCTTGTCTGGATAGATGTAGCTTCAAGAACACTCAAAAAGTTCAACAGCATCCAGGAAAAAGTATCCAGCTTGATAGGCATCCCATCCACCACTAGCGCACGGCAGTAGGAGTGTGTACCATCTACAAGAGGCATTGCAGCACTCCCCAAGGCTCCTTTGACAGCATCTTCCAAACCCTTGACATTTTACCACCAAGAAGGACAAAGGCAGCAAGCGAATGGAAACATGGCCACATGCAAGCAACTGACAATTTGCTGGAATTGAGGTTAAAATCAGATCAGTCATTATCTTACTGAATGGTGGGACAGGCTCAAAGGGCCGAGTGGCCTGATTTGGTCCATCTGTTCCCTGCCAAGTCACGCACCGACCTGATTAGGAACTATGTTGCCATTCGTTCACTGTCACTACTTCTCTCAGCACCTTCCACAAACTCTTCAAAACATCTCTCACTCATTGTCCACTTATGTTTTCAATCACCTCCCCTCACAGCTCGCCTGCTCCCTACACTTGCTGATGCATTTCAGGGTAATTGCATGAAGGATCATTTTCAGTTGTGAGAAGTGTAATTCCGGAAGATATTGAGTGGAATCTCTTAAGTGTTCAGTGCTTGAGCACATATTGTCCCTGATCTAGACAACTGCCCAGACATGTACAGCCTGGCCAAATTAGCTAATGACATAAAAACAGGGAGCTGTGGAAACAGAGGATGTATCAATGAATTAGCAGACGATGTCAGACCTGTTTTGCAGATGCAGCACTAATTAAACATAACACTGTTAACTGCAAATGTTGAACCAACCAATACAATAGAACAACATTTGCTCAGAATCATTTCAGCTGCTTATATAAAGGTTTATTTCGATTCCTGTTTGGACTTCATGGTGACTCATTCGAAAGAGTCTCACAAATTTACTCCATTAGCTGCCACCAGATGCACAAGATGTTGGGAAGCAGGGGTCAGTGCAGAGTGCTTCAAAGTAGTGACATAGGAGTGACAATAAAGCATGTCACTGGGTGTATCGTGGAATCCCTACAGTGTGGAAGGAAGTCATTTGGCCCATTGAGAGCACACCAACTATCCAAAGGCACCGCCAACCAAGCCCAAACCCCTAACCTATCCCCGTAACCCTGCATTTCCCATGGCCAATCCACTTAGCCTGCACATCTTTGAACTGTGGGAGAGAACCGGTGCACCCGGAGGAAACCAATGCAGGTACGGGAAGAATGTCTCTATGGAGTTTGCACAGTCGCCCGAGGGTGGAATTGAACCCAGGTCCCCTGGCACTGTGAGGCAGCAAGTGATAACCACTGAACCACCGTGCCACCCACAATAGGTGGGGCTGCCATGGCCTGCAAATTTCCCTGCAAGCCACGCACCATCCTGACTTGTGACTACGTTAGCGTTTCTTACAGTGTTTCTGGGTCAGAACCCTACAACAACCCTCCTATCCCAGAAGGACTGCAGCTGTTCAAGAAGGTGGGTCATCACTAAGGGTGATGAGGTGTGGGTCACCTACACCATATTAAAGAAGATGAAGTAGTATACACAATAAGGTTGCAGCAGACCTAATGCTTGCACTGGGCCTTTCTTGCTTACCATCTGTACATTACATTGCGTATGTTTATACCTCACGTTGAAAATCTACACAAGTTAAACTCACAAGTTCAATGTTACAGAGAGTACACAGAAGTCGCAGTGAGGCCAACTGCAAGCAGAGAATTGTGAAGATTACATACATTTTACATTGCAGTCAAGAAAGGGGGCTGTGATGGCAAACAGTAAGTAAATAAAAAGCTAAACTTTGCAGATAAAGCAAAGCTAATTGCTTCATACCACGTAAAGGAAGTCAGTGCCAGGAAGCAAATTTAGAACAGATGTCAGAAAATAAAACTGCTTTTCTCGGAACTGAAAAATCTTTGGAAATAATCTGGAAGGAAAACAACATCAAGGACTGTCCGAAATGTAATCAGATGCCGTGACAACAGAAAACCAGCAGGATAACGTCCTGACGCTATATGGCATCTCGTGTTTGGCTCTTGCAGATTTGGCACAGTTTTCTCACGGTTAAATTTTGGCAAAAATGTCAAAGGTACTGGAAATGACAGACGATTACATTCCACTAAGAGGCAACAAACAGAGATGAAAGCAGAAAAGCAGGTCTGACTGTAACATACAGACAGAAACAGGGGTAATGGCCTGGGCCATCCCACTCCCAGGGAGTGGGTGAGGAGGGGGGGAACTCTCAGAAAATGCAGCAAGTGGCATCTTTCCCAGTCCAACCTCCTCCCCACCCCCTCCCACTTCAACCGACTGAATCCCTCATGTGGCCAACTAATTGTCTCAGTCGCCATTTTATCAACTGCAGGGGGCAGGCCTATGCCAAGCTCAGAGCCCAGCACCTTTTATTGCAAGAGCAGTTGTTGGGAATGGGGTGAGTGAGGGAGGAGGCCTCTTTTGACAGTCCACCACACCCTCCACCCTTAACTCGCACTTCCCCCCACCCCCCAACACCGCACCATCCGGTCTTTCAAACCCATCTTACCCACACCCCTCCATCAAGAGTCAGGGCTGAAGTCCAGCCTCTACCTCCTCATTCTCAAGCCAACCTGTAGTTCCAGTATTGGACACTGGGGACAGGGTCAAAGTCTGAGGCCTGGGGACTGTGGGCCAGGGTCAGGGGTCAAGGTCCATATTACCATTATTGACCTGGAAGGCTGAGTTCTAAAGGGCATAGCCGCTACATTAGGATCTGCAGCAGGTGGTGAGGGAACCAATAAGAGGGGAGTAAAAAAACCTACTTGACCTTGTCCTGAGGAACCTATTTGTAAGAAGTGTCATGAGACAGTGACTGTCCTGGATCAAGGCAGCCATTTGACTGACTATGGTATCAAGGCATCTCGCCAAAATTACAGTCAACTGGAATCAGAGGAAATCGCTCCATTGGCTGGAGCCACATCTAGCACAGAGGAAGGTGGTTGTGATTATTGGACCTCAATTATCTCAGCTCCAGGACATCTCTGCAGCAGCTCGTAATAGAACTATTTAAATTTTAAAACTTTTATTTTCTGGGGCCCTCTCAAGGTGGTGTCCGTACAGTAAGGTCACTGGACTAGTAATCACACTGGGATTTGAAATTTAATTAATGGTGGTGATGACTGATTATCCTAAAACCCATCCAGTTCATCGAGATGCATCGAGAGTGACTCTCTTTCACAGAATAAATATCTGGAACTAAGAATCTAACGATGACCGGGAATCCATTATTGATTGTCGGGAAAAACCCATCTGGTTCACATAGGGAAGGAAACTGCCATCCTTACCTGGTCTGGCCCACATGTGACTCCAAGACCCACTGCAATGTGGTGGAGTCTTGACTGCCCTTTGGGCAATTAGGGATGGGCAATAAATGCTGCCCAGCCAGCAACACCCTCATCCCGTGAATGAATAAAGAGCAAAAAAAAAATGGCAGAATTGTTAGGATCCAGAAGGAGATTGTTCAGCCCATCAGTGCCAGCAGTGGCTGGTCAAATCAGCATTACTTTGTGCCAACTCCTGCTTTTACCCTATGACCTTGCACGCTATCTCTATCCAAATAAACAACTGACGTCTCTCGAATGCTTCAGATCCTTACCTAGGCCTGGCCTACATGTGACTCTGGGCCAACTGTAATGTGCTGATCTCTGAACTGCCCTCTGAAATGGTTGATCCATTCCAGGGCGATGAGGGGAGGGCAGCAAATTCCGGTCTTGTCCCTTTCCTGGAAAAATATCAACTTATTTTGTCCTTTAATAGCCTTACTTTTCATTGAATCCCTACAGTGTGGAAGCAGGCCATTCGGCCCTTCAGGTCCACACTGACCCTTTGAATGGCACCCGACCCAGACCCATCCACCCTATCCTATCCCACCTAGTCTACATATCCCTGAACACTACAGGGCAATTTGGCATGGCCAATCCACCCTAACCCGCACATCTTTGGACTGTACCCAACAGAAACCTATGCAGACACGGGGAGAATGTGCAAACTGCACACAGAGAATTGCCCAATGGTCCCTGGCGCTGTGAGGCAGCAGTGTTAACCAAAAGTTACCATGCTACCCTTTTTTTCAAAGGGTTTTCTATCTAAATTTTAAACCAAGCATGCAACAGATACGGTGTTGGACTGGAGTGGACAAGGTCAAAAATTACACGACACCAGGTAATAGACCAACAGGTTTATTTGTGAACACAAGCTTTATCGGAGCCTCAGTCCTTCTCCAGGTGACAGCATTTCAGTGCCTTGCACTACATCACACGAAGTGTCTAACAACTCAGTGAGGGTAAAGCTCCCATGCTGGGTCACATAGGAGTCAAGAGTGTTGACGCATATCCCAATGTGACAGACACATGGGGAGACATGGCGGGGGTGGGGATGGGGCCATCTTGTGTTATTTGCTTAAAGGTAGCAGGGAAGTGGATTCGAAGCCATGATCAGACTTGCTAGGGTTTGACTGAATGGTAGACCAGGCTGAAGTGACTCACCTACTCTTACTGATATTTGTTATGCTCTAGACTCACAAAGAGCTGCCGGGGAACAAGCTGCAACACCATTCCCCTCGCAGTTGGAGGTCAGACAGTCTTGGGAATTTGAACAGAAATGGCCAGTTCCCTCGGCCTCTGTGCACATCAGATCATAAGAGCGGATAAGAGATTAAAGGAACATGTAAAGCATCCCCAACCCCAAGGCATCTCCAAACACCACCTACAGCAGGGTTGCCGATTTAGTGTCACAGTGTTCAGTCACATGAGGACCCACAACAGTGCAATGGGAGAACGTCTCCTCAGTCCCAAAGGTGTGTCTAAGATGGCAACTCCTTTATTCATTCGTGGGATGAGGCGTTGCTAGCTAAGGAGCATTTATTGCCCACCCATGCTGTGGGTCTGGAGTCACATACGGGCCAGACCAGGTAAGGATGGCAGTTTCCATCCCGAAAGGACATTAGTGAACCAGATAGGTTTTTCCAACAACTGACAACGGATTCACAGTCACTTTTAGACTCTTAATTCCAGATATTTATTGAATTCCAATTCCACCATCTGCTGTGGTGGGATTCGAACCTCGGTCTCCAGAACACTCCCCTCTAACAACAACTCTTACCAATAACTCTACCAGTTTTCAAGATCTGTGACACCTACTTCTTCATCATATGACAACAGAGACATGGCATCAGGAAGGAAAGAGGTAACGGCCCATTCCAACAGGGAAGCGTGGAGTTTCTTTATGTCAAATATAAAGCAAATCTGCATCGCTATTTATGAGCTTTTGGAAATGCAAGTCGGAGATTGTACTCAAGGCCTGCAGTGTGATATCCAAACACTTGTACACAAGTAACAGATCACCCATGAAATAACAAGTTGTAGCGCAGGGATGAACACAGGAGGCCAAGTAGCATCAGAGGAGCAGGAAGGCTGATGTTTCGGGCCTAGACCCTTTTTCAGAAAAAAGTCAGCCTTCCTGCTCCTATGATGCTGCTTGGCCTGCTGTGTTCATCCAGCTCTACACCTTGTTATCCCAGATTCTCCAGCATCTCTAGTCCCTCTCACCCATGAGCACCAGTAGCATATTAACATATCACCACTATTTGTGCAACAGGCCAAGAACTTCCGACCGTTTTGGCAACATCCAACAGTTTCAGTAGCTCTTTAACTTAAGGTGCAGTATCAATTGGCCCTCTAGGTCAAATAAACTATTCACTAACAAACATTTGCATTGTACAAAGGATCTGAATCATGCTGGTGAAAGGAAATGTAAAATACCGTCTGCCAACTCAAGACACATAGTCACTTGCATTTCAACAATGCTATTCGTGACCTCGGGATCCCCAAAGTGTTTTCCAGACAACACAACACTTTTTGAAGCATAGTGTAATAGGGAGGAGAGAGTTTACAGTAACAAGTCCCATTTCCAGATCAATACTTTGCAGTGGTAGACCCTGAGTGCAGGTAAATTAACACAATCACCTTGTCAAGCAAAAACTGCGTTAAGCAAAACACGCATTTCCATGGAAATCCACTCAAGTTAGAAACATAGAGAAATAGTGCATAGGAACAACAGTACACCATTTAGCCCTCTGAGCCAGATCCACTATTCAAAATAATCATCCAACTTATTGCTAAGCTGGAGAGAGAAGGCTGTGGATAAAACTTTAACCAGCCTTAAGTGAGGCAGGCAATGGCCAAAACAAGTTGAATGAACAGAAATCTGCACAGGAACACGGAGCTTTGGTGCACACTTATTACTCCGCGCTGGTGGGACCTGAGTAAGAACGGTGTTTCCCAAATCAGACATGCACTATTAAAGCAATTGGTGGTGGAGTTAAAACCCACATTATGGTGAAAATGCATTAATCACAGCCGCATCATCGAGGACTACCTGTAATGATTTGGTGGGACAAGGAACGGCCTGCCCTTTACGTGCTGGAGCTGAGGATACCATGTTACGGTCCATGCTGGTGACAACACTAAACATCAGAGTGGGACCTGACTTTATACTGTTAGGACAAATGCTTTGTCGGTTTGCTATCGAGGTCAGTCATTGAACTAATTCAAAGGACGTTGTAAGTGTACACAAAAGTAAAGTGAACTGTATTAAACTAGAGAAGAAATAGTTTAAATGTACTCATTATGAAAGAAGAAAGGAAAGATAGAAAAGAGTCAACTTTTTTGCCCCAGTAATAACCTGACAGATACTCAAGCTCAATGAAGGGTTATCCCAGTATCCAACCAAAACTCCTTGGTCAGCTGGTATTGCTGCAACCTGTTTTCTTTTTGTCAAGGTTTTGGGCATTCACACAATGCGATACTCCTCAACTAATCTCTCTCCCAGAGCTTTAAAAACGCTGCTAACTCAGCTCACTATTACTCCCAAACATAGTTTGCTTAAACTCATGTCTTCAAGAGTCTTGAAGGATATCTCCATTAAGGTTTTATGCCACGGAGGGTTCTCATCAACTCAGGGCTTCAGCCTGAGCCCTGCTACTCACAGCAATTATGGATCAACTGCAGAGGCCAATTTTTAATTTGAAAATGTTAAACGTTGTCGAGTGGGTGAGTCCACATTGAGCTCCTCTCCCTTTCTCTCTCTCTCTCTCTCTCGCTCTCGCTCTCGTTTACCTAACATTCAGATTGCTGCTCTTCCCAAGCTGCAGGATCTCCTACTCACCCTCTACTGGCCGGCAGCCATCTTTACTTCAATAGTCAGCTCACCCTTTTGTTGTTAAATTAGTAAATTTGGGAAAAAAGATCATTGCTAGATAACCATCCCCTTCATGGTTTGAGGCTGTGATCCCCATTTAACCCTGGTGCTGAGTTCGCAAAACACTTTGAAGAGGGGTGGCATGATGGCTCAGTGGTTAGCACTGCAGCCTCACAGTGCCAGGGACCCAAGTTCAATTCCACCCTCGGGAGACTGTCTGTGTGGAGTTTGCACATTCTCCCTGTGTCTGTGTGGGTTTCCTCCAGGTGCTCCAGTTTCCTCCCACTGTCCAAAGATGTGCAGGCTCGGTGGATTGGCGATGCTAAATTGCCCATAGTGTTCAGGGATGCCTAGATTAGGTGGGTTATAGGGGGATGGGTCTGGGTGGGATGCTCTGAGGGTCAGTGTGGACTTGTTGGGCCAAACAGCCTGTTTCCACACTGTAGGGATTCTATGAGAAGAGGAGCTTTCTTTTTAAAAGAGAAAAACCTTTAACCATCACCATTAAAAAGTGGCTAGGTGACTTTCCACCTCACTGCTGTGTTAGACGCGCTGCTATTGGCCTCAGTTAAAGTCAGACTCGCTGCTACTGGCCTCAGTTAAAACAGCTACATTTAACAAGCAACTCATCAGCAGTGACATCCCTTTTAATTTGTTTTCAGGACATGAATGACTCCTGAAAGGTACACTTATCGCTTATCCCTAGTTAGCGTTACAAGATGATGGCTGGACTTTCTTCTCAAAACCACTGGATCACAACAGAATTTAAGAAGTCAATCTTGCGACATGACAGTGATGTGCCATGTCCCCCCACTTATCACATTAAATGATGCTCACAAAACCACAATTTCAGTTCCACAAATCCAAGTTCCTGATGAGAAGTGCAACTCTGTCTTCAGCCACAAATGTAGGTTAATTCAGTATAATCTAGATTTAATACCTTTTACAGAAATTAAAACATTGCAAAAGCTCTCGAAAGTACCACTTAGTGCCCAAAAGAGACAGAGAAAATATGTGTGAGAGAGACAGAGAGTGTGTGTGTGAGAGAGCGAAAGACTGTGAGAGAGGGTGAGAGCAAGTGTGAACGAGAGAGTATACGTGAGAGAGAGAGAGTGCGCGAGAGAGAGAGAGAGATGGTGTGTGTGAGAGAGAGTGCGTGAAAGCGAGAGAGTGCACGAGAGAGTGCATGAGAGAGAGAGTGCGTGACAGAAAGAGATTGAGAGAGAGAGAGATTGTGAGAGACCAAGTATGTGCGAGTGAGAGTGTGAGTGAGACACAGCAAGAAACAGTGTGAAAGAGATAGTGCGAGACAGTGAGTGTGTGAGAGAGAGCGCGAGTGTGACAGAGAGAGCGTGACAGAGAGCGCGCGAGAGATTGTGAGAAAGATTGTGAGAGACCAAGTATGTGCGAGTGAGAGTGCAAGTGAGACACAGCAAGAGAGAGTGCGAGAGAGTGTGAGAGAGAAAGAGAGAGTGTGTGAGACAGCGAGAGTGTGAGAGACAGCGTGTGACAGAGACAGTGACAGAGACAGAGTGTGTGACAGGGAGCGAGAGTGTGTGACAGAGAGAGAGTGTGTGAGAGCGAGTGTGCGCGACAGAGAGCAACAGTGCGTGACAGAGAGAGAGTGTGTGACACAGTGAGTGCGCGTGAGACAGAGAGAGAGTGTGACAGAGAGAAAGTGTGACAGAGAGGGTGTGAGAGAGACAGAGAGTGACAGAGAGAGTGACAGAGAGAGTGTGTGACAGAGAGAGAGTGTGTGTGTGAGAGAGAGGGCGTGTGTGAGAGAGAGAGGGCATGTGAGAGAGACAGCACGTGAGAGACAGAGCATGTGAGAGAGACAGCACGTGAGAGAGAGTGTGAGAGACAGAGACAGACAGTGTGTGAGAGAGAGTGTGTGAGAGAGACAGTGTGTGAGAGAGTGAGAGAGAGTGTGAGACAGAGAGTGAGTGTGAGGGGGAGAGGGTGAGAGAGAGTGTGAGAGAGAGAGTGTGTGTGAGAGAGTGTGAGAGAGAGTGTGCAAGAGAGAGAGAGAGAGTGCGAGAGAGGGAGAGAAATACTGATCAGTCTTGAGGTTATGAGGGTGGTTTGGAGAAAGTGGGGAGGCTCCTCCTCAGCGGAGTGGAAGTTGAGAGGAGATCTGATTGAGATATTCAAAACAGAAGAGGTCACAGGCACAACAGGGAAAACTGTTTTTATTGCTGGAAGGGTTGTGGATCAGAGGACATAGATTTGAGAGTGATTCGCAAAAGAACCAAAGCCAACAGAGGGATAAATTTTATTTTATTCAACACGCGATTAAGATCTGAATGCATTACCTGAGAGTACGGTGAAGCAGGTTTAAGCATAGCTATCAAAAAGGGACCTGAACAATCACAATCTCACTCTCTCTCACATGCACTCTCTCACACACAATCTCACTTACAAACACACTCACAATCACTCTCTCTCTCATTGGCACTAATTGGTAATTTAAAGAACCTTTGCAATTTTTTAATTTCTGTAAAAGGTATTAGATCTATATTTAACTGACATTTGAGGCTGAATGTACTTCTTATACCGACCAGGCATAACTTGCAGGCTACAGGGAGAAGGCAGAAGAGTGGAACTTGATGGGCTACCCTTGAAGAGGAGAGCTAACAGGGCTGAATGGTCTACTTTTGTGCTGAAATTGTTCTCCAATCCTACGGTGTTATGTCAGCATTCAAAATTAGTGGGCTAAAATATTCCAAGTGACAAAATGGAGAGTAAAAATGCAACTTCAAATAAGGTCAATATTAATCTCTATACAAAATCCAACATTTAAAAAAGTTACCACAAACATGTGGCTTAGATCTGAGCTTGATTTACTGTGTAAAGGATCGAATAATAGATGAAAACGTTAGTTGGAGTCATCTGGATGGGTTTGTTCATCTAAGTGGATGCAGCTATTATTGAAGGGTTACTATTCTATTTTGAGTAGTCAGATTTAAGTGAATAATCACTTCCACAAATCTGCATAAAATCAAACACAAGACGAAAATGAGGGGTGAGGCTGCATTTTGTAATTATGTCTGGCACAACATCAGCGGCGTCAAACAATAGGAAAAGCCTCAACTGGATTCAACCTTCTGTCAGGGTCTGACAGAACGCTGATATCCAACTCAATCTACAGCCACAGTTTTGTCTTAACTGTACAAAAAGAATTTGAATATTTGTTTTCTTTTCAGTGAGCAATTTAGCAATCAAACCGTGAACTTTAAACATCGGAAGTCTTTGCTAGTGACCGGGAGAGAAAAAGCCAAATTTCCCACACTTGTGGCCTCAATAACCATCATAGAATCATTGAAAGCCCACAGTGTGGAAGCAGGCCATTCGGCCCACACCAACCCTCTGAAGAGCATCCCACCCGGACCCACCCCCTACCCTATCCCTGTAACCCCACATTTCCCATGGCTTATGCAGCTAGCCTGCGTATCCCTGAACATTATGGACTTCTTTCGGAGGAAGCCAGAGCACCCGGACAAAACCCACACAGACACAGGGAGAATGTGCAAACTCCACACAGACAGATACCCGAGGGCAGAATCAAACCTGGGTCCCAGGTGCTATGAGGCAGCAGTGCTAACCACTGACCCACCGTGCTACCCAAAAAATATCAGAAGTGAAGTTTTGCCCTGTTCTAGGGATAATTTTACATTTTGGAAATGGGGAAAACTGGACAATACAGATTCAGATCGGCTTCAAATGCAAAAGAAAATTGGCAGAGAAATTGCTTGATTCCAGTTTTAAACAAATCCCACAATTTAAGACTGCCACGCAACCCCATTTCACCAATTCGTGAGGTTGATTTTTAAAAATCCCATTTATTTAGAAGAACGGACAACACAGAACTTTGTTCATAGTTCTGATGTTTTATTGGTGCGTTCTCCATTCTCCGCAGGGACAGGGACGGTAGAAATGATGATCGAGACGTCAGCAGTCCAACACCTCAGTAAATCTGTCACATTCCCAAATGTTGAAAAAGGAATTAAATTTTCCACAATTTGCTCAGATTGTTTTGTACCGTGACAAATCAAAGCAAGAGTACGTCAGGGTTACCGTCTCAAGTTGGACTTTATACCATAACTTCCCAACCCAACAAAATGGCCTTTTCCTCTCAATCGCCGATTGATAAAAAGGACGAGGGCTCCTGTAGACACAAAGGAGATTGGGGCAAAGATTCGATGGAGGTTTCAAAATTATGAACGGTTTGGAAAAGGCAGACAGGGATAAATGGCTCTTAATGTTACGACACTGTGAGGTACAGGTTTGAAATGTTGAACAAACGAGTGAATGATTTATTGTCAGTCTATTTTACAGAGACAACACAATAAAACACACCAAAAGGCTTTCATTTGTCGCCACAATTCGGAATCGTGTTCAATTATTTAAGAACAAGAGTAATAAAAATAGGTCTAGCTTAAAGAGAGTCCATCAGTCCTGAGGCAGCTCATCACAGTCAGCAACGCCTGCACCACCGCCCCCTCCTCCACCATCCCCCCAGACCCAACCAATATCAAAGTCACTAATCCCCAGGCACCATCCTTTGGGCCAGAGATGGAGAGGGAATGTGAGGAAGAAGCTGCTTCCATACTGACCAGGAAATCACTGAACAAAAGGAGGTTGCAAGCAAAACCAATGAAATATTTCAAAAGGAAAGTGGCTGAGTGATTCAGGTAAAATAAACGTACGTGGGCACAGCCAGCAAATAGGATTGACTGGATTGTGCCAGACATAATGGAGAACACGAAAGATACGTACAGCTCGCCTCAAACCTTTATTCATATTCTTCAAGATAGTTTCCCAATACACCTCAAATTGTGACCACTGTCGCATTGTTAAGTTGTTTGAGGTTAAGGAGGTCATAGATGATAGCTATTAATTTGCTGAACAGATACCAATATACAAGAAGTACCTGGTGGGACAAGGCCACAAGACTGAGGAAATCAACAAACTCTCTCCACCAAAAAAAAATTAAAGATATATATGTCTTCATTTCAATTTCTCCCACTGGCCTGGAATCTATGAACAACTCAACCACATCTCCTCACTCTGCCTCTCAGCTGTTTGTCCCACTTACACATCTTGCTGTTTCTCTTCAATTAAAGCCACAGCCATATTCATCATTCAGCTTGAGAACTGCTCCACACACAGTTCTTCAGCTTTCTGCATTTGCTATCTCCTCACTACTTATCCGCGCCAAACATTTTCCTTCCAGCTAGTGCTCTCCAACTAAGCCTGCTCCTGCCGACGACCTGGGGAACAGAAAGAGAGCACATAGGTGGTACTTTCACATTCAGACAATTCCTGGTGAACCTCTTTGTGCTTGTTGAATGTCCGAACATATCTAATTAGATTGAAAAGTCCGGATTACAGGGTCTTACCACAGCGATCCCGGATGACCAGATTCCGTCCTTCCTTCAATTGGATCGTCAAAAGGTACGAGGGCAAACTACACGCAGATGGCTCTCGACTTGACCCTTCATGGTGTTCGAAGGACTGTGATTAAAACATGTGCATCACAAATACATTACATTTTAAAACAACTAAGATCTGACGTTACAGATTAGAAATGATCCTACTTGCTTCACATTTTAACGAACCAAATAAAGACATAAAGCAAATTAACAATGAGACTTTGACATTGGTCTCAACTTGAGGTGTATTGGGAAGCTTTCTTGAAGAAATAATGAAGAAAGGTTTGAGTTGAGCCTTAACTATCTTTTGTGTTCTCCATTATGTTTGGTCCGACCTAGTCGGTCCTGTTTGCTGGCCATTGGTCAGCACAGCTGCCTCACAGCGCTGTGGACCTGGATTTGAGTCCACCCTCAGGTGACTGCTTGTTTGCATATTTTTCCTGTGTCTGTGTGGGTTTCATCCAGGTGCTCTGGTTTCCTCTGACAGTCCAAGGATGTGCAGGTTAGGTGGATTGGCAAAAGGGAATTGCCCATAGTGTCCAGGGATCTGCAAGCTGGGTGGATTAGCCATGGGAAATGCAGGGCTTTGGCGGGGTGTTGGGTCTGGGTGGGATCTCTTTGGAGGGTCAGCACAGACTCAAATGAGTTAAGTGGCCTCTTTCTGCACTGTAGGCATTCTACAATTCAATTCCTGTGCGCACCCACCTCCATAAATATCAGAGACTGGCATGATGGTACTGCATGGCTGACTGGACAACATTCTGACCTACCCAGCAAACACCCCCATCCAAAGGAAAAATAAACAAAAAGGTGACTGACAGGCAGAGCCAAATGTGGCCATTAAAGACCAGTCTGTTATACCCTCTTAACTTCGCAACAGTCAGAGGCACAGCCAACCTCCTGTGGCCTCTTTTATCAGAAAGGAGGAACCCAGAATAGGGGATGAGTGGTGAAACTACTGACGGGACAGCCATTTGGGAAAGGTTGGAGTAGAACCATGTGCAAAGTCACCTTTCTGTTTATTTTTCCTTTGGATGGGGGTGTTTGCTGGGTAGGTCAGAATGTACAAGCAAATCACATACATGTGGCTCAGGAGTACATACAGGCTAGACCAGATAAGAATGGCAGATTCCCAGCGCTAACCACTGTAACAGGATTTGTAACCCACATCCTGTTACAAAGTTCCTACATTACCCCAGAAAGCTGTTGACGTTGGTTTTAGGAACCAACCCAAAAGGCATTCCATAGCCCATTGACCTCTCCTTGGTTCAAGCTACTCTCCAAAGTGTAACTTTCGTGGAGATCTGTTCTTAAACAAAAACCAAGTGATTTTCTCCAATTTTCTTTAAGATTGCGCAACTATGGATGTCTCAGTTTTTTGTTACGGTTGCCAGCAGATACCCAATTTACTTCGGGTAGCTGGCGCGTGAGAAAAGTCAGCCTTCACCAGCTGTGACATTGTTTGTGACTGTTTTCTGCCACAAGGCTCTGTGAAGACCTCTGTGAAATTCTTCTTTTAGGAAGAAACTAGGCAACATTTTTCAGCTGCATTTCTCTATTGAACCCAAACTGACGGTATGCCCTCACTGCACTGTGTATGGGGAGTGATAAAGTTAGTGCGTTCTCCACACGAAGGTTGGGCCTCACGAAAAAATCAGCCTCTATTGGCTCTCATTCCAGTAAGACACAGGTTACGCGGAAGTAAAATTGAAATTGCCTGTTCCTGAGTAAAGCAGACAACTAATGTAAACAGGCAGTATGGTGGCTCAGTGGTTAGCACTGCTGCCTCACAGCGCCAGGGACCTGGGTTTGATTCCAGCCTCAGGTGACTGCCTGTGTGGAGTTTGTACATTCTCCCCGTGTCTGCGTGGGTTTCCTCCCACAGTCCAAAGATGTGCATGTCGGGTGGATTGGCCATGTTAAATTGCCCATAATGTCCAAGGATACCTAGATTAGGAGAATCAGCCATGATTAATGCAGGGTTACAGGGATGGGGTGAGTCTGGGTGGGATGATCTTCAGAGGGTTGGTGTTGGGCCAAATGGCCTGCTTCCACGCTGTAGGGATTCTATGATCTAAAGGACACATTGACCACATCTCTCCTTCCTCCCCTCACCAACTTTTCCGACTTACTACACACTCCCAGCTGAAGTTAGGGTCTAGGCCCGAAACGTCAGCCTTCCTGCTCCTCCGATGCTGCTTGGCCTGCTGTGTTCATCCAGCTCTACGCCTTGTTATCTCAGATTCTCCAGCATCTGCAGTTCCTGCTCTCTCCGAAGTTAAACTCACCCTGGTGAAAACCCCCAGTCCTTGACAGCACCAGAGAATGCTGAAGGCAGCTCCTGGTTTTTGACTGGGTGCATTTGGTTCCTTTTGCGCTACTATCGGAGGTGAAAACAACCTGGTCTGGCAACTCCATCGTAACAAGCCAATGGGAGAGGGTGCATTTGAACGTCCCCAACATATTAATTGTGTAAAAGTCATGCCTTGTGTTTTTAACTAGGCTCAGAATCTCCAGTTTTACATATATCTTGTGTCAGTTTACTTAAATTAAAATAATCCTGAGGGGAATTTGATATGAAGGTGCTAACTGTCAATGTCAATAACATTTTACTCCAAACTAAGGAACTTCCATTTCTTCGAAAATTCACACAAACATTTACCTGTTCAAAGAACTGTGAGCTCTGCGATGATTCGAGGTCTGTGCTTTCACTGAGATCATCCTGAGAGATAAAAGGTTCAGTTTAGTTATATGAAGGAGATCGCATTCCCCATCAGTGTCTAGCCCAACATAACAATCAAGGTGTCAATAAGAAATAAAAACAGAAATTTCTGGAAAAGCTCAGCAGGTCTGGCAGCATCTGTGGAGAGAAATCAGAGTTAACGTTTCTGATTTCTTTCCACAGATGCTGCCAGACCTGGCTGAGCTTTTCCAGCAATTTCTGATTTACAGCGTCCGTAGTTCATTCTGTTTTTGTTGAGATGACAATACGTATTGAGAGATGATAAATGGTTTATTGGTTTAAAAAGCGTACTACATAGATTTGAGATGTAATGCATTTTTTTTATTGGAGTAAATATCCTTCCAACTAACTGCATTAGTTCAGAGTTCCATCAAATTCATTCTGTAAGAATGTAGTTTGCATAGAATACCCCTACCATTAATAGAGTTGATTTCCTACTACCTGCAGCTCAGTAAAAATGACAAATCCAAATAATATCTAAGAGATAAATTGCAAGGGACACTGTTTGTTATATCAAGATGGTATTGTGCATTGTACTCACTACTGAATGTGTCACTAGAGAACGTGTCACTGCCACTCAGTGCCATGTGTAATCATGTCAGTAGGCAGTCAGTTTACAGGAAAACACAGTGCTACAGCGCACTGCCCCTAAGATACCTGGCTTCACCTTATGGAGGAGCAGGGCTCCCAAAGCTTGTGTTTTCAAATAAACCCGTTGGACTATAACCTGGTGTCGGGTGACTCCTGACAAAGATGCCAGCAGCAGGTGCCTGCTGTGTGTAGCTATCCCACTGTCACAGTGGGACACTTCTGCACCAACCTCACACTCCGCCCCAAATCACTCTTATACGCCCATCTTCCGGCTGCCCTCCAGTTCGCCTTCAAGAAGATCTCTGTGGGTTTTTAACCTCCGATCGGCTGGATTATTAACAGTTTATTCGCTGATCTAATGCAAAGAAGTTATTGCCAACCCTGCATTGCAACAACGGGAATGTTTAGTGCAGTGGGCTGTCACCAGGCCATGCAAACTCAGCGCAATTCAGTCAATCAAACTGCAGTAAAAGAAGAACATGTGGAGACAAGACCAGACCATTCAGCCCCTGGTGCCTGTTCTGCTCTATCAACCACTTAATCCATGCTTTAGCACCGTTCACCTGACATTGCTCTGTATCCCTCAAACCACTGCCTGTGAAAAATCCCTCCACCTCAGTCTTCATCAACGCACAGAATCCAAAGCCTTTTGGCAGGGAAAGAGACTTCCAAATTTCCACCAGTATACACAGGACGAATCACTCCCCAGTTTCTCTCCTGAAACACCTAGTCTCAGTTTTAGAATCATTACAATCCCTCATTCTGGATTTCCCAGGCTGAGGGAGAGAGATTTGCATTTATAAAGCACTTTCTACCATCACCAGCTACCTCGAAGACCTTTCGCACCAACTGTACTGCTGTAATGAGGGAAACGCGGCAGCCAATTTAAATGCAGCAAGCTCTCCAATGTGATAATGACCAGATAGTCAGTTTCTTCTTTGAAATGTCAATTGAGGAATCAATACTGGGCTGAACTCTGGGGTAACGTCCATCTTCTTATTAAAAATAGTGCAAAAATCTTGTCATAAAACTAAAAAGATTTAGCCCTTCTTCCCAGCAATATCCTTCACTGACACTCAATCCCGGTGAAGTATCACTCCCATCTTCACTCTTTAATTTCTTGCTAAGGTCACAAGAGCTTCCTGTCAGTGAACTGCGCAAATTCACCGGATAAAGACTCTTGGTATTTCTCCCCAGTACTCTCAGACACAGGCTAACCTCACTGAGATTTTCTCACTGAACTCCAAGGAAAAATTAACATGGCTTTTGTCCAGTTACTTTGAGATTCCGAAACAGATAGAATAGATTGTTTCTTTCAAGCTGAAATTGATTCTAGCCTCTCTCCCTGTCTCCCTCTGGGTCATAAAAGCTCAACTTAGTAAATTCTTCAGCAATTCTCTCTCTTGGCTGTTTGTCTACTCATTCTCATGTCTACTCATACTCAATTACTAGGGGTCACGATTTCAAGGTGAGGGGGAAAAGTTTAAGGGAGATACGCGTGGAAAGTTCTTTACGTAGAGGGTGGTGGGTGCCTGGAATGCGTTGCCAGTGGACGTGGTAGAGGCGGGCACGATAGTGTCATTTAAGATGTATCTAGACAGATACATGACTGGGCAGGGAGCAGAGGGATACAGATCCTTGAAAAATAGGCGACAGGTTTAGATAGAGGATCTGGATCGGCACAGGCTTGGAGGGCCGAAGGGCCTGTTCCTGCGCTGTAATTTTCATAATTCTTTGTTCATTCATCTCAAGTCATATGATGTTTCGATTCACTGCTGCTTTTAAAAAATCCTTCTCAGAGAAATGTCACCTTCAGAGAACGAAAAACCATTTACTTCTCATGCCTATCCGCCATCTTCAATGTTCAATTCTTCTCCCAATAATGATTAGTGGTAGAAATGTGTACCATCTAAAAGATGCACTGCCGTAAATCACCTAAGCATTTCCAACAGTATCTTCCAAACCCACAAATTCTATCACCAAGGAAGGGTGACATGGTGGCTCTGTGGTTAGCACTGCTGCCTCATAGCACCAGGGACCTGGGTTCGATTCCAGCCTCAGGCATCTGTCTGTGTGGAGTTTGGATGTTCTCCCTGTGTCTGCGTGGGTTTCCTCCCACTGTCCAAAGATGTGCAGGTTAAATGGGTTAGCCATGGGAAGTGCAGCATTACAGGGACAGGGTAGGGGTTGGTGGGTCTGGATTGGATGCTCTTTGGAGGGTTGGTATGAATTCAATAGGCCAAATGGCCTGTTGTCACATGTAGAGATTGTATGATTCTACATTAGAAATCTTATGTTACCAAATTCTCAAAATATAAACCATGGCAGCTTTGAGAGTTTGGATCCAGTTCAAAAAAAGGCCTGGTGGCAGAAAAACATTTCATGAAACCAACAGGGTATCCTAAGAAGTCAACTGGTTCATTAACACCCTTGAGGAAAGGATGACTCCTGGCATCCTTACCCCCAAATGTAACTTCTGTCCCATGTCAAAATGGTGGAATCTTAGTTACAGTCTAGTCTAGCTAGTCAATCAAAACATTATAGCCAGTCCACTGAGCAAGAAATTCACAAAGTAGTTCAAACAGAGATGAAGAGAACTTTTTCCTCTCGTTTTCTGAGAGACTTTGGAACTCTCTGCCTCAAGTGGTGGAGGGGAGGTGATTAAATATTCTTAAGAGCAGGCACAATTGGCTGAATGGGCTCCATTGGTTCTGTCACAGTTCTGTGATTCTGTGACTCTTCTTACGCAACAGAATCAAAGGTCATCGGGGTAGATGGGAATGTGGAATATAAAACGCAAATTGATCAACCCACGATCTTCTAAAAAGGCGAAGTAGGCTTGAGGGGCCGAATGGTCTAGTTCTACTTTTATTTCCCATCTACGTAGGTATAAGGTGATGGAAATCTGGAGCTTTCAACCCCGTCTCTACAGCTCACATGATGGGCTCAGGATGCTGGGTCACTCAAGATCTATAATAATCACGGGCTCAAACTCTTGGCCTCAGCGCGGGCTCGAACCCCCGGCATCAGCCTGGACTCGAACCCCCGGCCTCTAATACCGACTCCAGACGAACGAGAAATAAATGCCAACCTTGCCAGCGATGCCCACATCTGATGGATGAGCAATGGAAACACTGAGGTAAGGAACATTATAACCCAGGGCCATAGTTTTGAATGAAACTGCATGAGACAACGTGACAATGAACCTCATGTGAAACAAGATCACTTCTCAGATCTCATTTTGAAATTCTATCACAAAAAGACACGTCGATTTGCACATTTTCTGTTCTATTTCCCCAAAGAGACACTCCAACCTCAGGGGCCGATTTTAAAAAAATCATTTTCTTCCCATCAACTAGGACAGACAGACTCCTGCAGCTGGCCACAAAGTGGAGCTAATTTTCAGCTCCTGCATCCGCTCACCATTGTGACAGGCGTCAAAGTGCAGCCACCCTGGGCTAGGGTGCTGGATGGATGAGACGGGGTTGAAGTATCCTGTCAATGGAGAGGTTGACTGAAATCGAAAGAACTACAGTTTTACAAAGTAAAGTGGAGTGGCATGGTGGCTCAGTGGTTAGC
The DNA here is from genome assembly GCA_024137785.1 of Ginglymostoma cirratum. Taxonomy (NCBI): domain Eukaryota; kingdom Metazoa; phylum Chordata; class Chondrichthyes; order Orectolobiformes; family Ginglymostomatidae; genus Ginglymostoma; species Ginglymostoma cirratum. The sequence continues at coordinate 9,021,170 of JAHRHZ010000048.1, read as the reverse complement.
ACTGCTGCCTCACAGTGCCAGGGACCGGGGTTCAATCCTATCCTCGGGCAACTGTCTGTGTGGAGTTTGCACATTCTCCCCGTGTCTGCGTGGGTTTCCTCCCACAGTCCAAGGACGTGTGGGTTAGGGTGGATTGGCCATGGGAAACTGTCCATAGTGTCCAGTGATGTGCAGGCTAGGTGGGTCAGCCATGGGAAATGTGGGTTTACAGGGATACGGTAGGGGGCTGGGTCTGGGTGGGATGCTCTTTGAAGGTTTGGTGTGGACTCCATGGGCCAAATGGCCTGCTTCCACACCGTAGGGATTCTATGATTCTACTTTAAAGCACAGGGTTCTACAATGATACATATATTATACTTGGAGAAGCATCACTTTGGAAGCATGGAAACGCACACTCCCTCACCAAAACCAGAGCCCACCCCAACTCCACTGAGTGGGATCCCTCAAAGAGGCTTTGAGAGATCATGCCCCATAAGTAAAATGACAGAACGATCCTTTCTGGGAGAACAGGGACAGCTGGTCAGCCTGTTTAAAGCTCAACTTTTGCTAGGTTGCGCTGGAGACTTTGTGCCACGTTTGATGGTAATCTCTCACTCAATGGAGTCTAAATAAACTCTCTTATACTGTGCGTGATCTTTGTGGCCTTAGAAAAGTCTATTGTTACGATTCCAGCTGATGTTAATACTGGAAAAGTCAGATCCCAGAAGAAAACCAGGATGGGTAGGTCCTAACATTGTTCATTTTTAAACATATAAACCGTGGTGGTCTGTCTCTGAACATATTCACAAGAGTTAACTAGTGTACTTTTAACACAAGGAATAAAGTGTTTATTAAAGATTAAAAAAAAATTTATACAACTGGACAAAAAGTCAGCATGTATCAGAAAAGGATTCAAACTCCCCTTTTATCCCAGTGTGGTCACTGGAATTATTGACTACAAGATCCTTGATTGGGGTTGTTAAACTGGGCTAATCAGGAAGCCTTGGCTGATTAATATTAACAGGGGATTTAGAATCTCCTCAGTTCAGGGCCCTGACTCTGAGCTGGCTGGTTACAGCCAGTATACGGTGTACATGTAAATAAAGTGTAAATAAATATTGGTTTCTGTGCAGTTATTTCACCAGCAATATCCTTAAGAGCACCCGAACTTCAGGAAAAGAGTTACCATTATCATCACACTTCTTGCTTAAGCTAGGACAACTTAAGGTAATTTTCTGTGAAGCTTAAAGCACTACCCAGCACAGAGGTATCTCAAAACATCTTTGAACAGTCTCATTAAAAATTCATTTGGTACTTCTTTTTCTTCAGCTGGTATTGCTTTCTGAGACACCGAAAACAAACTGCAAACTAAACTCACTATTACTGTAACGTTGGAGTAAAAAAATGAGTCTCTTAAACTCAGCCTCCAGCAGTTTATTCCAGATTTCTTATGAGAGAGTTTAATACTTCAGCCTCCACCCACAAAGACTGACTTCTTTCTGGAAGTTTTTCTATGTGTGGCCGTTGTCCAATTCCACTAAGCAACAGTGGCTTTTCTTGCCTTTTCAACATAAAAGCTTATTAAAATGCAAGTTAAAAAAAAGGCCTCTAGACTCCACACAAGGCCACAATTCTCCAAACTGAAACTATGGTTTTCCAATTCTTAACATACGAAATGTAATTTAAACTTAAAAGTTTAAAAAAATGTTCTCAACATTCTAATTTTAATACTTTCAGCCACATTAGATCCTGCTCTCTGAAATTCCCTTCTTAAACCCCTCCATAGCCTGTCCTTGTTGACAGTCCTTAAAAATCGTTCACTTTAAATCAAGCGTTTGGTCACGTCTCATTGGAACATAAATCAGCCAGTAAAGATTTCAATTGCGATGATCAAAGATCCATTGGGAGAGCTTTCTCCTGTCACCTCACTATCCAGAAGCCTGGCTCCAATATTATTTGCTCTCTGCTTTGTTGCACATTTTCCGTCTTCCATTGTGGAACACCCTGGCTCATCTCTTGGGGTAAACTGGAACGGATCTGGAGAGAGGAAACCCACACTTTACAATTTATTGTTCTCTCTGCTGGTTGAGAGTCACAGGTCTAGTCGCGCAGTGGGGAGTGCACCTGCCTTTGAGCAGAAGATCCAGGTTCGAGTCCCGCTCCCATGCTTTATGGCCACAGAAACGGCATTAACGACAGAGACCAAAAGCTTCATTATCAAGAGCCCGGTCAGCCATGTTTGATGAGCAGCGGTGTCCCTCAACCTATTGGCTTTAGCTTCAAGCTATTGAACTGCTCCAGGGAAAACAAACCACAGGAACAAATTAAATAATAGGTATCACCTGCCTCACGTATCTCCAAGCTTCTAGGTTTAAGTTTATGGGTCGTCTACCAATTCCTCTTTGCCACCTTATTCAACATAGCAACAGGAAGAAGTCCTTATACTAGTATTTTATATTTATTGCAACTTGGCATTATTTACTTCAATTTCCAGTTCTTTCTCTTGATGCTCTTATTCCCAATTAAACCTCTATCTGCCTTTCAAATATCTCAATCGAATCTGCATCTGGGATAACACAGTCCACATGCGTACAACTCGCTGTGTGAAGCTGTTTTGCTTTTAACCATTTTGGCTCAACGTTTTAAGTTATGACTCCTTGTGCTGATTGTCACCTTAAAAGGGTGGGATGAGACCCTAGCAACAATGTCAATCACCTCCATTATCTTATCTCAATCAGATCCCCACCTATTCTGCTCATCTCCAGAGTTTTCTACATTTCAAATCTCATCCCAAGTACTAGCATTGTGTCTTGCTTCTACAGATTTCGTTAGCCTGTGGATCTATATGCCACTCCATCCACCATTACATTCAGTAGCAGTGGCGTGTACTGTTTGAAAGATGCACTGCAGAAATTCAAAGATCCACAGATAGCATCTTCCAAACACATGACCACTAACACCTGGACAGACAAGGGCAGCACATACATGGGAACTTCATTCGCTACAAGGTCCCCCCCAAGCCAGTCACCATCTTGACATTGAACTACACCACCATTCCTTCAGTGTCACTGGGTCAAAAGCCTGAAACTCCTTCCCTGAGGGCATTGTGGGTCAAACTACAGTACACGGACTGCAGCAGTTCAAGAAGGCAGCTCACCACCACCTTTATCAAGCAACTTGGAATAGGCAATAAATGTTGGCCAAGCCAGCAACACTCACATCCCATGAATGAATTTTATTTTCAAAACTTCTGCACTTCATAAAGCCCAGCTCTAGATTTCCTACTTACACTGTATACAAGATGGGGATGAGTATCTAAAGTTTAATTCACATTCTTCCTATCAGGATTGATTTTACAAAACCTTTACACACCAGAACTCAAGCTGCTAGAAAACTGTGGGATGGAGGTGTCCATGCAGTTTGAGTTCCAACCCCATCTCAAGACTTAAGCATCTAATCTTAAGGGACAACACAGCAAGTCCTGAAGGATTGGGTGTATTGTCAGAAATGCCATCTTTCTGGATCAATCTGAAGGCCAATTCACAAAAAGGTTGCTTGGAGTGTTTTTTTTCGAAAAAGGGAACAAAGTATTTTGCCAAGTGTCCTGAGCAATAGTCATTCATCAAATTACACAAGTAAATCACAGTCACACAATATGAAATCAGTCCTGTTAGGAGTGCAATGGTGCTTTCAATACAAAACTAAGTAACAGTTTAATCCAGTGTATAACAATGGTACTCTCCTATGGTTTAAACCAGATAGCACGGCTTTGAACTTTGTCATGATTGCGCACATGCAATGTGTTCCCAGTGTTCCAGAACAACAAGGCTTAAAAATCACCTTAACATTGGACCCTGAACAATGGAGCCTACCAATTAGAAACAGCAACTAGAGGATGGAAGTCAGGACTACCAGTACGGATGGAGAAGAGCTCTCGTCAGCTAAATCATTTTGAAATCTAACAGCACAGAAGGAGACTCAACTCATCATGCCAATGTCAGCTGTTAGAAATAGCAACCCACTGAACAAACTTCCCCGATCCTTCCCTACAGCCTCTCAAATTATTCCCTTGCAAGTAGCAATCCAACTCACTTTCGAAAGTTGCTTGCAAATCTGCTTCCACGACCTGTTCGGGTACTGCATTCCAGATAACCAGAAATCACAAACATTTCTCCTCATTTCCTCACTGTTTCTTCTGCCAATTATGTTAAATCGTTGTCCTCTGGCCGCTTACAGTCCTGTCAAGGAGATTTTGATCCGATTTGCTGCAGTAAAAACTCCCCGTCTGTCCTACATTGCAACCTTGACTATACTTCAACGGTTTTATTGACTATGAAGTGTTTGGGACAGGAAAGCTATTATTCTTCCATAAGACATCAACTTCCTCTTGATATTTTAGTGACATTATTGTTGTTGATTCCTTTAATATCCTGGAAGTTACCATTGACTAGAAACTGAATTTGCCACATAAATATTGTGGCTACAGGAACGAGATTAGGAATCACATCCTGACTCCCTGTGGCCTGGCCACCATCTACGGGGCACAGGTCAGGGAGTGTGATGGAATACTCCCCACTTGCCTAGATGGGTACAGCTCCAACTACATTCAGGAAGCTTGACACCATCCAGGACAAAGCAGCCCGCTTGATTGGCACCACATCCACAAACTTTCAGTCCTCCCCACTGATGCTCAGTGCCAGCAGTGTGTACCATCTAAAAGATGTACTGCGGAAATCCACCAAGGGATCCTGAGACAGCACCTTCCAAATCCATAGCCTATACTGTTTAGAATAAGGGCAGCAGATGCTTGGGAACAGCAGAATCTGCAAGTTCGCTTCCAAGTCTCTCTCACTATCCTGACTTGTTACCATGCTGGCATTCCTTCTCTCTCACTGGGTCAATTCTCCTTTTCTTTGTAGAACTGTGTGTATACACCACATGGACTGCAGCAGCTCAAGAAGGCAGCTCAACATCACCTTCTCGAAGGCAATTACTGACCTACTGGCCAATTAGAGATGGTCAATAAATGCTGGCCACGTCACCCACATCCTGGGAGCAAATGGACTTCAAAACCTTTACCTTTTTTAAGGCAAGTACCATTCAAAAGCAGGTGGCTACAAATGGTGAAAACTTGAGGAGTAGCAAGATTCATTAATCGCCAACTACCTGCTGGGTGGGTGGTCAATTAAACACCAGGAGAGTCCAGTGCCGAGACACAATCTGCTATTAACTTCTAAATGGGATGACTTTACCATAATGATACTAAAATAAGTCAATTGACTTTGAATGTCTTGGTTCAAAGAGACTTGCAGCCTTCCATGAACTAATCTGTCCAGTTTTTGTGAACAGCCTCCTCCCTTATGTTGTTTTGGCATTTGTATTCCCTTTCAAACAGCTTCCAATTTGCAGATAACCACCAGCAATTTCCATAGGACTTTAAATGATGCCACAGTTTAACTTCTCTTCAATTAGTTCTCTGGGATTTCCACTAAACATTCATTAAAGTTAAAAGCCGAAGACGAGGATACCTCAGCAAAGCTTTTGTAGTAACCCCTTCTGAAGCCCCAAACCATCCAGAACATGTCTAACATTGGGAATGCACGATAATCTTTTGGGATGGTGAGCTCTCGAAGCAGCAATGGTGTCTGTTCAGTAGGCACTCTGTTGGGGACTCTCCGGGGATTGGTTCCATTATGTATATACAAATGCTACTCAGGTGCCCCATCAGACTCTTCAAAACAGCTACAGGCAAAACCATCAACCCTCCCACCCCCCACCACCACCACCACCAGCCACCCACACTGCTCCCCATCCACACCCACTCTAGGGTTGCACCAATATTTACACATTAAGATGGGAACATGATGAAAAATGTCAGGAGGTTCTGTTCCAGAAGGACAACGGCAGCGGGAACATGGGTACACCACCACCACAACCTGTAAATTCCTCTCCAAGCCACCCACCGTCCCGACTTGGAAATAGATCACCTTTCCTTCAGTATCGATGGGTCAAACTCCCGGAACTCCCTCCCTAACGACGCTGTAGGTGTCCCTTCATCATATGGACTACAGCGGTTCATGAAGGCAGCTCACCACCACCTTCTCGAAGGTAGTTACTGACGGGTAAATAAATGCAGCTCTGTCAATGACAACCCACATCCAACAAACAATAAAGAGCTCAGCTCCCACCCTCTCTAATAGAATTGTATTACCCTCCTACATATGGAAGGCTTTTTATGCAGGCCTGAATCCACAGGAGTGAACAATCAATTCTACTAATTGAAACTTGTATAACTATCGAACAGAACTATATTGTTCCAGTACCCTGTAATTTATTGACTTAATTTGTGGGTTTTGATGAACTGACACCACATTTAGGGAGTCTCTATTGTCATGGTGATTAAAGCCAATGTTCTCCCACATCCTACTTACTTTTGAGAATTAGTCCGCCATGTGACTCAACACATCTGACGCCTAACGGCACACAAACAAAATTATTCTTCACCTTAGTTTCATAACAGTACCAGAGAAAGCACAATTGCAAATAATTAAGCTTCAACTCCTACAGTATTAAAATAAACATGTCAACACTGCAACTCACCCTCTGAATTATCAAGTCAGTTCAATGTATTCTGAGGATCGTTAAAGCCAAGCTGGTAATTACAAATAAAGGTGCAATTACTTTGTTGAAAATAAGTGCAAAAACTTTTTGCCTTTCTTAGGTTCCCTTGTTCCAGTTTCACTCCTGTTATAACTACAAATCCACGGTGTGCATTCCTCATCAAAACATGTTACCTCCTATTCAAAGACAAACCTCCCAGGAAATAGTCCTCATTCAAAGACAGATTTATTTAAAAAAACACTCAACAACAAAGCAGTCAAATCACCCCATAATAATCTCAACAGGAAATACACTCAAAGTCTTTAATTTCAAAGCAGGTCCTTCCTGCACCTTCTGGTTCCACCTTAAACTGAGATTACAGGGTCAGTTCTAACCTAATCCAACTGTCATGTCACTGATCGTAGATACTGTCCAATCTTAGCAAAGCCTGACCTATCAAAGGATGTGGGTACAGTCACAGGAACTTTGTACTTCTGGGGTTTGTGTGGCCTGAGTCTCAAACGAAGTGAGGAAAACGTGGCTAGAATTTTAGTAGGTGTTGGCCAACATGCCCCTTTTTCCACCATTGTAGCTTGGTCACCATGCAGTCATTTAACAACTGCTCAGCAATTAACAGGTGGCAGCCATAAATTCTACTTCTCTCCCACACGTCCTTAAAACAGGGAGGAAAGCCAACTCAAAGAGCAGACTTCCAATCAGACGGCCATCAGCTCTCCTAGTTTTCAGGCACCAGCAGCGCCACCAGGAGCAATGGCCACTGCTGGGACTGCAGCCAGTGCCTGAAGTCAAGACACCACAAACTCGCAGTTAACCACAAGTCTGGGGTTTCCCCGGGGGAGTTGGGGGGGGGTGGGATTGAGCCCCAGACTGGGCACAGAGTGCCCAAACAGGAGATCTTGCCCAGCTACAAGGCCACCAGGGGTGCAGGTGACCCCCACCCCGAGATACTAGAAAGAAATATTTCAGCGGTCTCGACTGACCCCAAGCAAAGGGCGGCTACCACTGGCAAAATTCCAGTGGAGGTGAGTAGCTACTGCAGACATGGTGCCCAATTTAATCGCCCAACCTCTGAAAGCCGACTCCCGGTGATGAGCGAGTGGTCAGTCAATGGAATAGTTTTCCCCAGAGAGGCAGTGGGGAGCAGGGTTGTATTAATTCAATGACAGAGGTCAGGTAAATGTCCTTCAGAAAACTGCAAATTGGATGGCAGTAAAGGGCAGTAAATCCACATATGAAATGGGGCCTGCTTGGAAGGTAAAATGTTCCAGCCATTCGTCACATCTTTTCCACTTCATTAGATGCCACTTAACTGTTTTGGCTGATTGACAATTCCACTATTACTGCAACATGTGACTGACAAGTCATTAGAAGACGTGCCAAATACAGCTGAGAATTGCTCTTTCCTCATCTACCAATTCCCACATTTCCTACCTGTCTGGTTGAAAGTGTCTACCTTTGCGGAGGAAATGCAGCCTGTATCGCAACATAACCCGCTGTTATGGAGTTGGAGTTGACTAGCCTGGTTTAAATTTAAACAATCAAATAAGATCGACAATTCATAGTTCCTGCTCCACACCAACTGTGGTCCAACCAATCAACACCGTCTTCTCATGCTGCACAAATTGCGAGCTCCTTTCCAAATTTAGTTTTTCCTGTGTCTCGGTCCTGACGCACACAAGACTGAAGGCTTCAGCTTCATGTCTCTTTCTAGCAATGTTTCAGAATTAATCCTTGGTCTACTTACAAAGGGATCAAGGGAGGAAATCAAATCATCTTTTGGGAGTGAGGGGGGAGCTTTGAATGGAGAGGGGAAGACAATCAGCCCAGTGTGTCCATTTGGGAAACTGAAGTGGCCTTCAGGTCACAGTCAATGCACGTAAACACACAGAAATGACTGAGAAATGGGGTTTTGATCTCTGAGAGAAAAATAAGAAAATAAATCAACAAAAAGGACTATTCACTTGACAAGCTTTCTTTGAAAGCAACAACATAGAACGTAGAACTGTACAGCACAGGATCAGGCCCTTCAGCCCACCATGTCTGTGTCAGCATGTGATTTTTGCAGCATTCCCAAACAAAGTGTACAACCTGTCATGCTGTATGTGAGGGGACAAGAGATCAATGAGCTCCTAGATGTGAAAATTTGGGCTCTTTTTGAGTGCAATACACTGTGCTCATGAAATACTAAGTCTAACTGAGAGGTTTATCTCACCACTGGCAAATCTTTTAGAGAATGCAAATGTACTTTTGTTTCACCATCCGTGAAGCGAAGAGAGGTAGACATTAGTCTAAGCCTGTTTGGGGATTAAAAACTGGTCAGCAGATTGAAGGTCACAGCCAAAACTGGGCCTCATATACTACCTGTCGCACCTATCTTGGCTACACTCACCATGCAGCTTCTGTGGTTGACTGCTTAGCTGGCAGTAGACATGATCTGGGAGTGATGAATGAGAGGGAGGTTAAGAGTGGACTGACTGTGGGGGCCACAGACCATCCATCCTCCTCCTAGCCCGACAGTGAAGTAAGTTTAAAAACAAAAGACTTACATTTTGGTAGCAGCCTTTGAGGAGTGCTGGTTGGATCACATGTTGAACTGAAAAACCTGTGACAGGCCTGATACCAATTCCCCCAGGTCTATGGCCAAGCATCATCCAGTCTACCCACAAGGTCCCAAAACAGGCAGTAGGCTCCCTTTCAGATGCCTGTTTTCAGTGGCCAATAGGTATTTACACCAGTGGATCAAAATGACAGCGGGAATGCAAGTAATGATGAGGAAAAGGATGTGGTGGCTGATATTGCTCTTTTCCACTTGCTTCTTCTCGAATGGAAAATTAGTTTAATGGGAGGCAGTTTTACACCACTGTTGCCCTATAGTGACCAAGGAGGTGCAGGCTAGGTGGATTAGCCATGGCAAATGTGACTCTGATGAAGAGTCACCTGGACTCAAAACATTAGCTTGCTCTCTCTCCATGGATGATGCCTGACCCCCAATGTGATCTCCAGCACATTTTGTTCTCAGATAAATGAGGGGTTACAGGGATACTGGTGGGTCTGGGTGGGATCTCTTCGGTAGGTCAGTGCAGACTCGATGGGCTAAGTGGCCTCTTTCTACACTGTAGGAATTCTACAATTCTACATTGGCCTTGACTCCAGTTACACTTTCAAAAAATTACAAATTCCGTCATCAATTCATGTGACATCAAAATTGCCCAACAGCATTTGTACATACTTTGCTCCAAATCCGACTGAAAATTACCAGGAATTTCTTTCCACATTTAGTGCTGCTGATGCAGTGCACCTTCGACGTGGGAGCAGGTGTGGAGAGATTCCTGACCCGTTTGGCAGCCCCTGGGAATTTTCTGTGCATATTACCTCGAAGAGGGTGGGAAGTCTTGGGAAAGCACAAACTGGGTGTTTACCCGAATTCCCAGAATGGCCTTGTCACCATGCCAAAATATTGCATTCCAAGGATTATGCCAGTTTTCCAAACAGGTAGTCACACATATTTACTCACTAGAGGCATTGGAGATAGCCAACAAGACATTACACACAAGTGATGGACTACACAAAAATAAGTCATTCAGCATAAATGCCCCATAATTGCCCCACATCAACATCCTCATAGCCCTTTTCATCTAATCATGTCAAACATTACCCTATGCTTCCTTCTCCTTCGTGTTTATCTATTTTTTCTATATGTGGAATTAATCATAGCTGGAAGTGAGAAATTGCAGTGTAATTTACTGCACAAGATCATATTTAATAATTAAAAACAGCCGCAAAGGTCTTGTCCTTCGTGGCTGGCAGTGTTGAATGACAACTTTACAATCCTGTTTAAGTTTAATGTACATCTCATCCATCCTTAATAATTCAAATACCAGTAACGCTAGATTCAAAGGCTGCATGATTTCTTTTGTGTCATTGCTATGGAATAAAATCCTGATTCACAGCAGGATATCACCTGGAAATAATTCAAAGTTATAAAAAGAAACACAAAACTGCATCAAATTTATGGCTTGGAAACAGACCTTCCAGCCCAATAGGTCTACAATGATGTTAAAGCTCCACGGGAATACCTCCCTTCTTCTATCTAACACAAACAGTATCCACTGGTCCACCAGTACCCATTCTTTATCAAACAAAAACGAAAGCAATCACACACAACTGGAGACTCTCCTCTGTTGAGCCTCACTTACGATTATACCCTTTCATTGTAATTGTTCAGAAATCCATTTGCGTGGTATGGTGGCTCAGTGGTTAGCACTGCTGCCTCTCAGCACCAGGGACCCAAATTCGATTCCACCCTCGGGTCACTGTCTGTGTGGAGTTTGCACATTCTCCCCATGTCTACGTCGGTTTCCTCCGGGTGCTCGAGTTTCCTCCCACAGTCCAAAGATGTGCAGGTTAGGTGGGCTGGCCATGGGAAATGCAGGGCTATAGGGGCAGGGTAGGGGGTGGGTCAGGGTGAAGTGCTCTTCAGAGGGTCAGTGTGGACTCAATAGGCCAAATGTCCTGCTTCCGCTCTGTAATTCTATGTGAATTCCCAAGTTCCCTTATTTCAGTTCTACAGTCATGTGACAGAGCTCACATTTAAACCACTAACTCAGTGCATCATGCTACCCCAGAAGGGGGCTGTCTGCCCATCAGTTGGATGTAAGCTGTCCATGGAATCATCAAGTCAGTGTGTTTCTGTGTGTTTCATTCCCTCAGGTGCTCATCCAATTTCCTTTTGAAACAATTTACCATCTCCGCTTCCACCAACCTCCAGGTCATTACAACTCACTGCATAAATAAAAATCTCTGACCTCACATGTTCCTTGTATCTCTTGCCCAAAGCCTTAAATCTGTCTCCCATAATCCATGCAGCCACTGTTAATGTGAGCAGCTTTTCCTTTCTCTATCCCATCTGAACCCATCACAACCTTGTACACCTTCATAAAATCTCCCTCAGTCACCTATACTCCATGGAAAATAACTCCAAATTAGCCATGAAGCTAATATCATTCAAATCGCAAATCCTTCTGGTGAATCTCCTCTGAACCTTCTTGTGGACCCTCACATTCTTTGGAAGGTACGGTGACCAAAAGCAGATTTCTATATGCAGCCAACCAAAGTGTTATAAAGTTCAGCATATCCTCTCTGCTTTTGTTCTCAATAACTGCATTAAGTTGAAGATTGGATGCGCTTTGCTAACTGCTCCCTCCTGTCCTGTAAAGATCTGTGCATGGGAACTCCCGGGCATCTTGCCCCTTCACATTCTTTAGAACTCTGCCATTAACGCTATACTGACTTTTCCCATCCCTATTGCCAAAACGGGTCACCTCACTTTCCTCAGTAATGAATTCCATCTGCCACATTTCTGCGCCATCTGCTCATTTTATGTATTCTTGTCGCAACTGAGTGCCACCATCCCCACAATTTGCCATGCATCCAAGTTTGGTCTCTGAAGCAAGAGCCAGGTCTACATTCAACGGAGTGAACATTAAAAGGTTTCATTGACCATAATTATATACACGAGATGATAAGAGAGACTATTGTCTCAAACGTTACAGAGCTAGCAGGTTCAGAGAGAGTAGGAACTGCCGATGCTGCAGAATCTGACATAACAAGGTGGAGAGCTGGATGAACACAGCAATGCTCCGCTGCTGCTGCTTGGCCTGCTGTGTTCATCCAGCTCTACACCTTCTTATCTCAGAGCTAGCAGGTTCATGCCCCATGCAATCTGACATCTCTATGACAGAGCTCCGTTTTGCTCATGCACACTAGCTAGTCTGAAATTAAAAGTTACTTATCCCTATACTCTACAGTACCATTGACAAATTTTGAAGTTTTACCTTGTACTCCTTGTGCTCAAAAGATTAATACATACCAAAGGAAAAACAGTGCTCCCTAAGCATTAACACTTGGGGAGCCAAGTCTGAAAAATAACCATTGCCACAACTCATCTTTTCTGCCTGAAAGCATTTTTAAAATCCACGGTGACACTAACACTGACCCTCCGAGTCCACAAACTGCAATTCTGTTCACCAGGCTTTTATGTGGTACTTTATCAGAGGCAACATTACAGACAGCCTGCTTCTCTCAATTTTAAATATTCATTAAAGAGACAGTCCTCTCTTTCTCGCTCTGTCTCTCTCTCTCTCCAAGTCAGTGACTAATCTGGGAACAGCAAGGAAACGATGTGGAATGCTGAGGGATAGGAAAAGCCAAAGATGTGAAGCAAAGGAAAATATTTTTGCTCACTTGCTAAACCTGCCTGTATCCTTCTGTAGATTCTGTGTCAGTACATTCATACAATCCTTCAGTTACATTACAGCAGAGTCAATAAAGAGCTAAGAAGAGGCCATTCTGCCTCCCTGTCACTCAAAAGAGCCCAGTTACCAATAGCGAATCAAACAAGAGACAGCAACTATTAAAAATTTACAGGCTTATTCATGCAAAGCCTTTGTGTTGTTTGTTTGCATTTTAGGTTAGCCATGCAGGCAAATTTCACAAATCGCTGTTTAATGTTAAAGTAAATTGGAGTGATTTGGTTTCCCTAATGGTTTGTATAACAGTTCAATTAACCATCTGTGGAAAGTATATTTAACTCACTTTGGAATGACCGTACATTTTGAAATCATTAAAATGCAGACCCCTGTTAAGTATGTAAAGCCTGTTAACACAAAGTACATAACTGCAAATCCAATAAGAAAAAGACGTTTCTGAGATCGAGGCTAATGCAGACAATATACATTTTCCTGTTCAGTAATTCATTCAGGGTGCTTGATAACCAGGAACATTATAGGAGACCATTCAGCCCCTTCAGCCTCGATCCACCATTTAATGAGATCACGACCAATCAGTAACTCAACTCCTTTGAGCGGCGCCTTTATTCCATGAATCTTTTTTGAAAAACTATCCACCTTAGATTTAAAATTATTAATTGCGCTCGAGTCAACTAGTTTGTGAGAAAGTTCCGTTTCTTCACCATCCTGTGTGGAAAGCAGCGTTCAATGGCCTGGCCCTGTTTTTAAAATTATTGTCCTCTTGTCCTGGACACCAGCCAGTGGAAGAAAAGTCTTTCATTTCCCTTCGATGTCCTTAAAACCTCAACCAAATCACCCATTAACTTTCTACATTTCAGACAGCACAAGTCAGCAATCATTAATTGGTTAACAATAACATTTTACACATCCAGAGTCGGTTAACATTAGAGTGAGTCCGAGCGCAATTTTTCTAATGACAATTTCTAACGGGGTGGCATGGTGGCTCAGTGGTTGGCACTGCTGCCTCACAGCACCAGGGACCCGAGTTCGATTCCAGCCTCGGGTGACTGTCTGTGTGGAGTTTGCACATTCTCCCCGTCTCTGCGTGGGTTTACTCCGGGTGCTCCGGTTTCCTCCCACAGTCCAAAGATGTGCAGGCTAGGTGGATTGGCCATGCTAAATTGCCCAAAACATTCAGTGCCGTGTAGATTAGGTGGGTTATAGGGGGTGGATGTGGGTGGGACGCTCTGAGGGTCAGTGTGGACTTGTTGGGCCGAAGGGCCTGTTTCCACACCATAGGGATTCTATGATTCAGTGCACTAAACTGTACAAAGTACTCCTCATGTAGTCAATCCAAACTATTACATAACCTACTGCATAACGTTCAAGATAGTAAGAACTGCCAATGCTGGAGTCAGAGACAATACAGTGTGGAGCTGGAAGAACACAGCAGGCCAGGCAGCATCAGAGGAGCAAGTTGACTGAAGAAGGGTGCTGACCCGAAACGTCAACCTTCCTGCTCTTCTGATACTGCCTGTGTTCCTCCAGCTCCACATTGTGTTATCTGCTGCATAACTTCCTCCCATTTACAGTCTAGCTCTTTAGATGTAAGTTTCCAATTGTGTACTTGACCACTACATTTCAGTGATATGTGTATCATGACTCCCCATGTCACCTTCAGATCTCCTGGGCAAGGAACATGCTTTGGCTAAACCATTTGCAATTTCCTCAGCAACTTCCTTCAAAACATTGCGGGGGAACCCATCAGGACCTGGGGAACCTGTACCTAAGTACAGTGAAAAGTTTTGTCTACACGCAGACCGTACCATGCAAAGATCATAAGGCGATTGAACAGTGCGAGGAATACAAAGTTACAGTCGCAAAGAAGGTGTATAAAAAGCAAGACAAACACTAGGTTTGAAATTTGTGAGGTCCATCCAGAAGTCCAACAACAGCAGTGCAGAAGCTGGTTTTGAACCTGATGTTTAAGCTTTGTATCTTCTGCCTGATGGAAGAGGTTGGATGTAAGTGTAACTGGGGTGGGAAGGGTCTTTTACGATGTTGGCTGCCTTTTCGCGGCAACAAGAAGTATAAATGGAGTCCATGGATGGAAGGTTGGCTTCCATGATGGTCTGGTCTCTGCACACCACCTTCTGTAGTTTCTCATAGGCCTGGACAGAGTAGTTGCTGTACCATATCGTGTTGCGTGGCACTATCACCATGCTAAATGGGACAGACTTCACACAGATCCAGCAACTCAAAACTGGGCATCCATGATGTGCTGTGGGCCATCAACAGCAGCAGAATTGTACTCCAACACAATCTGTAACCTCATGGCCCGGCATATTCCCCACTCAACCATTACCATCAAGCCAGGGGATCAACCCTGGTTCAATGGAGAGTGCAGGAGGGCATGCCAGGAGCAGCATATCTGAAGATGAGGTGTCAACCTGGTAAAGCCAACAAACAGGACTACTTGCATGCCAATTAGCGAAAGCAGTAAGTGATAGACAGAGCTAAGTGATCCCACAACCAATGGATCAGATCTAATCTCTGCAGTCCTGCCGCATCCAGTCGTGAATGGTGGTGGACAATTAAACAACACACTGGAGGAGTGATTTGCACAAAATTTCCTCACCTTCGTTGATGGAAGAGCCCAGCACATCAGTGCAAAAGATAAGGCTGAAGTATTCGCAGCAATCTTCAGCCAGAAGTGCCAAGTGAATGATCCATCTCAGCCTCCTCCAGTCGTCCCCAGATATCGGTATTCAGCCAATCCAATTCACTCCACATGATAGCAAGAAACAGTTGGAGACACTGGATCCTGCAAAGGCTATGGGCCCTGACAACATTCTGGCAACAGTACTGAAAATTTGAGCTCCAGAACTTGCTGCTCCCCGAGCCATGCTGTTCCAGTTTAACACTGGCATTTACCTGACAATGTGGAAAATTGCTCAAGTTATGTCCTGTACACAAAAAGCAGGACAATTCCAACCCAGCCAATTACCACCCCATCAGTCTATTCTGAATCGTCAATAAAGTGACAGAAGGTGTCAGTAACAGTGCTATCAAGCAGCATCTGCTCAGCTACAACCTGCTCAGTGATGCCCAGTTTGGGTTCCACCAGGGCCACTCAGCTCCTGACCTCATTACAGCCTTGGTTCAAACATGGACAGAAGAGCTGAATTCCAGAGGTGAGGTGACAGTGACAGCCCTTGACATCAAGGCTGCATTTGACAGAGTGTGGCATCACAGACCCCTAGCAAAACTGGAACTGGGGCAAACTCTCTGGTGGTTGGAGTCATACCTGACACATAGGAAGATGGTTGTGGTTGTTGGAGGCCAATCATTTCAGCACCAGGACATCTCTGCAGGAGTTCCTCAGGGTAGTGTCCTCAACTCAACCATCTTCAGCTGCTTCACCAATGACCTTCCCTCCATCATACAGTCAGAAGTGGGGATGTTCGTTGATGACTGCACAATGTTCAGCGCCATTCGTGACTCCTCAAATACTGAAGCAGTCTGTGTTCAAATGTAACAAGATCGGGATAATATCCAGGCTTGAGCTGACAAGTAGCAAGTGACGTTTGTGCCACACAAATGCCAGGCTGTGACCATCACCAACAAGAGACAATCTAACCACCGCCCCTTGACATTCAATGGTGTTACCATCACTGAATCCCCCACTATCAACATCCCGGGGGTTACCATTGACCAGAAAATCAACTGGACTCACCACATAAACACAGTGGCTACAACAGCAGGCCAGAAGCTGGGAATACTGCAGCGAGTAACTCACTTCCTGACTCCTCAAAGCCTGTCCACCCATCGACAAGGCACAAGTCAGGAGTATGATGGAATACTCCCCACTTGCCTGGATGAGTGCAGCCCCAACAACACTCAAGAAGCTTGACACCATCCAGGAAAAAGCAGTCCCCTTGATTAGAAATAAATCCACAAGCATTCATTCCCTCCACCACTGATGCTCAGTAGCAACAGTGTGTACTATCTACAAGATGCACTGCAGAGATTCACCAAAGATCCTCAGACAGCACCTTCCAAACCCATGACCACTTCCATCTAGAAGGACAAGGGCAGCAGATACATGGGAACACCACCACCTCCAAGTTCACCTCCGAGTCACTCACCATCGTGACTTTTAAATGTATTGCTGTTCCTTCACCGTCGCTGGGTCAAAATCCTGGAATTCCCTCCCCAATAGCATTGTGGGTCAACCCACAGCAGGTGGACTGCAGCGGTTCAAGACGGCAGCTCACCACCACCTTCTCAAGTCCAACTAGGGATGGGCAAGAAATGCTGGCTAGTCAGCCACACCTACATCCCACAAATGAATAGACAGAAAAAAAGATCGAATGCTTTCTATGGTGCATCTGTAAAAGTTGGTGAGGGTCCTTACGGACATGCTGAATTTCCTTAGCCTCCTGAGGGAAAAGGGGCGTTGCTTTGCTTGCTTGACTGTCACATCTATGTGGGTGGTGCAGGACAGATTGTTGGTCAGCGTCACTCCTAGGAAATTTAAGCTATCAACCAGCCAACTTGTAGACGAAGTTCAGACGAAATTTGTCCAAACAGTCGTTAGTGCTTTTTTAGTCCTTGATTCATTATTAATCTCCCTGGATAAAGTATTTTATCCTCGCTCTCTGTTGCAAAGATCAACACAAAGTAATTACTTTGCTGTTCTACCATTGCCTCTTTTCCACTTAACAATAGTCACCAAATCTGTTTTTAAACCAATACCCTTCTCGTTGCATCTTTCTGTGGAAGTGCAGAAAATGCAGCACCTGTCCTTATGCACTCTCTCTCCTCATCAATCAGGACCCCAAACAATCCTTCCAAGTGAAGCACAATGTCCATGTACTCCTTTCGATTTAGTCTACTGTATTCATGCCGCCACATTGAGGAGCGACACGACAGACTAGACCACGACTCTCTGCAGTACATCAAATCAATCTGTGAGCATAGACTTCAGCATGGCATTTCAATTCTCCAGCTTACTCCCAAACTCATTTCTATTCTCAGCTTCCTGCAATGTTTCATTGAAAGTCTAGGAGCAGGTCCTCAGCTTTCAATAAGGTTCTTTGCAGTCTTTTGAATGGACCTCTCGTATATTACAGCTGATTTTTCTCTGCACTTTCTCTGTAGCTGTAACACTATGTTCTGCATTCTGTTCTATTACCCTTATGTAAGGTATGATTTGTCTGATTACCACATACTTTCACTGTACCTCAGTACATGTGACAATGATAAATCAAGTCAAAACTCTTCAGCAATTGAATTCTACAATTTCAATCTTCTGTTTCGTTTATAGATCCATGCTGTTCATGTCCCCATTTCATTTCCTTGGTCTTTGCAGATTTTAGTTTTAATTGTTTTTATTTCTTGGCAGTTGCTTAAGATTTGGCGCTTACATTTCTTGCTGACAAAATCTTTTGTTTCTTCGCTAATCCTTTTGACATTACAAACTTTCATTGTTTTATCTCTTCAGTCTTCTACCACGGACCTGGCCCTCATGTTCACGTTACACCTTCATGTAAAACCTATTATGGTTCTAACTTGTCCTACTGTGGATGGACTTGAAACATTAACTCAGTTTCTATCCCTATGGATTCTGTCTGATCTTCCCAGCATTTTCTGTATCTGGTACCCTCCACTGCTCTTTTCCTTCCAATATAATTGTAAAATAAAAACTTACCCTTGATATGCCTTGCAATTTCTTTTTTGTATTCCTTTTTTGGTCTTACTCTATTTTTTTGGGTGTAGCTAGCCTGCTTTACTTGTTATTTCACTCCCTGTGATAGAAGAATCATTGATACCCCACAGTGTGGAAGCAGGCCATTAGGCCCATCAACACCACAAGAACCCACCAAATAGTATCCAATCGAGACTCACCCCTACCCTATCCCTGTAATGCTGCATTTCCCATGGCTAACCCACCTCGCCTGCACAGCCCTGGGCACTATGAGACAATTTAGCACGGCCAATCCACCTCACCTGGTCATCTTTAGACTGTGGGACCCACGCAGATGTGGGAAGAATGTGTAAAGTCTATAGACAGTCACCCAAGGGTGAATTCGAACCCGGGTCCCTGGTGCTGTGAGGCAGCAGTGCTAATCACTGAGCCACCATGCCACCCTACCGCCTTCAACAACGCTACACTTCAAGTTTTCAAATACTCTTTAGTTTTACGTCTCAATCCCTTGGGCCACCATGATTTTTAAATCTAGTTAGCAGCACTCTCCCTCTCAGGGTAAACATCAGTTCCACTTTTTATTCTGTATTCTGTCATGGCATCTGGGTGCTGTTGGCAAACCCAGCATGTTGTCTTTCCCTAACTGCCCTTGAACTGAGTGACTTGCTAGAGGTCATATCAGAGGGCAGTTAAGGGTCAATCACATTGCTGTGGGTCTGGATTCACATGTAGACAAGACCAGATAAGGATGGCCGTTTTCCTTCCCTAAAGGGCAGACGTTGGTGACCTATTTGGAATTTTGAGTGTACAAGCATGGTGCCACTAATCCTCTTTCCTTGACTAGGTTCAAGGGCCAATTTGGTTCACAGTCATGGTAGAGGAACAACCACTAGTGAGTCTTAAAAAGAAGAAGCTCTAATCTTACATAAGAGGTCATTTATCTCATGCTCACAACCAAGTTATATCAGTAAGATAAACATTGTTACTAAGACTGTGAAGTGACCTGCAGATAGAGAACTTCACTCCATGAGATTTTCTCTCATTTTACCTTATCCCTACCCAAGGCTGTAAGACATCATCTGATTGGGTAGGGCTTAATGCGGTCTCCAAAAATGGCCATGTCAGGACCATTATATTACACAATAAATAAAACAGTACATTACAAAAATCAATTGTTTCATGGTCACCGTGATTTTCAATTCTGGATTTATTAACTGAATTTAAATTTCATCAGTTGATGTGACCTAACGCCCCCAGGGCATTAACCTGAGCCTCTGGATTACTAATCCAGTGACATTACCTCATTACGCCATCTCCCCTTTGAGCTAAATTACGTGTGAACATACCCAACTATTCCTCTTCTGTGATTCACCAAGGGACTTTTTATATTCACCTGTGGGACATGAGTATCACTGGCTGAGCCAGAATTTATTGCCTATCCCTAGTTGTCCTTGAGAAAGTAGTGATGAACTGCCTTCTGGAACCGTTGCAGTCCATGTTCTGTCTGTAGATCCACAATGCCATTAGGGAGGGAATTGCAATAAGCAAATTCTCTTACTTCCATTTTGACGATGTCCAGACTATAACCATTGAATATTTTCAGCCCAGAACCCAAGCACCAGGAGACTGATTTTTCATTGTATTGGATTGCTTTCCTGGTGAGCTTGATCTGTTGGAATGCGAGTGGTCCAAAATTGGAAAGGGTCCTGTGATGCTGTTTCATTGCTGGATAAACTCAAAAGTTAAAACACCACTGCTCATTAACACTCAACATTCCCTTAAAAAGATCAAGCACATCAAAAGAGATTGATTAAAACTATCTACCAGCACGTGTGTTTGGAGGTAAAAACCATTGACTTGAGCTTCCTATGTCTTTAATTCTGGTCTCCATGCTATACAACAGATGTTATGAAACTTCAGAAAAGATTTACAAGGATATTGCCAGGGTTGGAGGGTTTGATTTATAGGAAGACAGTGAATAGGCTGGGGCTATTTTCCCTGGACTGTCAGAGGCTGAGGGGTGACCTTGTAGAAGTTTACAGAATCGTAACAGGTATGGATAGGGTGATTGGTCAAAGTCTTATGTCCAGGGTAGGACAGTCCAAAACTAGAGGGCATAGGTTTAAGGTGAGAGGGATAAGATTGAAAAGGGACCTAAGGGGCAACTTTTTCATGCAGAGGGTGGATCGTGTATGGAATGACCTACCAGAGGAGGTGGCAGAGGCTGGTACAATTACAACATACCGAACCAGATGTCTTTTAAACATGAATAGGAAGGTTTTAGCGGGACGCAGGTCAAATGCTGGCAAATGGGATGAGATTAATTTAGGATATCTGGTCGGCATGGATGAGTTGGACTGAAGGGTTGGTTTCCATGCTGTACCTCTCTATGATTCTACAACTCTATCCAGTCCACAATACAACATAACATCCAAGTCACAATAGGAAATGAATGCTCCTATTCGTTGCTAACAATGTTGCAGGGAAACTAGTAATTATTAAAAGACCTGGATGTTGGTGGTATAATTAACACTCTGCTGAGACGAGTCAAAAACTGAAAATTAACAAGCCAATAGATCTAAAACAAAATTAAGATATCTTCTACATTGTGAGGTGCTATTTTGGTCACTCAGCGCAGCGACTTTATTCTGAACATATCATCTGGGATAACAGTTACACCAGGAACAGATTTCAGCAGAAAATAAACCACACACACACACACACACACACACACACAGACACACACAGACACACACACACAAAATAAGTAGCTAAGGTTCTCGAGTAGATTTGTAGCTTGGGTTGTGGATGCCGTGGTTTGTTGGCTCACTGAGCTGATTCGTTAGTTCGCAGACGTTTCATTACCCTGCTGGGTAACATCATCAGTGCAGCCTCTGATGAAGCGCTGTTATTTAAACTCTGGGGACTGTCGGAGTTGATTGCCTCATTTCAGTTTTTCTTTGCAGTGGTGTGTATATAAGGTCTAATTCTACGTGTTTATTGATGGCTTTCCTGATGGTGAAGAATGCCTCCCCCAACTATTTAGAGACAATGGATACCCAAACAGCTGGGTCCGACGATGCCAGTCACACAAACAACAGGAAGATACGGTGTGCCCCGATACACTTGTCACGTTACCATACATCAAGAATGTGTCCGAACTGGCCACAAGACTCCTACGGCCACTGGTCATCAGAATAGCACACAAACGCACATCAACCCTACACCAGCTGCTAACAACAACCAAAGACCCCTTACTCACCATGGACAGAACCAACATAGTATCCAAGATTCCATGCAAAGACTGCGACAAACATTACATTGGACAGACAAACTGTCTACGAGAATACATGAACACCAACTAGCAACAAAACGACACTCATCTCCATACACAAACAAATAGAACCACCAGCTCGACTGGAACGTCAGGATCCTAAGACAAGCCAAACAGAGACAAGCACAGGAATTCCTAGAGGCTTGGTTCTCCACCAAGATGGCCATCAATGAACATATTGAATTAGACCCTATATACACACACTGCAAAGAAAAACCGGGAATGAGGTAATCAACTCCAACGGACCCCAGAGTTTAAATAACAAGCGGGAAAACACAACAGCGCTTCATCGGATGATGTTGCCTAGCAGGCTAGTGAAACGTCTGCGAACTAACGAATCAGCTCAGCGAGCCAACCAACCACAACACAATAAGGAGACTGCAAAAGGGAGACAGTGACTTTACTCCCCAGAGGTTCACCTCCTCACTGTTTCAGAGAACGCCTTGTCAATCACCCACTAAACTCTAAAAACTCAACAAATGGTAGCTTGCCTTATTGTACTAGAGATAAAAGGTACTGCAGATGCTGGAGAATCCGAGATAACAAGCATGGGGCTGGATGAACACAGCAGGTCAAGCAGCATCATAGGAGCAGGAAAACTCGACGTTTCGGGCCTAAACCCTTCATCAGAAATGGGGGAGGGGAAGAGGGTTCTGAAATAAATAGGGAGAGAGGGGGAGGCGGATAGAGGATGGATAGAGGAGAGGATAGGTGGAGAGGAGGCAGACAAGTCGAAGAGGCGGGGATGGAGCCAGTAAAGGTGAGTGTAGGTAGGGGGGTAGGGAGGAGATAGGTCAGTCCAGGGAGGACGGACAGGTCAAGGGGGCGGGATGATGTTAGTAGATAGGAGACTCCCTGGTAAACTCAGGAGAAGCCTTTACCCATTGAGATGAGACCAATACCAACGGGTCAAGGTTTAATGTCAGACCAGGCACTCGATTTACAAAATGCAGTAGAAGCAGCATAGCTGTCAACACCCTCAACAGGTCTTGGGGGCCTATCATAACCAGACATCCAATGTAGCTGACCAACTGGGGCCTACTTCAATTTCCACCGACAACCAGACCTGTTGCAAAAGGCTTGGATTAGATGAATGATGTAAACTTCTCACAGAAACAGACTAGCAAACTGCTGCTAAATGAAAGAAGACGCTGAAAGACACTGAACTTGTACATTTGGTTTATAGTTCACTGAGATTGTCATTGTCAGGTTTCTGCTTTCACTTGGCCCTGTTTGTTCTGAATAAAGAACCTGTACCAATACATTCGTTATCACATCCTCATTACATCCCCCTATATTTCTCAAAGAACTGAGTATTTTTACGTGCCAGCGACGCTGCCCTATATAATCACTCTGTTTTTCAGCCAATGGAGTTTTTTTTAAATTGTACAGCCTTATTGGCAGCCAATTTGCACACAGAAAAACCCCAGCCACAGCAAATGAGTTACTAACCAGTTCATTGGTTGTATCCACAGATGCTGCTGGATCTGTTGAATATTTTCCAGAGAATCCGAAGTTATGAGCCATGAGTTGGCATTTCAAATTACTGTGTAAGTCTCAGATTGCCAGCATCCCTTTAATCTGAAGTACTGACAGTTGAGAAGGAAATGAGGCAGGTACACACACACACACACACACACACACAACGTCCTTCTGCAGGGCCAAGAAATACTTTCCAATCAGGCAGAGTGGGCCTCCACTCAACAAGACTGACTGAATCTCAAAGTGTGAGACAAGATCACGCATTTCCCTTTACAGTGAGGCACCAACTACCTCAGAGACAAGTGAGTCAAACACATGCAATCATTTCTCTTTCTCGGAATATGAAATTTTATCTCAGATCAGCAGATGGTCCCTCTGACAATATTAAACCAAGGAAGGCACGGTGACAAATGACAAATTAATGGGGAGGGAAACATTCAGGAGTCAGGATGTGTGGGAGAAAGACGTAGAAATGAGCCGTGAATCGAGACACAGCATGTCTAGATGCATTTCAGAACTGCTCATTACTTCACAAAGTGCTGTTACTGTGGCAACCTTTCATTTCTCAAGTGCCCTCACCTTCAGCTTGACACTAGGGAGTTTGAATTCAGGTATAATTAAAGGGACATTATGACACTGGATTTAAAGGTCAGGCAGGTAATAAGCCACAGGTTTCTTTTAAAAATCGGTTTGAGCGATGTGAAATGGTTTATAACTTCAGATTCTGATTTCCTTATATTGCTACATTTCCTAAAAGAAAAGTGCTTCAGCACATTTGACCGATTCAAAATAAATGAGACTTGGAACATTTCAAATCCATGCCTTTGCACAACCCATAGGCCTCACAGTTGTTGGCAGCTAGTTGTGGGGTTACCAACATTTTGGATTCTGCTTCATTTCACTCATATTGCTGGAACGGAGCAGGGTGAGTTGCAGAGGGCTACTTACATAGCACTGCCAGCCAGAACTGAACAACATATTACGAGAAAGCTCACATGCTCAACTGTGGCTTTGAAGCATACAAGAAAGTAAAAAAGAAAGAAGGACAGATTTTTTTTAAGCCCAGAGCCTTTCACTAGCTTGGAACAGCCCAAAGGGCTTTACAGGCAAGGAAGCATTTCTGGAAAGTGATTAATGAAACACAGCAGCCAAGGGGTGCACAGAAAGCTCCCACAACAGTAATGGCCGAACAACTAATTGTTACAGATGTTGGTCAGGGATAAATATTTCCTAGGGCTCTGGGGAAAACTCAAAGAGGAACCAGTCAAAGAAGAGAAAGATCCTTCTCAAAATTAATCCTGAGGTCAAACGGGGTTTTCAATGACATTAACAAAAAGCCAAATACTGCAGACACTGGCTATCAGAAATGTTAGAGAAGCTCAGCAGATCTGACGGCATCTGGTGGAGAGAGAAACAGAGTTAATGTTTTGAGTCTGGTGTGACCCTCCTTCACAACTGACCTCTTTCTCTCACCAGACCTGCTCAGCTGTTCTGGCTACAGGTCTGTGCTTGTGCCCCTTTAACATCCCAACGAAAAGAATCCCTGCACTAGACTGCCAGCTTGGCCTGTGTGTGTTATGGTCTCCTGAGTGAGCCTTGAACCCACAATCTTCTGACTCAAGAGGTAAGAACACGACCCACTTAGCTAAAGCTGACAGGCTGCAGGTAGGTAAGTTAACATGGTGATGGTGCATGCTTCAGAATGAGACCCCATTAGATAGCAGGGCAGTTCCATATGGGCAAGGAGACATTGACCTCTGATGCTAAACCCAGCCCTCAGACACTCCCTTCATTTACAGGGCAGTGGCACTGCAAGTAGTCAGGGCTGTGTGGGTTGCTTGTACTTCCAGCTTTGTACCAACTAAAGGCATCAACACAAGGTAACTACTGGTGCCAACTCCCTGATAACAAGGTGT
>JAHRHZ010000048.1:8965596-8990880 GCA_024137785.1 Ginglymostoma cirratum | reverse complement strand
GCTCCTCTGATGCTGCGTGGCCTGCTGTGTTCTTCCAGCTCCACACTATGTTATCTCTGATATCAGGGTAGTTACTTTTACCTCATCTCTGGAATTTGGTTTTCTTTTCCCCATGTTTGAAAAAAAACTGCTGCAAGATCTGGCGCTAGTGTTCCTGGTCAAACCCAAATTGAGCATCCATGAGCAGTCTGATGCTGATTAAATGGCTCTTGTTACCCACAGCTTTGCTGATAATTGACAGGAAGCTGATTCTCGCTCAAACCCATCTCCCCTCCCAGCCCCATTCCATCGATCACTGTACCCACTATCTGAACAAGCGATTGATTGAATCCCAACAGTGTGGAAGCAGGCCATTCGGCCCACTAAGTCCATGCCAACCCTCCAAAGAGCATCCCACTCAGACCCACTCCCCTACCCTAATCCTTTTAACCCTACATTTCCCATAGCCAATCCACCTAACCTGCACATCCCTGGACACTATGGGGCAATTTAGCATGGCCAATCCACCTAACCTGCACATGATTGGACACTAGTGGCAATTTAGCCTGGCCAATCCACCGAACCTGCATGTGATTGGACTGTGGGAGGAAACCAGAGCACCCAGGGGAAACACAGGCAGACAAGGGGACAATGTGCAAACTCCACACGGACACGAACCTGGCACTGGGAAGCAGCAATGCTAACCACAGAACCACTGTGCCAACCCAATGGAGGAGACTCAAAATCTGGACGGAGGTTTTGCTCTGGTCATTGTCTCTCTGTGGTCAAGATTTCAGCTCAGCACCAGATCACCAGCAACTGCTCTTTAAAGTGAGCGCACCACTAGCAGACAAAAGAAGAACAGAGGAGGTCATTAGAAGCAGCAAGGTAAGGCAGGGCACTATTTAAGACCAAACTGGTAACAATACACTGGTGCTGAATAGATACATCTGTGGGCGAATAATTACAGTGTTCAGTCTAATTAATCACAGCTGACACAGCGTTCCGGGTGAAACGTTTTGCCTTTGTAAGTGGAACAAAAGCACCGAGTACTCCACACACACTGTCACTGAGCTTTGGATCACTCTCTGCACCATGGAAACACAATCAATTATGCAGTGGCACCTCCACTAAAACAAGGTGTCAGTCCTGTTTTGCTTATACCAAAGTGATATGGGATTTGCTACTCAAATATAATGGTTGACAAACACCCATTTTATCAACTCATCTACGTTAACTTACCAAAGTGCTTGCTGCTTCATCAAAAAACTAAAATTGTGCTCTTCAGGGATCACTTTATTACCGGACGTTGATGTAAGTTGAGTGGTAGCAAGCCAACATTATATATCCACCTCATTATCCCCCTGTTTGACCTCAATGAAACAGAAATGTGTAATGGTGGAGTGCACTTCATATCATCTGTATTAAGGCAAAGTTACAATTACTCCCTTGACCTGGGAAGCTTTCACTAGTGGTCCCAGGGGACATGTCCAGATCGAGCAGTGCGTCCTGATATAGACAGCCCAGCGCAAATCAGGCTATTCTGCCCAACTGGTCCCTGCTGCCATTTCTGTTCTGCAACAGCCCCTTCCCAACACCTCTTCATCTCACTCCATCAACATAATCTTCTACTCCTTTCTCCCTCATCTAGCTTCCGCTTAAAATACCCTTTCGTGTTAGTCAGTTAGATTACTGCTCTCCCAATGGCTTTCTGACTTCCTTACTGAATTTATTAGTGATCATTTTATATTTACAGTTGACAGTTTTGGTCTCCCAATAAATGAAGACTTATTATTTCAAGCCTTCGCTCAGGTCACCCGTCAGTATTTTCCCTTCAAGTAAAAGAGACAGATGCAGTCTGTTCAGTCTTTGCTGCTTGTTACAAGTTTTCAGTTCTGGTATTATTCTTGTGAATCTTTGCTTTCACCTATTACACTGCAGTCTCAGCATGAGAACCAGAATTATTTTCTAAATACTGTCCAAAGCGAGCTTTCACCCCACATGTCCTTCCAAACCTGTTACCTCTACCCCCAGGAAGGACGAGGGCAGCAGACACATTGGGAACACCACCGCCTGCAAGTCTCTCTCTATGCCACTCACCATCCTGACTTGGAAATGTTTCACCGTTCCTTCACTGTCACTGGGTCAAAGTCTTGGTTGCCAACAGCATTGTGGATGTATCTCCACCACATACACTTCAGTTCAACAAGCCAGTGCTCCAGCAACTTCTCAAGGCTAACAGGGGATGGGCAGTAAATGTTGGCCCAACCAGGGATACCCACATCCCATAAAAGAAAAAAAAACTTGATCCTTTCAATAATCTCTCTCCAGGTAAAGGGATATAGGCCAATTGCTGGCAAATGGGACTAGATTAGTTTAGGATATCTGGTCGGCATGGAGGAGTTGGGCCAAAGGGTCTGTTTCTGTGCTGTACATCTCTGACTCCATGACTAAATGAATCCCAAATCCTTTTATTCTAAAAGAAAACGGGCCTTATTTACCTGCATCACTACTTTTAGTAACTTTTTACCCCTTGAGGTACAGGTTATCCCTTCTAAGGAATGCAGCACTTCATACTTCACTCTACTGGCATTAACCTGCTCATGATGTACCAAGTCAGTGGGGTCCTTAATGCTGGCTTGTATTTTGTTGCTTCTTCGTCAGTGTTAATTGCACATTCATTACACCTTCAGAGATAGTAGGAACTGCAGATGCTGGAAAATCTGCGATAACAAGGTGTAGAGCTGGATGAACGGAGCAGGAAGGCTGATGTTTCGGGTCTAAAGAAGGGTCCAGACCCGAAGCGTCGGCTTTCCTGCTCCTCTGACGCTGCTTGGCCTGCTGTGTTCATCCAGCTCTACACCTTGTTATCTCTTCATTACACCTTTGTGACTTTGGGTTAAGACTCACCAATTCTCCCACTAATAACGTCAAGCTGAGTCATTGTGGTTCTCTGAGCTTGCTTCATCTGTTGCAACATAGAATAAAAATTAGCTGTCACCAGGTCACTAGCACTATTACCTTTTCTGAAGAATTGTGCTTCTGCTACGCCTTCATAAAACTTTTAGTACACATTGGGACTTTACCGTCACCGAGTTTAATTACTTTAGCAATTACCCCTTCTATTGGACTGCTGTAGCTTTTTTGATGTATTTTTCAAACGTTGCATATAGAATGTTAGTTTCCCCGTAAACACAAATGTAAAGCAACTGTTCATTATTTCGACACTCTCATAGCTTCTACATCCCTTACTGGCTCTATTCCTATCCTAACTTACATTTTGTTCTTTATAGCACTATTTTTATTTTAATCAACCTGTTCAGAGATGGTGATGATACATAATTGATGCAAGAGGGACTTGAACCTGCAACCTCCTGCCTCAAAGGCACATGCATTACCACTGCAGCCCTGAAGTTTGTGTGTAGTACACGTCACTATTTCTTTTTGTTTCACGACAACAGTTTTGAAGATTCTCTTTGCTATCCTAACTTTTTTACTTCTTTCATATCACCTTCCACTTCTCTTTTCGCATCCTCTGCATAACCACCCGGCAATAGCTCAGCGTGATACATCCAAAAGTAGAAAGGTAAATCCAATCCAGTCAGTCAGTTCCTTCCCAATCGTCAAAGAGGGTGAATATGTTGACAACACCGCTGTCAAGGAACACTTGCACTCCAACAAGTTACTGGCTCAACAAGCAGTTTGTGTCTCACCAGAGCCACTCCACTCCAGCTCTCATTACACCCTTAGCATAAACTCTCTTAACTCTCTTTTGCTCTCCGCAGATGCTGCCAAACCTGCTGAGTTTGTCCAGCAGAAATAACAAGGTGTAGAGCTGGATGTACACAGCAGGCCAAGCAGCATCAGAGGAGCAGGAAAACTGATGTTTCGGGCCTAGACCCTTCTTCAGAAATGGCAGCAGCAAGAGGTGACAGTAGGTGCGTCCTCACAGTCTGTGGTACTGGCCTCAGAAATGAGGCGGTGGCATCAGCAGCAGTGTCGATGGCGTTCGCTGTACCGGAAGTGGCGTACCTGGTGGCGGAGGATGTGACGTCATCCGTGGGTGCTCCGACAGTGGCCACATGGCCAATGGCGGTGGGCATGTTGTGGGGAAGATCCTGGGTAGGGTTGGGGATTTGGGGGGTGGGGGAAGCCCGTTTTGGGTGGCAGGCACCAGTAAGTTTACTGTACTTGCAGTTTTCAGTGTCCAATAAAGCTGAGTGGAATTGAGTTCAAGTTGTAGATCCTGCGAAGAATGAAAAACAGGAGAGGTCCTTTGCAGGCCTGGGAGAAGGAGGCTCTGAGCTGGGGTAGACTTGATTGTAGTGCCAGGAGATGCCGGCGCATTACTGCGAGTGTGTGTTTCAGGAGTTGCAGGGAGAAACGTTTTTGAAGGATCTCAATGCTCTGAATGTAGATATTGTCACGGTTGGGGTCAAATTGGGAAGGCCTGAATGTGGACTGTAGTCCATTGGGGATGATCCGGTTCCATAGGGAGGTACTAAGAAAGGTAATGTGGCTGTAGTACCTGGTTTGCTTCAGGAAGTGGTCAAGCAGTTTCAGGGATAAAGAGATTACAAGAGAGGTGCAGTGGGAGAGAGATCCACTGAGGTCTTTCCGGAGGGAGGAAAGTAACCTCTTCAAGGTAGGCATCCTTAGAAGAGGCTTCACAGTGGGGTTAAAATTGTTTCAGATAGTAGGAACTGCAGAATCTGAGATAACAAGGTGTAGAGCTGGATGAACACAGCAGGCCAAGCAGCATCAGGAAAGCTGACGTTTCAGGCCTAGACCCTTCTTCAGACTTTGCTTTTAGAATCATGGAATCCCTACAGCGTGGAAGCAGGCCATTCAGCCCATCGAGTCCACACTGGCCCGCCAACATGTATCCCACTGAGACCTATCTCCCTACCCTATCTCTGTGACCCTGCATTTCCCATGGCTCATCCACCTAGCCTGCACATCCCTGGACAATTTAGCATGGCTGAACCACCTAATCTGCAAACCTTCCAACTAGGAGGTAGCCTGAGCACCCAGCGTAAACCCATGCAGACACAGGGAAGGCAGGCAAACTCCACACAGACAGTTGCCCGAGGCTGGATTCGAACCTGGGTCCCTGGTGCTGTAAGGCAGCAGTGCTAACCCAGTGAGCCACCATATTTCAGATATCCAGCCTCTGCAGTACTTTGCATTTATGGAAACACAAGGAACAGGTGTAGACCAATAGGCTCTTTCAATCTGTTCCATCATTCTATAAGATCTGGTTAGGGTTTATCGGCTGATGTAAAATCCCATGTGGTTCTTCAATGTCCTTCAGGGAAGGAATTCTACCTTCTTTACCCGGTCTGGTCTACATCAGGCTCCAGGCCCACAGGAATCTGATTAATCTGGAAGATAAACAGAATTTGCTGGAAAAGCTCAGCGGTCTGGCAGCATCTCCAAAGAAAAATCAGAATTAGCGTTTCGGCTCCGGTGACCCTTCCTCAAAACCAGACCCGAAATGTTAACTCTGATTTTTTTTCTTCAAGGATGTGCCAGACCTGCTGAGCTTTTCCAGCAACTTCTGTTTTTGTTCCTGATTTACAGCATCCGTAGTTCTTTCAGTTTTTATTTTGTGATTGACTCTTAAGTGCCTTCTGAAAATGATCCAGCAAGCTGTGTAGTTCAAAAGCTATTAGGGATGAGCAGCAATTCCTGGCCTTTAGAATTACTCACTTAGAGAGAAAAATCTGCTACCACTTAGAGATTCCGACCTCTCTTACTGGAGAGTTTCTGTACTCATTTGAGGTAATAAATTAAATTAAACAATTTTCCCCTTTAAGTATGGCAGTAACAACACAAAGGATTGATGCTGAGTATTCGAACAGGGATCCTGCTGAGCATGTGGGATTATCTCATTCTCATCTGTGATTGATGACGACAGAAAAACACCAGGAGGTGCACCAGATACAGGACTCAAAACCCTGAACCGAGAAAACGCACAAAGGTACCATACTGGGCACCCTCTTTTGATCACATTCAGCTTTTTTTGGCCTCAGTGAGAATTCTGTTGTGTGGTTTCCCCAGTGACAATTCTAGTTAAAGTCAACCTCAGAAGGGCAGGAAGGAAGTGAGGAGACCGGAGTAAGCAAATTCTGCTTCCCAGGGCCGATCAAGATGATGTTAGGCTCTCACAGTAAAAACATATGAAGTATCTGTGTCATAGTTTACAGATGACTCCGTGATTAGTTAGAACACTTGCAGTGATGAACAGAACAGCACCAATGAACCTTCCTGAAACTAAGCTCTGATTTAAAAAAAAATTGAGTATTTTCTGTAAGGCCAGTAAAAGAGATCTCCTTCAATTAATAGCTGCTTGACTTTCTACAGAATCGCTAACAAGTCTGTAGCCCTAAAACCAAGATTCTAATTTTAAATATATATGCCAACTAGTATTTACTCAGTTCTCCTGGAAATGTTTCAGGCAGTTACATAATTGTTAGAGTGCAGATGACCATTTGGCCCATTGCGCTTGTACCAGCTATCCAATAAGCACTGGCTTAGTGCCAATCTCCTGCCTTTTCCCCAGATCCTTCCACATTGTTTCTATTTCAAATATTCATGTATTACTCCCTCCAATGCCTTAAATGCACCTGCTTCAGCCACACTTCCAGGCAGTGAACTCCAGACCTGAACCACCCATTGTGGGAAAAGTTTACACTCACGTCATATTTGCTATGTTTTTTTAAAATCTCGTTAAACCTGTGCCCTTTCGTACGCGATTCTTTTACAAGCAGGAACTGTTTTTCCCTGTCTACTCAATCACACCACCCATGATTTGATAAACTTCTATCAGATCTCCCCTTAGCCTTCTTCTCTCCAACGAGAACAGTCGTCATCAGAAATCCTCATAAATGAAGTTCCTCATCACTGGAACCATTTTTATAAATCTTTTCTGCACTCTTTCCAATATGCTCTTATCCCTCCTATTTGGTGGTACACCAGAGCAGTACTCCAGTTCAGGTCAAACAAGTGTTATGTATGAGTCTCAAATCCTTCCACAGACAGTATGCAAGTGTTAGCCCATGTGCAAATCAATTAAATGCAAGGCCCATCCATACCTTGCATCTTTCTGGATGTGAGCTTGCGGTCATTGGCTCCAGGGAAACTGGAAGGTCAAAAATATCCACAACGCTGTCAGCCAGTAGTATTTTTTGGGATTATAGATGTACCCAGACATGGTCAGCATTAGGGACCAGACCAGACCCCGAAGTATTTTAAGAAGGTAGCCTAGACCCTAAATTTTCTTATTCTTAAAAGGCAAATGTGAAGTGTCTGTTCTAGATGCAATGTGACTGGTCAAACCACTCAATGTTAAGCGAAACACAATTTATTTGAACCCTGTAGTTAAAATACAGCCAAAGAAAGAGGAATTTAGGATAACAACTCTATTGGAAAACCTAACCAAATAACAGACTTAGTAACTATTACTAGGTAGCAGTTCCAATATAGTAACATTCCATAAACACACCCCTAGGCAAAAAAGAAAATTCAGAGACAGATTCTCACATGCAGTTCTCCCATCCAGGAGGAAAAAACCTCAACAGAAAATGCAGAAAAAGTAGCTGCCAGGAGACATTCTCTGAAGCTTCCAACTCTGTTGAAAGCCCAAAGGCTCCTGATACTATTGAAAAACCAAAACTCAGAAATACTGATCTGTGAGAGCTGGCCACACCTATTCAGGCCATTCATAAAAACCCAAGGCCTCAAAAGCCGTTTACTCTATTGGTTCTGGTCGACTGCTCGTTACCTCTGCCTTACGATCTCTCTTCAAATAAAAACTAGGACAAAATGAAATGAAAACCATTTCTGCCTGATGACCACATCGATTATCAATTAGTGAGTTAGAAATAACTCAACTAAATAAAAGAATTGAGAAGCATTAAATTATTGGCAGGTTTTTTAAGTTTACATTTGGGACAGTATGACACATACACTCTCAACCAGACAGAAGGGTGACACAAAAGCATATGCATACAGTGGGTGTTGCTTCTGCTTGTTATAGCCTTGGACCATTGATAGGTTTAAAAATAACCACTTATTTATTCTTCTAGCTAGAAGTTATGACAGTTTTATTTGTCACTCGTGCTTGCGGTGTTCTAACTTCAGAGTTTTGCTGTCAAATAAAGACGTTAAGGTAGCCCAGTGAATAAACTCAAACACCATGTAGAACAAGAGTCGGGATGAGGTTAGCCTGAGGCCTAGTTTCATCCCACATCAGACAGTAATACAGATACCAAAATGTGAGGAAAATGCACATTTTTAAGGATCAACCAGCTTCAAAAAGACCGACTTAAATTTTAAACACTTCTTTCTTTCCAGAACGAAAAAGAATTGTCTCCCACAAACTACCAAAGAGTCAGAATCTGTGCATAATTTTAAGAAGGATGTTGCTTGGAAAAAAAAGAACAATAAAGACAGCAGTGGAATTGGATGAAACCAGACTTCCTACACGGCGACTTTATTTTTGAATGAACAGGAACAGGTTGAATTTTGCCAAATGGCCTGATCCTCTGCTGTAATATGTAATCTGAAGTGGCACTCTGACCGTTCTACAGAGGTGATCTGGAAAGTGAACGTGTGTCAAGACACAATCACATGTGACAGACGTTTTTAATAGACGACGTTTACTGCCAAAGCTTACACTTGATGAATGGTCACTTAAGGAAAACCCTGAAGAGCTGCCAACTCTCTCTTTGGAACCATGCTGTCTTCTGAGTCACTGTGTATAGTGTGGCAGGAAAGAGAACATTAGATAATCATCTCATTTGCACAAAGGGGGACTGCTGAACAAAGTGCTTCATTAGGGACGTATCCATTTCGAAACGACGATAATGCTTCCTGACAAGTGCAGTGAAGGATAAATACAAGTGGAATTTCAGTAATCTAGTCTTCCAACAAGGAGGACGTATTTGAAGGAATTAGGCTACACAGCCATAAAACTTACACATCTAAGCTACAGCTTACTGCTTCCATCAAACTCCTGGATATCAGGAATTACACTCTCATTTATATTCCCCAATGTTTCCCATGAATTCTCACCGTTGGAACAACGGATTAACGAGGGAGAAACAAGCAGAAAAATCCAGGTACTACCTTCATCGTCACATCAATCCTAAATGATTTCACAAAATAAAAACCAAAACAGCTGCGGATGCTGTAAATCAGGAACAAAAGCAGAAGTTGCTGGGAAAGCTCAGCAGGTCTGGCAGCATCTGTCAAGAGAAAATCAGAGTTAATGTTTCAGGTTGCAGTGATCCACCCTCAGAACTGATCTGAGGAAGGGTCACCAGACCTGAAACATTAACTCTGATTTCTCTTCACAGATGCTGCCAGACCTGCTGAGCTTTCCCAGCAACTTCTGCTTTTGTTTCTAAGTGATTTTTATGATGCTTTTAATGGCCTGTGTTTTGTAAACAAATGCAAAACTCTTTGCCAAATGTTCACATCTTCAGCAGGGTCCTTTAACCAATGAGAGCTCTGCATTTAGACAGAGTACTCACCACAATCAAAAGTTTGAACTTCCAAGAGATCTGAGCTTTGGTAGCCGCAAAATTGTTTTGTGTTGTGACACCCCCAGAGTGGAGAATGCATGGAGAAAAAGTTTGATTCTATCGTATTCTTTGTCATAGAGCCATGGAGCTGTACAGCATAGAAACAGACCCTTCAGTCCAACTTTTCCATGCTGACCAGATATCCTAAATAACCTAGTCCCATTTGCCAGCATTTAGCCCACATCTCTCTAAACCCTTCCTATTCATGTACCCATCTAGATGTCTTTTAAATGTTGTATTTGTACCAGCCTCCAGCACTTCCTCTGGCAGCTCATTCCTTACACGTACCACATTCTGTGTGAAAAAGTTGCTGCTTAGGTCCCTTTTAAATCTTTCCCCTCTCACCTTAAATCTATGCCCTCTAGTTTTGGGCTGCCCTACCCTGGGGAAAAGACCTTGGCTATTCACTATATCCATGCCCCTCACGATTTTATAAACTTCTTAAGGTCGCCCCTCAGCCTCTCACGCTCCAGGGAAAATAGACCCAGTCTATTCCGCCTCTCCCCATAGCTCAAACCCTCCAACCCTGGCAACATCCTTGTAAATCTTTTCTAAACCCTTGCAAATTTCACAACATCCTTCCTATGGCAGGGAGACCAGAATTGAACGTAGTATTCCAAAAATTTGCAATGACGTGCTTTTCCTTCAGGCTGCATGGCTAATACCGAACATGTTTTGTAATATTAAGACCAGCACGGTGTATTGAGGATCCCAAGGTTGGACAATGCTCTACGGAGACAAGCTGAATTTTATTGCACTGTAATTTTCAATTTTTTGTAACATACTGTTACAAATTTTCATGAATGAAATGCATTTTTGTGAAAATGAAAGCAGCAAACTTGTTTCTCAACCTGAGAGAACCCTGGGATCAATGAACGATTGAAAATTTCCCCTTTTCAGCAACAGGAACAGTTGTCTCATTCCGTCATTAAAAGTTGGCAAGCCATTAGTGAATCTCCAAATCAGCATTTCAATATTCCAAAATGCTCCTTCTGTGTCTCCATTGTCACACAACATTTTGTCATAAGCTTCTTTATACATTATTATAGTAAACCATTTCTAACCTATCACTGGCAGAGTGAAACAAATGCAGTTCATGAGTTTAATGATGTCACAAGAAATTAAAAAATTGACTTTAAACCACAGATGTTTGAGTCTCATCATTTTTACCATGGAAACTGGACTGCGCTGGAAACATATTGAGTAATGAACTCACTTAAGCAGTTCCTGCAAAACTGCCAGAAGAAAGCATATGATTTCTGATTTTTGACCTTACAGGCGCCTCATCAGATTGGCTTATTTCCTTTTGGAAAATGATAGCAGAGCACAAGTCACAATTTGCAGATCCCAAAACGAACGCTGATCATATATTTTGAGTCACGTCTAACTGAACACTCCATACTGATGGCAGTGCACAAGTAGTTCATTAGCTGCTAAACACTTTGGAAGGCAACTGAAGAAGAGATACGAATGAAAGTTGTCTAGAGTAAATTATGCATCCGCTTAGAATGTGATCAATATTTAGTGAAGCAAACATTGTAAATTTTACCAATGGAGGTGCAAATATTGGATAGTTTGATATCTTGGACAGCACCACATGGAAATATATTCGGATTATAAAATAACAAATGTATGAAATAACACACAGGTAGAAGTGATATATATAGAAAAGATAACTCATCATTTTTAATGCATTCTTTCATGACATTGCAAATTGCCTTGGCATTAAGCAGCTTGCTAGCCTATTTCAGAGTGCAGGTAAGAGCCAACCACATTGCTGTGGGTCTCTAGTCACCTGTCAGCCAGACCAGCCAAGGCTGCAGATCTCCATCTCTAAGGGATTTTAGCAAGCTGGAGGTTTTTTTTTTTCCCCTTAAATGACAATCAATGGTTTCACAAGCACCATTACAGAGCCTCGTCGTCAGTTGCAGATTTGAGATATATATATATATTCAAATCAACCTATTCAGAGATGGTACAACACCACTCTGGAGCAAGTGGGACTTGAACCCGGGCCTCCAGGCTCTGAGGTATGGACACTACCACCGTGCCACAGAACCAGGTTTTATTAATGGATTTCAAATTCCACCAGCTGTCGCGTTGGGCTTTAATCCCAAGTCGCCATGGGGTGCTGGATGACAAGTTCAACAGCATTACCACATGGCTGAAGTACCATCTAAAGTCACCTTTGCAGACCCGACAGAATAATACAGGGCGGCACGGCAGCCCAGTGGTTAGCATTGCTGCCTCGTGGCGCCAGGAACCCACATTCGAGACCACACTTGGGCAACTGTCTGTGTGGGGTTCTGCACGTTCTCCCCGTGTCTGCACGGGTTTCCTCCGGGTGCTCCAGTTTCCTCCCACTGTCCAAAGATGTGCAGGTTAGGTGAATTGGCCATGCTAAACTGCCTATAGTGTCCAGGCTGGGTGGGTTAGCTGTATTAAATGCAGGGTTACAGGGATAGGTAGAGGGGTGGGTCTGGCATGCTCTTTGGAGCACTGGTGTAGACTCGATGGGCTGAATGGCCTGCTTCCATGCTGTAGGGATTCTAACAGCTGAAATTATATATAAAACATGCATCATAATACACACGATGCAGATGATTAGACATAGTTCACAAAGGACCATCCCACTCCATTTGCAGAGACAATGAACCATGCATAGCCTGGAGGTCACCACGCCAAAGTGTAGAGTAATGGGTGGTGGCAGGCCTCAGATTACATTAACAATTTGGACCCATAATGTCATCCATCTGAAATTTTGTTTTGTAATATATTAATCATTTCAAATCTGTGTTCGTTCTGATAATCCCACCGCGTGCTCTCATGCTGTGGCGTCAATTGTGGTTTTATTCTGCATTCTTACAAGCACGTTTGGTAAAGAAATTGATTTTTTTTCCCCTGGCGTGTAGGATGTTGAGGGGTGACCTTACAGAGATTTATGAAATCAATACGGACATAGATGGGGTGAATAGCAAGGATCTTTTCCCCAGGGTGGCGGAGTCCAAAACTAGGGCCATGTTTTTAAGGTGAGAGGAGAAAGATTTAAAAAGGGCGTAAGGGGAAACCTATTTTGCACAGGGAGCAGTTTGTGTGTGGAATGAACTGCCAGAGAAAGTGGTACCTGCAGGTACAGTGTCAACATTTAAAACACATTTGAATAAGAACATGAATAGGAAATGTTTGGAAGGAAATGGACCAAGCGCAGGCAGGTGGGACTAGTTTAGTTTGGGATTATGGTCGGCATGGACTGGTTGGACGAAAGGGTCTGTTTCCATGCTGTATGATTCCACCCTAACCTGCACATGTTTGGACTGTGGGAGGACACTGGAGCACCTGGAGGAAACCCACACAGATACAGGAAGAATGTGCAAACTCCACACAATTACCCAAGGCTGAAATCGAACCCACTGTAAGGCAGCCATACTAACCGCTGAGCCACCGTGCCACCCTAATATGGCAGACAGACTTATTGAAGATTAGTTGAAAATCTAGCTCACTGCTTCTGGTACCCCCACTGCTGAACTCAGCTCCTGAGGAACAACATGGTGAGAAGTTTGTTCACTCAAAGTTTGATGTTTCTTTGGGACTGGCAGTTTCACATTAATGTCGCTTGCTACAGACTTCCTGTACTGTGGACTATCTGCCCACATGACCCTTCCCCCAGCACATCCACACTCATCCTCCGTGCCCCCTCCCAAATGACCTTGATCTCCAATATTCCAATATGGCCTCCTACTCTTGCTCTCAGCACTGCTCTCCACTGGACTCACCTCCCGCCTCTGGTCTTACCTTAGCCCCTGGGGTGCATTTCTCTTCCCCTGAATTTGCCCCTCACTCCCATCTGAGCTGGCACTAAAGTCTCGGCCTCCAACTAGTGGCACGAGTTGGTCAGTGCAGGCAGTCCTGAGACAAAACCAACTTCTACCAGTAGGTGGAGCCTCGTCCTTCGAAAAGTACTGTACGGTCAGTGTTTTGAACTACTGTATTTCTTTTACATTCTGTAATTTATTTTGTTTTTCAGCTGGGAATACAGATTGTTGTATGTGTATGATACAGTCATTCAACTTGTACATGGCTTTTTGCAGGACACAAATGTCCAAGGGAACACAACTCTGGTTCGAACATTCATTTCCATGGGAACTCCTGATTCACTTAAAGTTGTGATTTTCAGGTCTACAACACCAACATGAGGGAGAACTTAGATGGTTGCATCCTCAAAAACCTCCACTACATTTACAAAGCTGACCCCCTTTTGTAAAACCATGTTGATTTTACCTGGTCCTTCAAAGGTTTTCTAAGTCCACTCTTAAGATTTCCTTAAATGAAGTTATTCAAGATGATGAGGTAATGGCCTGGTAGTATTTTCAGAAACCTAGGTCATGTTCTGAGGAGCTGGGTTTGAATCTGGCCATGGCAG
Organism: Ginglymostoma cirratum; assembly: GCA_024137785.1. Taxonomy (NCBI): domain Eukaryota; kingdom Metazoa; phylum Chordata; class Chondrichthyes; order Orectolobiformes; family Ginglymostomatidae; genus Ginglymostoma; species Ginglymostoma cirratum. Next base: position 8,976,891 of record JAHRHZ010000048.1, on the reverse strand, counting down.
ATGGTGGAATTTGAATTCAATTTTTAAAAATCTGGTATTGAAAGTCTAATAATGACCATGAAACCACAGTCAACTATCAGGAAAAAACCTCATCTGGTTCACTAATGTCCTTTAGTGAAGGAAACTGCTGTCCTTACCTGGTCTGGCCCACAACATGACTCTAGACCCACTGCAATGTGGTTGACACTTAACTGCCCTCGGGGCAATTAGGAGGGGTAATAAATGCTGGCCTAGCCAACCATGCCCACATCCCATAAATGAATTAATCACCATTTCCAGGCTCAAGCATTTTTTATCAAGACAGCATTTTACATGCCACAATTAGGGAGAAACAGGAGAAACCTCTGGTTGGAGAAACCTTAAATCATAAATTCTAACTCCGCTATACGAATGCAATTGAATATTGACATCATACCATACAAGGTGACTCACATCTCCAACACTGGGAAGCTCATACAATGACACAGCTGAAGGCTTACCCTGACATAAACCTTACACTCTTCCAGTTTGTTCATTTGACTCTTCATCCCCTCCATACTAACAATGGCAAAGGGAAAAATCTCTGCTTCTGTGCTCCCAAAGGCAGACGAGCTCACAGACTTGTCCAGAAGACTGCAGCATCCATTCTTTGACTTGTTCTTCCTTCAAGCAAGATTCACACAAAAAAAACAACTGGTATTGGCTCAGCGACCTTTTGTTTTGAATTTGATAAATGCAAATCCCAGGAGCAATGGTCCATTTTGTCTGTAGAGGAGACACTCCTCAGGAATGAACAGCAATGAGTCTTTCCAATAATTACATGAAGGACTTTGTACTGAGGTTCCACAGATGGAGACTGGATACCACACGGGGCATGAAGCTTGTTACAAAGTCATACGGCACGGAAACAGACCAGTCCACACCAACCATAATCCCAAACTAAACTAGTCCCACCTGCTCCTGGCCCATATCCCTCCAAACCTTTCCCACTCATGTACTTATCCAAATGTCTTTTAAATGATGTAACTGTACCCGCATCCACCACTTCCTCTGGACATTCAGTCCACATACAAACTACTCTCTGTGTGAAAAAAGTTGACTCTCGTGTTCTTTTAAAATCTTTCTTCTCTCACCTTAAAAATATGCCCCTTGTCTTGAAATCCCCCACACTAGGGAGAAGACACCAGCCAGGTGCCTTCTATACCCCTCATGATTTTGTAAAGCTCCTCAAGGTGACCCCTCAACCTCTTACACTCCAGTGAAACAAGTCCCAGCCAATCCATCTTCTCCCTGTAACTCAATCCTTCCATTCCCAGTAACACCCTGGTAAATCTTTTCTGAACCCTGTCCAGCTTGATAATATCCTTCCCATAAGAGGGCAACCAGAACAGGACACAGTATACCAGAAGAGGCCTCACCAATGTCCTCTACCCTCTCAACATTCCTTCCCAACTCCTATACTCAAAGATGTGAGCAACGAAGGCTAGCTTATCCTTGAACCTATTTAACAAGGACCACTCTGGTTGTGGTGACGGCAGTTTAGCAGCCTACCGTTTAGCATGTAGTTCCTGATAAGGAACTTTTGAGTTTCACCATTTCGTAGGCGATCACATATTTTCCTTTTTGGGGCCACAAACTGAAATGGCACTTGGACAGCTATAACAAGGGAGAGTTTTGCAACCTGAAAATCAAGTTTTGATCTGTGCTTTACAATGTTGATCTTGAAGTAGCAAAGGGGGAGAATTCAAGACTGAGAATCTTTCGAGTTAAGACTTGGTGACAGCCCTATGATGGGCTGAGCTACAGTATTAAAAGCTGTTAGTGCTCGAGGCAGCAGAAGAAGATTACTCAGGGACTGCAACTGAAATCATCCATTTTCCTCTCTCTCATGCTCTCTCCCCGTGTGGGAAAAAGACAGAAAACCAAGAAAGGCCAGAAGAAAGAATTCTAACAAGATCTTGATCTACCTGATCAACCATCATCCTACAGAAAACAGTGTGCCATCAGTGCTAAGAATCAAAAAAAACTGAGACACAATTTAACCCACTGTTGAAATCTGAATCTGTGACCTCTTATCTGTCTCAAACTGTGCTGTCTTCTTCCCGTTACTTCAGGCTAATTCATTTATCGCATGTCGTTACCTTATTAGCCCTGGCCCAGGGACTTAGGTAGCATTACCTCCTTATTTCTCATCCAAATAAGGCTTTTGCATTACCTCAACTTTCTTACTTTTTGTAGAACTTACTTCAAACTGCTTCTTTCTTCGTGTCAGCGCCTCTAATTATCCTGTCTACATTTCTGTTGCATATGTATCTGTATCAAACTGTTGGTCTTTTGTCTGTTTTAATCACGAATGAATGAGTACGTGAGCAAGTGTGTGTGGTTGAATTGAGAAGGGATACGTTTTAAGTTGCATTAGAAATCCTCTCTCTTCTCCACTTCTTCCAAGGTGAGGCGTATTACAATTAGCAGTTATTTTATATTAATGTTGAAATCTGGTGCGAATTGCTTTTGTCCTGAATGCTGTCTGACAGGCAAATTGGTGGTTTAATTGGGATTTTATACATTTTGGGGTGACTTGTTGAACAATGGTGCACTCCTCCCACTTAGATCACAACAATGTCAACGTTCGACCAGTCTCAACCTTGTCTCCAGGATTCAAGTCAATACAGCATGCTCTCTGAATCAGGCAATTTAATGTTGGGGCCTACAGGCTGCCATCCAACACTCCATTGATATCATTTGCTGACAAGTGACCTCTAATAACGAGGGCCTGAAAAGGATGGTAGAGGTAGGAACTATCAAGACATTTAAGAATTATTTAGACAAGCGCTTGAAATACCATCGCAAAAACGGCTATAAGCCAAGCGCTGTAAAATGGGATTAGAATAAACAGATGCTCAAGGATTGACTCGGACGTGATGGGCTGAAAGAGCTTTTGTCTATGTTGTAAAAACTCTAACTCAAATGGTTTAGAGAACATATCCTTAAACATCTAGAATGGCAATGTTATCTTGCTCAAGTGAACAACATTAATTAAGAAGGAGAACAGTGATTTAAATACACTTTAACATAAAATCTTCAAAGAAAGATTTATTTGCATAATTCGGTAACTTTATTTTATCAGTAATCCATAATTTTAGATCTAACGGCTTTAATTCTGCAATGTGGAATCACACTATCAATTAAGGCATCAAATTGGGTAAGCTCGACTCAGTTCACATATTTCAGTTTGGATGTCGAAGAACTTTAAGTTTCTCATCTGACTGCATCTGAACAAATCACACAAATTCCTGACAGCAAAATATACGTCGTTGTCATCAAAAAGCAGATATCCAAAGAAAGTGGAGTATGAATTCAAACTAAAAAACTTAATACAGCAATAAAAGGAATTTTCAAACTAGAAACAAGGATGAAACTTCAGGAGACAAGGAAGATAATACTTTTGTTGACAAGAAATTACAATCTGCCAAAAAAAAAATTATTGAAATAAACAGAACAAGAGAGCCAAAAGGAATACTGGAAAACACTAAGTTATTTGGTTGTTGGAAATCTGGTCAAGAACAAACGTGGTACTCCCAGCAGTTGGAGTTATTAATATATTAACATTAGGTCAATAAGCAAAGTCGAAATTTTCACAACAGAAGCAGGATGTTTGTTTTGTAGATGCAATATTTAAAGAAAAAAAGAATCTATGATTTAACTAAATGATATTAAATAGAGGTTTGTGAAGGCCAGTATACAGTCAGCGAAGATCAAATCTAACCCCTAACCCCCCACGGTACATGCAAGTGAGCTTCCCATCTGGACATTCTATAATCACTTTGCGTAACTATCCTAGGCTTTAACACATAATATAGGATGTCCCCCAACTTCACACCCTGAGCCCAACCCTTTGCAAACAAAAAGAACATCTCCATGCAGTGCGTCTTTTCAACTAAATAAAAGCTTAGGGTGCAGTGATTTCCTGATGCATTCCTCGTGGTAATGCCTTGACCAGAGTCCACTTGCTCGGTTTGAATTTAAACAAAAGGTTGACAGCTAACTGTTCCTTGGCACATTCACCATAGCAACACCTCTGTCAGAGTGCCCCTGCCAATCAAATGACACCCACTTCTCATGCAATACAAATTGTTGTGCCCGTTGAGATTTGGCATTCTTGTGATTCTGTCCTGATGAGTGCAAGACCAAAAGCTTCAACAGTATGTGCCTTCTTTGATCAATATGTTTGCTGCAGGGACACAACTTGTAAATGCAAACAATGCAAGCCCATAATCAGCACACCAGTCACCTCAGCCCTCTGCTTTTCTGGTCTATAGGTAAGAAAACAATTTTTATTTATTCTTCCACATCCCACTAGAAAGAGCAAGGCTTCGCGCCAGTGAACACTATTCCCTCCTCAGAGCCAAAAGATGCAAGGCTTGTTTTCAAGGGGTAGAACTAAAAGGCAGAAAATTCACATGAAAATTTATGTCGAATCTTAGTCAAGCCACACTTCGAATGCAGTTCTGGTCTCTAAATTGCAGAAAAGTCAAAGGAGAAAAGTACAAAAGTGATTCAAAAATAGATTAAATGAAAACTGGGACTATCGCAGAAGCCCAAAAAGGCTGAGGCTCATTTATGTGGGAACCAGAAGACATGAAGCATGAGCCTCATAAAGGGTCTTTGAGATTATACAAGAAGATATCCACTTGAGGGGAAGACCAAAGCTGAAGATCATTTATATCAGATGGTCGCTAACAAATCTAATAATATTCAACTTATACCCAGTGAATATCAAGGATGATGAACCCGTGACTACTCGGAGGTAGATGAGGAGAAGGAAATAGATGCATTTAGGTGTATGCTAGATAAATACTTGAAGGGGGAGAAAGATGTGGATGAGTATGATAGGATAGAAGAATGCCCTGGTGGAGCAAGGGCCACTGGGGCTGTTTTTTGCAATTCATTTGTAGAATGTGGGCTTTGCTGGCTGGCCAGCATTTCTTGCCCATCCTTGGGCTGAATGGCCTGTTGTTGAGTTCTACACACAACGCTTAGACCCAAAGCATACTCCAGACCAGCTGGGCCCAGAGAACATTCAGTTCTGAGGAAGGGTCACTGGATCTGAAACATTAACTCTGATTTCTCTCCACAGATGCTGCCAAACCTGCTGGGCAATTTCTGTTTTTGTTTCTGATTTGCAGCGTCGGCAGTTCTTTCGGTTTTTATTCCGTGAGTTCCAGTGTGAATTGCAGCGGGAAAGTAGCCATTGCTTGGCTGATGTAGAACTCTTTACAGTCGGTAAAGGAAGGAGGATGTATTAAATGGGCCAGGAATTTCATCCACTACCTCACAAGATTCTCCAGTATGGAAGAAGCGAGATGTAAGAATCCCAATAAGTAATCATACCGTTTTATCAAAACCAGAAGAAAAGGTTCAAGAGGCTTTAAAAATTCAGCTGATGTTGCACATGTTTTGTTTTTAAAAACAATCTCATTTCAGATGAGGTACGAGCATTCAATCCTAACAGTAGATACAGCTGAAACTTCAACTTGAGATGAAGCCAGAAGTTAAAATTTAGCTGCAAGTCAATGATCCATCTTGATGCTGCCAAATTCCTCTCACATCAGCCTTATTTCACAGAATCCCTTCAGGAGAACCACCCCCAGGTTGAAAGTCCTCCTGTTTCTGCTGTGGGGGTGGAATAAATCCTACAAACAGAAATAAATCATTCATGCATAAGGGCTTGAGCTGCTCTTAAGTGGCAAAATGAGACAGAAATCTTGGAGATGCTGGAAGTCTGAAATAACTACAGATAATTCAGCGCTCCATCACTGGGCTGGGGAACCTGGGTTGGCAAATGTTCGGGAGCAGGTTACCGAAGTCAAGCCACTGATTGAAGTTTAGGGAAAATCTAAGGCAATTTTTTTTCAGCCACTGAACTAACCAACTGCTCAAGGCTGCACTGTATACCCAGAGAATTTATGGAGGTTGTGGAAATGTCGCCTAGCAATGACAGAGAAAGAAACCAGCCCAATGAAACAACGATTATTACGGTAGCTGCAGGCATTACGAGCCAACAAACTGGGAGCAACAGTAGGCCATTTGGCCCAAGCCTGCTCTGCAATTTGATAAGGGTATGAAACTCTTAATGCTCACGGAATCCCTACAGTGTGGAAGTGGGCCATTCAGCCCATCAAGTCCACACTGCCCTTCTCAACAGCAGCCCACACAGACCTAGGCCCCTACCCTATCCCTGTAATCCTGCATTTCTCATGGCTAATCCACTCAACCTATACATCCATGGACACTATGGGTAATTTAGCATGGCCAATCCACCGAACCTGCACATCTTTGGACTGTGGGAGGAAACCGATGCATCCGGAGGAAATCCACGCAGACACGGGGAGAATGTGCAAACTCCAAATGTTTTCCTCACTTGCTTTGCAGACCACTTTAAATCAACGCCACTCGTAGATTTCAATGTCTCCCGTGGTTGGATTTGAACCCATGTCACCAGAATGTTAGCTTGGCTCTGAGTTACTGACCCAGTGACTCTACCACTCCACCATCAATTCGAAAGGAAGTCAGTGACTGAGCAGCAAGCCAGTGAGAGACCAGGGCTAGGGAGTTCGGAATCCAACTATTCTGATGGGCCAATAGGTGAAATATTGTGGATGTGGTGGGACATTCCGCTAGAGAGCTAATGAGACAGGTCCCACCTCTGAGAAGATCTTCCATATCCTCTGCCATACCAACAGGCCATCGGCAGGCCTTCCCTCAGAGTCAGCAACCAATGGCTGTCAGAGACAAGCAGCTTTTTCTGCACTTCTTTCTGCCAGGAAAGGGGAAAGTACACCTACCCAAAGCCTGAGATCATCACTGGACGCCAGGGCACCAGCTTAGCAACAGCATAAGGCGCGTGGAACTTGAAGGGGAGGAGGGCCTGGTAAGGAGGGTTTAGGCAGCAGGAGCAGGGGAGTGGCTCTCAAAGCCAGGTCTCTTCATCTCCACATCCCCCTCCCACAACTCCCCACAGTGCCTTTAAAAGAGGGGTCATCCCACACCGTGAGTCTCCATGTAGAGTTTGCTCGTCATCGTGAACCCCTCTTGCCCATCGTTGTGCCTCACACCAGAGCAGGACACAGTCTTCAGGCCTTTCCACCAGTGACTTAATTGGGGATCCCATCACCACCTAACCAACCATGTTGGGGGGGAGCACAGATTCCACCCAAAGAGTTGATCCAATGATGAGAAGACTAAGATAGACATTGACGCCGTGACATTTGACCCCTGGTTAATGAGTCAACAACAGCTTTGGTTCACGAAAGGGAAAATGTCTAGGGTTCCCACACCTGCTCATCAGATGATGAGTCCTGCACGTAAAATGTACCCGTCAAGCAGAGGTGATGAACAATATCGAAAGGACAATGTAGGGAAACTTCAGCAACATAACCCTGCAGTGTTATGGGCATAGAATGGGAACTGACCAGACTGTCCTACTATCCCTTCTGCGTCATTATGACTCCTTGTCAAGTCATTGTCAAAAAGCCAATCAAAACCCATTGCTGAAGTTCATTCATGAATAATTGGCTCTTGAGCTAACGACTGAATGGAGGCCAGGAGGGCCAATACCGGACCATGCTGCAATAGGGGGCCAAAAAATTCCAAGACTGCGTAGGAAATGCGGGCAAATTCACAAAAAGTTTTACAAGACAGGCTTGTGCTCACAAAGATGGGTGTCAAAGGGAATTGGGGGTTCCCTCTTTCAACATCTAGAATAGTGCTGAAGCAGCTAAAAAAAAGAGAATGCCCATCCTCTGCACTTGTCTGCATTGAGTTTATCAACGACCGTTCAGTGGTTTATCCAGTTCATAAGCTATTGGTAGCCTTACCCATTCTTTGTGTGTCGTCTGCAAATGTGAGCACTTTTAACCGTCTTGAATCAAAGTTAGGGGAATAAATTAGAAACAGTTGTGGTACTCAGATGAAAGCAGTACCACTCAGTCCACACCCTAATGTCCCAACGGGGCTCCTCTAACAAACACGTCAGACATCCTGCAAAGTTGCAATTGCCGTCAGGATGGCCCATACACCCCTTGCCTTTCCTTGCCACAAGATTGTTGTGAATTCATGGCCTGTTGTTCCGGGAGTGGGTTTGTCACAAATGTGAAGCGGAGCGACCATCCAAAACAGCGACAAAACATCGTTGGGATGGTGCGGGGGGACAGGAGGGTGAGGGGATACAGATCAAAGGCAAACAGCAACCCCTTTACTTGGCACTAGCTGCCACGAGGCAAGTTTAAATGGATGGCATAGCAGCTCGGTGATTAGCACTGCTGCCTCACAGTGCCCTAGAACTGGGTTCGATTCCACCCTCGGGTGACTGTCTGTGTGGTGTTTGCACATTCTCCCTGTGTCTGCGTGGGTTTCCTCCGGGTGCCCCAGTTTCCGCCCACAGTCCAAGGATGTGCAGGCTCGGTGGATTGGCCATGCTAAATTGCCCATAGTGTTCAGGGATGTGTAGGCTAAGTGGATTGGCTGTGGAAAACGCAGGGTTACAGGGATAGGGTAGGATGCTCCTCGGAGGGTCGGAATGGGCCGAATGATTCTTTGGAATGTCCGGTGTAAACATTAGTGACTGTCTCAGTGGGAGGATGACTGATTGGGTGGCATCGTGGGTGGGTGGGAGTTATTCAGGTTGGGTCGGGGAGCAGTCAGCTAATGGTGGCAGTCCATTGATAGGAGGGACCGTCAGGGAGCTGGGGGTAAGTCAGGTGGGAGTCTGGGATGATCTGTGTAGTTATCAAGGAGCTAGACTACGATTCTTCTGTCGAACACTCCACAGATAACGCCATCAGGACAGTCGGAAATGTCCAATCCTAACTCTGAGAAGCAAGTCTTTAAAGAGGAATCCAGGGAGTGGGGGAAACTGCCCTTTACAAGATCAGATTGTCTGGGTAAGTCCTGTTGAGGGCCTCTGCAGTTTACTGACACGCATGTCAGTTTATGCATCTGTCTCTAATGATCCAGTAACTGGAAAATCTGGGCCACTCTTTTCTGATGGCTTCTAACCCATTCCCAGGGATACACCCAGAATCTTGAGAGACATAAGAAATCTAACATTTCCCCAAAGCAGTCTGGGAGCTATTGACTCTGATGGTAGCCAGACTGACTAAATCCAAACGGGACGGTCATTCACCCATCACAATAGCAAGCTAATGTAACATAGCACACCACATGACTGTTAATATAAAATTATAAACATTACCAATTCAGAAAGACAAAGGGTTCACAGATTGTGTATCTACTTTTATGCAAAACCTGCTCAAAATGCAAGTTACTGTGTTGGTCCTTCCCGCAAAATCCATTCCAATTATTAACGTCATGATAACCAGCATTTGCTCACAATTTATTCGTTACATATTCCTTCGCCGCCAGACTGTTCCCTTCTTCGCAGAATTACAGGATTATTGTGGTACAGGACGAGGCCATTCAGCCCAACAGGGCTTCACCGCTCAGCAAGTGAACATCATTGCCAAGTGCCAAGCTGTTGATTTTTCTCAACACCCTTGCACGTTCATATTATCCAAATAGCTACCCAATGCTCTCTTTAATAGAATTATATAGCATAGAAACAGGCCCTTCAGCTCACTATGTCTACGCCAACCAGCAAACACCAAGCTATGTTAATCACATGTACCTGCACTTGGTCCACAGTCCACTCTTGCCCTCACATTTTAAGTACTTATCCAAATACTTTTTCAATGCCTCTCAGTTAGAGCTGCCTCCACATTTCCAGGCAGTACATTCCACACTCAAATTACTCACTGATTGAAGGTTTTCCTCACTTCACCCTTGTTTCTTCTTTCACAAATCATTTTAAAATTAGTGAACCAGATAGGTTTTTACAATAATGGCCGCCACAATTTCTTCCAGAACTTTTTTTTGACTGAATTCAAATTCCATCTGCCAAGTTGCAATTCAACCCCAAGTCCTCAGAACATTGGCCGGGAGTTCAGGATTACTCATGCATCAACAATACCACGACGTCACTGCCTCCTCTTCAAATCTAATGACTCAACTCCAATCCTTCACCCACTAAAGGCTTTTTCCTTCCTCTTCAGTTCAAAAGCAGAAGCTGTTGTTGACGTGACATTGCTCAAGAGAGAGTTTCATCCTGTGCAGCAGGCAGTACAAACACACCTCGGCCTACGCCTGCCATGCTGTCTCGCTACTGCATCAACTCAACTTTCAGACTCCAAAGTAGGGGAGGAATACTTTTTAAACATTTCCTCCATCAAATGAATGAAAAGGAAGTAATGATTTATTCAAAATAAGTGATTCATTCTTTGCTGAGGTATGAACGTACTTCAAGTTGTATCTAGTAACCTTAATGAAGAAAAGAAATGGTGGCTGATTACAGCACGAGGAAATTCTTTCAGCAAGGGGACATGATGGCCTAATGGTATTATTGCTACACTATTAATCCAGAGAGCCAGGTAACGTACTGCGGACTCAGGTTCAAATCCTTTTGGTGGAACTTGGATGAAATATATAATCTGGAATTAGGAGTCAAATGATGACCATGAAATCATTGTCGACTGTTGGAAAAACCAATCTGCTTCACTAATGACCTCTAGGGAAGAGAACTCCAAAACTACAGCAGTGTGGTCGACACTTAACTGGGATTAGGGATGGGTAATAAATGCCAGCCTAGCCAGTGACGCCCATATCCTTGAGAGAAATTTTTAAGAAATTGTCTGGTCTATTTACTGATAATTATTTAGTTGTAAAATCAGAAACTCGAGGGGATTATTTATTCTTCATTGCTAATTTCACCACAGACTTGTTTACACATCTTATCAAGCATTTGACTGATGCATGATTAAACAGAAAGTGGGTATTTGAGTCAAGCATAATTCTGTTTCCAAACACACGCTTTACAACTTCCACACCACTGAGATATGCTTTTAGCTTGTGGTGCACTACATTGTAGATTAGGCAGCTTCTGATAACATCACTGAATTTCTGTATCTAGTCTGCAGTTGGGTGATTCACCATTACTAAAGAAAGAGTTAGAGAATTTATGGTTTGTCTTCCGTCTTCTTCCTCAATAGGTCTGAATTCCAATGAATTGGCAATCTGTATCCTAACTTGCACTGTATCCTGATTAAACACACACACAGACACACGCACGCATGCGCGCGCGCGCGCACACACACACACACGGACAGACAGACAGACACACACACAGAGACACAGACAGACACACACACACACACAGACACACACACACACAGACACAGACAGACAGGCACACACACACAGACA
>JAHRHZ010000048.1:8952372-8965586 GCA_024137785.1 Ginglymostoma cirratum | reverse complement strand
ACACACAGACACAGACAGACAGGCACACACACACAGACACACACACAATTGCATTTTGCTGCATCTTTAACACAGTAAAATATTCTGAGATGCACTGCAGGAACATTATCAAAATACATCTCACATCCACAGAGAAGGACTTGGTGGATGCTGAGTCTGGGGAAGGGGGTGTAGATAGTTTGGGTCATATTGAGCTCAAAAGGGAGGAGGTCTTGAGGGTCCTGAAAAACATTAAGGTAGACAAGTCCCCAGGGCCTGATGGGATATACTGCAGAACACTGAAACAGGCAAGGGGCCTTGAGGGACATCTTTGCATCCTCACTGGCTACAGGGGAGGTCCCAGAGGATTGGAGACTAGCCAATGTTGTTCCTTTGTTTAAGAAGGGTGACAGGGATAATCCAGCTAATTACAGGCCAGTAAGCCTTACGTCAGTGGTAGGGAAATTATTGGAGAGCATTCTTCGAGATAGGATTTACTTCCACTTGGAAATAAGAGGGCATATTAGTGACAGGCAACATGGTTTTGTGAAGGGAAGGTTGTGTCTCACTAAATTGGTTGAGTTTTTCTGAGGAAGTGACAAAGATGATCGATGAGGGTAGGGCAGCAGATGTTGTCTACATGGACTTCAGTAAGGCCTTTGACAAAGTCCCTCATGGCAGGCTGATACAGAAGGTGAAGTTGCACAGGGTCAGAGGTGAGCTTGCAAGATGGATTTTAAAAAAAAACTGGCTCAGTCATAGAAGACAGAGGTTGGCAGTGGAAGGGTGCGTTTCTGAATGGAGGGTTGTGACTAGTGGTATTCCTCAGGGACCAGTGTTGGGACCTTTGCTATTTGTAATATATATAAATGATTTGGAGGAAAATGTAACTGGTCTGATTAGTAAGTTTGCCAATGACACAAAGGTTGGTGGAATTGCGGATAGCGATAAGGACCATCAAAGGATACAGCTGGATATTGATCGGCAGTGACTTGGGCAGAGGGATGGCAGATGCAGTTTAATGTGGAAAAATGTGAGGTAATGCATTTCGGAAGGTCTAATCCAGATGGAAAATATACAGTAAATGGCAGAACCCTTAAGAGTACTGATAGGCAGAGGGATCTGGGTGTACAGGTACACAGGTACACAGAAAGTGGTAACGCAGGTGGAGAAGGTCATCAACAAGGCATACTGCATGCTTGCTTTCATCGGCCGGGGCACTGAGTTTAAAATTGCCAGGTAATGTTGCAGCTTTATAGAACCTTATTTAGGCTGCATTTGGAATATTGTGTTCAATTCTGGTCACCACACTGCCAGAGGATGTGGTGGCTTTGGACAGAGTACAGAAAAGATTTACCAGGATGTTGCCTGGTATGGAGGGCATTAGCTATGAGGAGAGGTTGGAGAAACTTGCGTTGTTCTCACTGGAACAACAGGGATTGAGGGATGACCTGACAAAGGTCTACAAGATTATGAAGAGCATGGACAGAGTGGATAGACAGAAGCTTTTTCCCAAGGCGAAAGAGCCAGTTACCAGGGGCCATGGGTTTAAGGTGCGAGGGTCAAGGTTTAAAGGTGATGTACAAGGCAAGTTTATTTTTTAAAACACAGAATGTGGTGGGTTCCTGGAACTCGCTGCAGGGGGAGGTAGTGGAAGCAGATACAATAGTGACTTTTAATGGGCGTCTTGACAGATACATGATTACGATGGGAATAGAGGGATATGGTCTCCGGAAGGGTAGTGGGTTTATAGTTGTAGCCGAAGGGCCTGTTCCTGTGCTGTAATTTTCTTTGATCTTTGTACCAAGCCACATTAAGGAGATGTTAGGGGAGGCCATCAAAAGCTTGGACAAAAGGGAATATTTTAATGCTTTAAAGGAAGAGAGAAGGGCAGATATGTGGAGAAGTTTAAGGATGGAATTCCAGTGTTGATGACTGGACAGATGATTGCCAAAGTTGGAGCACTGAAATATCAGGAGGCCAGGGTCAGGAGATGCAGTTTTATGTAGAATCTGAAACTCAAACACTGGCCGTTCTGTTCCATGCAAGCCTTCCCATACCTTATCTTTTTATTACTTCCTCCCTCATGTGTTTATTCTAGCTTCTCCTCAACTGCTTCCACGCTGCATGCCTTAAGTACTACAGGTAGTAGCAAGTTGTGTGCTCTAAAATAAGACAAAAAAAAATTCTCTAATAAAAACAAAATGCGGGGAGCAAGTCTGGCAATATCTGCAGAGAGAGAGGGACAGAGTTAAGGTTCAGTTCACTATGACTCTTCTTCTGAAGCACAGTCACCTCAGACTGAAAATGTTCAGTCAGTTTCACTCTCCACAGATGCTGTCAGACCTGCAGAGATTCTCCAGCACTTTCTGATCCCCCGCATCTGCGGTATACGGCGTATTTTAAAGACGACCTTATCTAAAAAAGAACACTTGTTTTCTTTCCTGCATTTGCTGCTGGATTTGTCAGTACCTGCTGTACCTTACCATTTTGGTTTGGTCTTCTCCAAAAATAAAAACAGCATCTTTATTTCTGCCCTAATCTTTACCCGGTTGATAATCTTAAACCATGATCAGCTCACCCATCCTCCCCCCACAGCCAAGCCTTGAATACTCGAGAGAAAAGAGCCTGACAGTTTTTAATATGTAAAAAATAAATCCATCCATATCATTCTAGACAACTTTCCTTGAAAGGAGAAAACGTACTGGGTTTCCATCTGGCAACTGGAGAGCACTGGCACAATTGAAGGGATTCACATCGATTCACAGCAGTAAAATTCTTCAACCTGATACTGACGTCTTCCATTTGTAAATCAGCAAATGTAGTCACCAGAAAGACAAAAGCAAAATGCTGTGGGTGCTAGAAACGTGAAATAAAAGCAGAAAAAAGGCACAATGAAAGGGAAGGTGAGTGATCTCCAACTCCAAAAAGCCGGTTGTGTATGATTGTACATGAACCAATCTTTTCTCATTATTGCTTTTATTTACTGAGCAAAACAGTACAAGCACACACCTCCTAACTCAACCATGTAACTGTTTGAATAGGTGTCTCTTTACACGTGCACAAGTGAAACCCCAATTTAATGTGCTCTATCTGCATAAAAAAACATAACTTGCAGAAATTACTCCAAATGCCAAAACGGCTACAAAAGGCTTCCAGATGCATCTGATGCACTTTGTATGAAATGATCTGCCTGTACTGCACGCAAAACAAAACTTTTCACTGTACCTAGGTACATGGGACAACAATAGGGGAAATCAAATCATCTGCCCATGCCCTGCTGATGTCGTCGCACTGGGTGCACAATGACATCAGCAGCAATGCATGCTCAAGGTCCACCACTTTTATTTCATATTAATTTGTGTGTAAAAGCGTTGACCAATTCCACCCATGCTGCCTCAATGTTTTGTCATGGATTTCTGCCCAGGTCTTCACACCAATTCATTCTGGGTCAGTGCTGGTTGGACCATTGATTTCAGTCCTGTTTCGCACTCAATTTGGTAGCAAGAGCTAACGTTTACAAATGACTTAACACTTTAAGTGCATCACTCCAAATAAGCTGTCCACATGACTTTACAAGTTGCTTGTATTTTAACCCCTTCCTGAGCTTTTAAATTGGTTGTGCAATGCACAGCCTCAGTAAATATCTTTTGCTTTTCTGACAAACTTGAGGTGTTAATGCTCCTAATGTTTTCAGGAATTAATCTCCTAAACATTACCCAAATAATTTGGCACAAAATACAATCTGTGGCAATAAAGGCTTCCCACTTTAAGTGAAAAGCTTTCACTTATTACTGTCATGATGCAAATTTCCCCCACACCTGAATCACCTGACTTCCTCTTTGTATCATCTGAGGGTGCTGTTCAAGCCAAACACAGCCTACACAATTATCATGCGATAGGGTGCAAGACAGGAAAGATTAGATGACAAGACGGGTTCATGGTACAGTGACAAAGACGATGGATGCAAAAAAAACAAACAAAAGAATTTTCTGAAGAAGGGCCCAGACCCGAAATAACAAGGTGTGGAGCTGGATGAACACAGCAGGCCAAGCAGCATCATAGGAGCAGGAAAGCTTGACGTTTCGGGCCTAGACCCTTCATCAGAAATGTCAGCTTTCCTGCTCCCCGATGCTGGTTGGCCTGCTGTGTTCATCCAGCTGTACATTGTGTTATCTCTGACTCCAGCATCGGCAGTTGCTACTATCTCCAAACAAAAGAACTGCCTCGAGGTGTGAATGGCAGAATCACAAACAGTTATCACATCAGAAAAAAATCCTACAAGGAAAAGAGAGGGAGACGAGAACAAGAAACCAAAATCAGCCAAGAGAAAGGGAAGAAAGTGGGTTAAAGCTTGCAATTTTTGATAATTTTACTCTCCAACTTATTCGCACTCTGGTTTCAGTCTCCTTTAGTGTTCTAGTGAAGCTGAAGGATCTTTTGTCTTGATGTTTTACAGCCTTCTGGACACAGCACTGAGTTCAGTAACTTCAGCTTTTTCTTCATTGGGGCAGTACAAGGATTTACCAGGGTGGCACAGTGGTTAGCACTGCAGCTTCACAGCACCAGGGATTCGGGTTCAATCCCAACCTCAGGCAACTATCAGAGCATTTAGGATGAGGGCATCCCATCGGGAACAGGAGTAAACTGGGGAAACTCACTGGGAACTGAGCAGAGCTTAGTAAATAAAACTGAAAGAAGGGCCAACCACTAAGCCACCTCTCTTGGCATTTGCTGCAATGTTCTCTCGACCACCAGTGGGCAAGGCTCTGCACTCTGTACCGGGCTGGACAGTGCCAGTTAGCAAAGGGCCAAAACCTCATCACAGCAACAGCATATTAAACCAGCTCTGACAGCTTCCCAGCTAAAGTGCAGACGAGGTTCTATTTCTCAATCAATCCCTTCAATAGCTGAGTTAATTGTCTCCCGCAGGCTTGGTCTCCCATTGTGCAGACACTAAATGCCACTCGATTGCTACAGATAAACAAACAAATGAGCAATCAACTTCAGAGAGAAAACAGCAGCTAATAGATCTGGCACTGCTGTTAGGTATTGGCGGTGAGTACGTTTCTGGGCTTCACTGATCCTACAAACACTCACCGATTTCTAACACAAATAAACTCAATCGATTTTCAGGTGAGGTTTAGTTTAGAGCAAAGAAATTATTTTTGCTTCCAATTATTTTGTCTGAATTTCACTAATTTTGAAGAAAATGCAAAATAGAAAGAAATTTTTTTTCATTCACATCATATTTTATAGGAAAGAAAATTAAGTTGCTTTGCAATTGTGTGTTTCACCGTCTCAAGGTATCTACGGTCAACAAATGTAGTTGTTGTCCATTTTTTAAAGAAACTTAACGGTTAATTTAGCCAAGATCTTTCCCCAGGGTAGTGTAGTCCAAAACTAGAGGGCATAGGTTTAAGGTGAGAGGAGAAAGTTTTAAAAAGGACCTAAGGGACAACTTTTTCACAGAGAAGGTGGTGCATGTATGATGCCAGAGGAAGTGGTAGAGATGGGTCTAATTACAACATTTGGACAAGTACATGGATGGGGAAGGTTTAGAGGGATATGGGCCAAACACAGGCTCATGGAACTGATTTAGTTGAAGAAATCTGGTCAGCATGGGCAAGTTGGACCGAAGGGCCCATTTCTATGCTGGATGATTCTGTGACTCTATTTGTGTTTAATACAATCCCATAAACAGCAATGCAATATTTATCAGATAGTCTGTTCCAGTGATGCTGGCTGCGGAATAAGTATTAGGGAGCTGAACACTAGGGAGAGCTCCTCTGCTCCTCTGTGAGGGCGATTCAGCTTAACATCTCAGATGAAAGAAGTATCTCCAACAGTGCAGCACACCCTCAGCACTGCACAGGAGCATCAACCTGCAACATTCGCAATCTCCAAAAGCAATAAACTATTTGAAGAGACAGTTATTGCCATGTAGGAAACTGAGTGCCCAGCAACGGTACCTCATCACAACACATGATACTTACATTTGTACAGAAACCCTGCAGGATAGCCACTTTGGTCCAACTGGAATTGAGCTAACATTGGTCGTTTACAGGCCTTACCATCTCTCAAGTGTAAACTCAAAGGGGAACATTACTATCTCCATGTTTTGGCAATAAACTGACAGAACAGATCACCCAGCTGTAGTGATTGTACCAAGGTCAACCAGGTGGACACCGTAGAATATGAGCTCCCTGATTGGGGCTGTTAATCTGCTCCAATCAGGGAGCCCTAGCTGACAGATTAAAAACAGAAGTGTCAGGGGTTGTGCTCAGTCTTACAGCCAGCTCTGAGCGAGCTGGGTCAGTGTCAGGTAGTGTCACGCGCAAATAAAGGGTGACTTGGTGATGAGATACCGGCCTTTGTGGAGTTATTTCACCAGCTGCACCATTTAAAAATAAGGGTGGATGCCACTTAGGCCTAAGGCAAAGAGAAAGACCATTGTGAATCTTTGGAATTCCCTACCACAGAGCGATGTGACAGGGTCAGTCTTTCAGTGGGTTTAAGATAGGGACTGACAGATTTCTGAGGGCCAGTGGTGTACAGGTCGAAGGAGATGGTGGGGATAAAGCATTTGATCAGCCGTGTTCATGCCGAAGGGCAGAGCAGGCTCGCCACACATTGGCCTACCTCTGTTGCTATGCTCCCAAAGCAAAATGGCAGTGAAAAGGAAAGTACTAGAAAAACGTGACAGAACCTGCTCTCTCTCTGTGAAGAAAGAAAACAACATTAATGTTCCAATCAAAAATATCCAACAGAAGTTCATCTGATTTGATCATTTGGGTCAGACATAAATACTAGCCAAAAAAGACAGAGGTGTCCCCTGTTCTTCAAATAGCATGAGGAGATCTTTTGCATCCATCTAAATATCTCTGTGGGGTTCGGCCTACCTCTTACTTTTTTTATTCTTTCATGGGATGTGGTAAAGCTAGCATATTTGCTGCCCATACCAAGTTATTCTCGAACTGAGTGGCTTGCTTGACCATTTCAGAGGCCAATTCAGAGTCAAACACATGGCTGTGGGTCTGGAGTCACATGTAGGTCAGAAAGCTCTTGAAGGACATTGATGAACCGGGTGGGTTTTTACAAAAGCAATTAATGGTAGTTTTGTGGTCACCATTACTGAGCTGGCCATCAGGTGAATAAATTGAATTTAAATCCCACCAGCTGCCGGGGCTATTTTCCCTGCAGCATCAGAGACTAAGGGGTGATCACATAGAGGCTTATAAAATCTTCAGGGGCATGGATAGAGTTAATAGCCAAGGTCTTTTCCCCAGGATAGGGGAGTCTAAAACTTGAGGCCATAGATTTAAGATGAGAGGGGATTTGAAATTGTAACCTCCCATGCCTTAGCCTGTGTCCCTATATCGCCAGTCCAATGACTTTACTAAAACACCACCATCGCTCCTGAATTCACCATCTGAAAAAAACCTCGAGCATCTCAACAGACCAAGCAGCAAATTTGAAGAGTTCGGAACCAGTCTGTCAACATTCCAGCCATTCCTGAAGAAATTTCTTGCACCTGAAATGTCAAATTGCACCTGTTTCTCCTGTATGCCTCAAACAATAACTTTTAAATTCCAGTGCGGATCAACATGATGCAAATTCCTATTTACTTTGCGCTTTGAATGCAGCAAAACATCA
The DNA here is from genome assembly GCA_024137785.1 of Ginglymostoma cirratum. Lineage (NCBI taxonomy): Eukaryota > Metazoa > Chordata > Chondrichthyes > Orectolobiformes > Ginglymostomatidae > Ginglymostoma > Ginglymostoma cirratum. The sequence continues at coordinate 8,957,951 of JAHRHZ010000048.1, read as the reverse complement.
CAAAGGTGTTTCATAGCTATGAGAAATTTACACTGTGCCAGAGGAGGTGGCATTTGCTCACGGGACCAAAGGCTCAGTGACAGAGATAATATTAAAAAAAACCAAGATAACAAGTTAAAAGGATTGTGTGTGGTTTCGAAATCATAACTTGCTACTTTTCCACTATACAATAGTCGGGACTGAGAGATGGTGACCGGTGTGGGATTCATATCACACTGAGCACCAAGATGATAAATAAAGCAAACTGGAGGTAAAAATGAAACCAAAGCACCCAATGCTGAGAAACAGGTATCAATATTTTGGCTAAAACCAGCAGGGACAATGAGCACCACGTTACACATGCTGTTTTACTGCAGAACCTCAGAAACAGACTGTACCTTCAAGACAAGATGACATCACAAGATGTAATGCTCTCAATAAAAAGTCTCATTTTGTGTCCAGTTATTCAGCTGGTGTCAAGTTGCTGTGGCCCAACCAGACCATTGGGCTGCTCTCTCATTACAGAGAGGCAACTGGTGGTGATTTATCCTGAGAGACACCACACCTCAGGCAAGGAGAGTGGTTGAGAAGAAGATACCTTCATGTTAACCTTGGCTGATGTGGGAATTGAACCCACACTGTTGGCATCAGAGCACCTTTGCAAACCAGCCATCCAGCTAACTGAGCTAAACCAACCCCCAACTCTGTCAGTTGGTATAGAATGCAGCTGTAACACAAGTGAGCAAAGAACCTAGGCTACATGCAAATCCGAGACATCACATCAGTGTGCGTAGTTTTTTTAATCACTCATGGGACAGGGGTGTTGCTGGCTGGACAGTGTTTACTGCCCATCCCTAGCTGCCCTTGAACTGAGTGGTTTGCTCGGCCATGTCAGGGTGCAGTTGAAAGTCAAACAAAGTGCTGTGGGTCTGGAGTCACACGTGGGCCAGAGCAGGTAAAGATGGCAGGTTTCCTTCCCCAACGACATTAGTGAGCTCGATGGGTTTTTCTGAAAATCGGCAATGGTTTCACGGTCATCAGCAGATTCTTAATTCCAGATATTTTTTATTGAATTCAAATAATTAAAAAAATTTCAACATCTCTGTCTCAACAATCTGACTTATGTTACAAGGGCTAACATATAGGAAAGCATTCATACTATATGATCCTAGCAGTAGTGTTTTACACGCTAGGGAACTGCGTTAACACATAAATCACATTTTTTGGCCACTGAAACTAATTTGACCAGCTGTCTGTGTTGTGCAATACAGTAGGAACTTAAAGGGCTCTTGTGGTGCAGTGGTAGTGTCCCTACCACTGAGCGAGGAGGCTTGGGTTCAAATCTCATCTGCTCCAGAGGTGTGTAATAATATCTCTGAGAGGGCTGATTAAAAAACATCCTTATAGAACACAATCTATTATCAAAAATATCCTATAGGTCATCAAGCAGGGCCAAACTACAGTCTGGTAGCAAATAATGTTGAATGGGCTCCTAGTGACTTGTCGCAAACAAAGATAATTGGGTGACAAGGTGGCACAGTGATTAGCACTGCTGCCTCACAGCGCTAGGGACCCGGGTTTGATTCCACCCTTGGGTGATTGTCTATGTGGAGTTTGCATGTTCTCCCAGTGTCTGCATGGGTTTCCTCCCCCAGTCCAAAGATGTGCAGGTTAGGTGGATTGACCATGCTAAATTGCCCATAGTGTTCAGGGAGGTGTGGGTTATAGGGGGATGGGTCTGGATGGGATGCTCTGAGGGTCAGTGTGGACTTGTTGGGCTGAAGGGCCTGTTTCCATACTGTAGGGATTCTATGATGATGACAGTGATCCTGCACTGTGGTGATCTATAGCTGGCAGGTTACAAATCATTCTCAAGTGATTTCATTTGTTAAATGTTATGGTAAGCCAAGCAAAGTCTATTGTTTAGGTACAAATCAATCTACTAAGTCCTCAAAACATTGAGCAGAAATTAGGTTCACATTTCAAGACCTTCACTTAGGAAAGAAGAAAAAGAGAAATTCAGTGTCCACACCTGAGACAGGTGCTGAGCCTCTTTGAGGACGTCGCAGCCCTGAGGCAGCTGGAGTTTGTTGAATTCAATCAGGTTGGACCAACAGTGTCTGTTACCTAAAGTAGGAGCAAATTACTGCAGATGCTGGAATCTGTAGAGTCATCTAGACTGGAAATGCTGGTTTGGTCTCTCTCCATGGATGCTGCCTAACCTGCTGTGATCTCCAGTATGTTGTCATTGTCAGTGTCTGTTGTCCAGCTGTGGGGAGGGATCACACAGTACCGAACAGACCCTTCAGTCCAACCAGTCAATGCCAACCATGACCCCCAAACTAACCTAGTCCCACCTGCCTGCACTTGGCCTATAAACCCCCCCAAACATTTCCTATTCATGTGCTTATCCAAATGACTTTTAAACATTGTAACTGTACCCACATCCACCACTTTCTCTGAAAGTTTGTTCCACGTACAAATGACTCCCCGTGTAAAACGTTTGCACCTCGTGTTTTTTTTTTAAATCTTTCTCCTCTAACCTTAAAAATACGCCCCCTCGCCTCAAAATCCCCAAACCTAGGGAAAAGACACCTGCTATTCATCTTATCCATGCCCCTCATGATTTTACAAACCTCTATAAGGTCACCCTTCAGCCTCCTGCATTCCAGGGAGAAATGTCCCATCCTATCCAGCTTCTCCTTACAACTCAAACCCTCCATTCGCAGCAACATCCTGGTAAATCCCTTCTGAACACTCTCCAGCTCAATAGTATCCTTCCTATAACAGGGCGACCAGAGCTGCACACAGTACTCCAAGAGAGGCCTCACCAATGTCCTGTACAACCTCAACATGCCATCCCAGCTCCTATAGTTGAAGGTCAGAGCAATGAAGGCAAGCGTGCTAAAGACCTTCTTCACCACCCCGTCTACGTGTGACACAAACATTAAGGTACTGTCACTTGGCTGGAATGCAGAACGGAAAGCTGATGACCTGGGGAGATGGTTCAAATCCCATCACAACAGAAAACCTGGAATGAAGAGCTAATTCAATGATCACCACAGTCGATTGTTGTAAAAACCCATCAGGTTCACTTTAGGGAAGGAAACCTGTCATCCTTACCCAATCTGGCCTAGAGGTAACTGCCAACCCACAATAACATGCTCAGCTCTTAAATATCCTCTAGGCAATTAGGGATGGGCAATAAACATTAGCTTAGCCTGTGATGCCCACATCCCATGAATGACCTTTTTTTTTTAAGAATGACGTATTCGCTATTTGCCGTCCTGGGTGTGGCAATAGCAGGACAGGCACTGATCTTGAAAATGGCGTCCACTTCTGATCAGCGCAGCTTTGGCCAACCTAGCATCCAATATCCTTCCTGATCTCAGATACTCCACAGAGGACATGGGCCCAGGATCACAGAAGCGTTAACCAGCAGAAAGAGGCCATTCGGCCTGAACTATTAAATAAGCATCAATACCCAGTACCAACCTTCTGTTTTATCCCAACACCTCATGGGTTACTTTTATCCAAACAATTGTCCAAAGCCTTCTTGAATGCCTCAAGGCACAGGAGACTCGAGAGGCCAGATAGCCTCCTCCTGTGCTGGAATGACCTTGTGGGCTAGCACAATTACAAAAGTTACCCTCGTGAGTAGGATAGGCAGAATTTCTGAGGAGCTGCTCCACTCATTTTTCTCCAGCATTTCAGACTCACGGGTGAAAAAGAGAAAACCAGCCTGTGACCTGAGCAGTAGCGAGCTGGCTAAATTAAGAAAGAGGGTGAAAGAAAAGAAAGCAAGTGAGTGAATCAACAGGGAAGGCGAGCGGAGCCTGGGAGGCCTTGGAGTAGGGATGAAACCAGGGAGCTGACTGCCAGGAATTCCATCTGTCGATGTGTGGGGGCTTTCAGGGTAGGGTGGGGGTGAGGTGAGTCTGCATGAGACATGAGGGCAAGAGGCCAACTGTGATGGCAGGGGAAGGGACGGTGAAGGAGCAAGAACTGTCTAAAACCTGCCAACCAAGAAACACTCTGCTGTCTAGGAGCCAGGAAAGCTAGAGGTAATGAATTGCAGACAAATAAATGTGGAATCTCCAGTATAAGGGTGCATTTTCTCAGGAGCTACTAGATGAGGGGGAAATAAATGTAGAATAGTCTATTGTAATGACACTATCAATTATTTAATTTCCATCTGAGATGCAGTGAAAGGGTAGCAACTGTCTGGATAAAATCTTTCAGCTTCGGGCATTTGTGCTGGAAATGCATGAAATGCAACTTTTCTAGTGTATCGAAGGTGTGTTTTGAGTGATGGCTTCTTGTGTATTGAAGTGTGTATCAGTTACTTTGAAATAAACTTTTATTTCTAACTTAAGCCTGTTGTTTTGTGCCAATTTAAATACGGCGATGCCCAAGAAATTAATGCTTTCCTCGAACGCCGTGGCTTTAATTTTCATGGAGGGTTCACAATTGAGAATATTGGTAAATTCTTGTTCTGCTTCTTTGTGAGTTGGGACGTCACATGTTAATACGAATACAGACAGCACTGAGTGGCTGTACACCATGATGAATTGGTGAGAATGAAAATGTGCTCCTGAAAACAAACCCCTCAAAAAGAAGATCGGAGATCACAAGCGTGGGGCTGGATGAACACAGCAGGTCAAGCAGCATCATAGGAGCAGGAAAACTTGACGTTTCGGGCCTAAACCTGATGAAGGGTTTAGGCCGGAAACGTCAAGTTTTCCTGCTCCTATGATGCTGCTTGACCTGCTGTGTTCATCCAGCCCCATGCTTGTTATCTCGGAATCTCCAATGGGAGCTGGATGGATACTTCAGTACAATAGCCTTATGGGACTAAAGGGATAGAACAGGGGTACAAGGACAGACCAACTGCTCCACAAAGAGCCAACGTGGTCTCAAATGGGCTAACTGGCCTCTTTCTGTGCCAGTGTGACTCTTGCACCGACAGTGGGTAACCCTGGGTCCCCTACACTGCTTTTGATCTCAGGTTCCCAGAGGTAAATTGTCCAGAATCTTTTATGTCTTAGTGGGCTTATGTTTCCTTCCTTCTGCTTTTTTTAAAAAATATGATTATATGTCCGAGGGTGAGGCCTGACAGAATATTTAGTTCCAAAGTACCAACCATCCTGGAGTAGGACAGACCTGATGAACCAACTGGTCTTTACGTGCTTGTTAATTTTATATGTAGTTATTACAGCGTAAACAGAGCTCTCATCTGGAGTCATGGCACAACCAGCGAGCGAAGCAAAAAGACAATCCCTGAAAGTAGCAAACTGACTTAACAGAGCTTGGTTCCTCTTTGCATCTGGTCAGAATTCCAGTACGTCTTTACCAGACACGCTCATGGCATCATCACTGCATTGCAGCATGTGACCCAAGGATAGAAAGGTCTCAAACTCCATCTTGCATCAGATCACTTGAAGCATGACACTCTACTGGAGGCATGTTGCTCTGCTGTAACCTATTAGCTTAGTATGAGCTCAGGCACTTAGGCAAACGAGAAGTGTAATGTTTGTGTATAATAGTCATAATCAATTGTTTGTTGCATTCTTCAATACCACCACAGCTGTGCCCAATTT